>CP136064.1:139662880-140262880 GCA_032622095.1 Siphonodentalium dalli | reverse complement strand
TACCCAATGTTATCTGGTACCAGGATTTCACACAGTAATTAATATAAGCGCATTCATGATTCAGCAAAAAGGCTAGTATGCAGATATAATACCGGTAGCAGAAAATTATACAAAGTTTGAGTATTTTCCAGCCTAAACAGACCCAAGTGATATATTTTTATCTAATTCAGTCTAATACCTCTTGATATGTTGATGTTTTGGATACTATTTCAGCAAATGTGAGAAAACTGTGAACTTGTATTCAGTATTCATGGGTGGTAGGGGGGGGGGACACACCCTCATAAAGGCCACTCACAATTGAATACACCAGTATGGAAGGTGTCACCACCCCCACCCCCAATACCAGTTAATGTAAAAGGTTGAATCATGCGTACCAGTTACAAGTAAGAAAATATTGAATGAAAACTAATATTACACTAATCATATAGTTTTCATATACATGTACTAGTATTTGCTGAAGTTGTATCCATAACTTCTACATATACTATAGATAATAGACTGAATTACATCAAAATCTGCGAACCGGCCTTTTTGTTGAATCCTGAATACCGGTTAAACTGTGCAAATGAATCCCGACTACCAAATTAGCAGAGGGGTATGAATCATGCGTACCGCCTGAAAATTGTACTTAAATGTTTTCAATTTACTACATTTACAAGTACATGTACCTGCACATGTAGCTGATTCACCTAACAATTTTTTCATCTTTAAATATGTGAGATCCAACCGGAAATCTTTTGAGTACTGTGCATTAGTCCGCGAGTCTGATAACCTGGGTGTTTAATAGTCCCACTGTTTGGTTATTATACATGCGGTTATATTGTCTCAAAATGTGTAATCTTAATGCCCAGTTTATAGCGAGGCAGTCAGGTCACAAAATATCTTCCCCAAAGCATCAGTACATGTATGCATAAACTATCAATTGCATAAATATTGCATTAATTTTTGTACGTTTTTATGGGCAATACATGTTATGTCATGAGTAATTTATTTTGTATGAGGGTAATACTATTACCATACATGTACATTTGTATATAACTAAAATTAATGTGTTGTAAAACACAATCAATTCTTTCAAACCCGGGTACCATGAATTGAACCGTTGGACCATTTGAACTCTCAAACTATTGAACTTCCTGACAATCGAACTACTAGTAATGAACACTCTGACTAACGCACTGTACATGATTGAGTTAATGGTTATGTGACCTCAGGAATTGGTCAAAGTAATTTTTCTGATTTACTAGTAAATGTCATTCAAATTGTTCCAATTGTATCGACCTACCGATTTTTTGTTTTCATCCAAATTGCAATGAAGGACTACACACATGTACCAGTACACGTAAATGTACCAAGACGGTCCAAGAGGCCCCCATTTACAATGAGAGGCTGCAATTATAATACAAGTTGTAATCTTCAGGCCCAGTTTATAGCGACAGTTACACGTAGGTAACATACTAGTAGTAGAACCCAATTATACACAAAATATCTTCCCCAAAGCATCTATCAGTACATCTACATGCCCAGGCCCCTGGGGGAAAAACTGAAATACCAATATAGACTATACCAGTCACTGGTATAGTCTATATTGGTATTATTGTATTTTTCTCCAGGGGCTTGTTAAGTTGTGAGTAGATATATTCATAACATATCAATTGGATAAAACATGCATTGTGTACATGTACATGTATATGTATATCGACAATACATGTTAAGTCTCAAGTAAATAACTTTGTACGACAGTAATTGATACTCTCAAACCGGGTAGCACTGAACCTTTGGACTATTAAACCCTCAAACTATTAAACTTCTTGACAATCGAACCCATCGGACTACTAGTAACGAACACTCGGACTAACGCACTATCATTCAATCATCATAAATATGATTGATGTACATGTAATAATGTACATGTACATGATTGAGGTAATGGTTCTGTGACCCTATGAATTGGTCCAAGCTATATTTCTGCTTTAAATGTCAATCAAATTGTGCCCATTGTATGGACTTATCGATTTTTGGTTTTCATGAATTTCATCCAAAAAGCCAAATTACACTGAGGAACTATACACATGTAAATGTATTAAAAGCCCTCCATTTGCAACGAGAGGCTGCAAATGAGTAAGGCAGTGATGCAGTGTGCAACTGCACCAATTCTATAATCTAAACCCACAAAGTGACATATAATGGTCTATCCCTAAATAGAACATATGTTACTTGTACGTCATGGTAAGTACTGTAAAAAATTATCTGGTGAAAGGCTGTCATGAGAAAAATTAATGTTGGGTACCACGGTTGAAACACTGCAGTAATTCACTTGGTTACAGCCGTTAACAAAAATATTACTGCAGTAAGATTTAATACCAGCGGATACTGCATTAGTGTTGAAATGGCTTGGGTTTTTCATAGTTGACTAATCGACAATAAAAATCAAGTCGGAGTAGACTAATCGACCCATTTCCATGGAAAACTTCCAATTTACTATGTGGTTATTGAGTTAAAATCAATGAGAGATAACTGTAGTTCACATTTTGTGTGGGACGTAATGATTCATTGCATTGGGATACACTGTGACTATCAATGATACACGTATCATATCATGTGTATTGTGATACAGGAAATCAAGTAATATTTTAATATGGGAATGTGTTAACTTGAGCTAACCTGCAATTTCCAAAGTTTAAATGCCTATTATGTGTATTAACTCATATAGCTAACTATTAATGGTGCTCAATCAGATTTGAATGTCCCCATATAATCAGATTCCAACAACAACAACAACATTAAAAAAAATGCTGCTTCATTTATCAGAATCGATTAATTGCCCAAAAATAATGCTAAGCACTGTCAACTACATGTATAGTATAAAATTGCCCGATACGTGATAATTATCAACATGTTGTTCGATGAAGTTTGGCCTTATTATCAACACAAAGCCTCTTGATTTTAGAGTTATCCATTTTCATCCCCAATTTGGTCTGAGACTGTCGGCTCATGAAATTTTTCTGGGCCACTAATAAGTCTCGATTGTGAAAATTATTAAGATTTCAAAAATCAATATCTAATAACTCTGAGCTTTGATACATGTAGGTGGGTTCCTCGACTTGATTCAAATAATTTTTACCCCGGAATCCATATACATGTAAATAGTAACTGAGGGGCACTTAATCGGATTATGCATCTTTAAACTGTATTTGAATTTAAAGATGCATAATCCGATTAAGGGCCCCCTCAATTACTATTTATTTGGACTTGAAGGTTAAAAAATATCTGGTTCGAGTCGAGGAACCCACCTATCAAAACTCAGAGTTATGGATATCAATTTTGGAAATATACTATTTATACGATCAAGAATTATTAGTGGCCCATAAAACAGTCGACAAGCCGACGGTCTCAGACCAAATTTCAGATGAAGATCGATAACTCTAAAATCAAGAGGCTTTCTGTCAATAAGGCCAAATTTTTTAGAACAACATGTTGATAAATAACACATGTTGGGCAATTTTATACTACAGTTGACAGTGGTCAGCATTTCTAAATATGTTGTTGTTGGAATCTGATTATATGGGGATCATCGAACCAGATTGAGTACCTTTAAAATGAACTGTATCCAGTTATAAACATGTTAAACCAGATAATTAATTAGAGCATGCAGTCCCTGTTGACATGCGGTATCCGCTGGTAATCTTACCACAGTAATATTTGTTAACAGTGATAACCAAGTTAATTGTTTTTTACCACAAAAATTCTGAAGTATATCTAGACATTTTGAAACAATAAAAAAATTCTCTGGTGTGGTTACAATGTCAACTTTAAAAAAAAATCCAATAAACGTCGCATGAAAAATACAGCCTAACCGCAAATGTGAGGTGGACCACGGTCTGTGGCGGTATAACTGATTGCGGTTGATAGCATGAACACGCTTGAATACTGCGATAATACCCGGTGGTCAACCTTTAAAGGCGAGTTGATCAATTAAAGCATAGCTGTAATTTTCCATGTACGCTCTATGGACTTTATTGGGAAAGAGAATATAGCTGTCCGACAATGGATGATATTTCCCCACCTCAGCAGGAGTCGATTACAGAAAAATATACCAAACATACTGGTAGTCCGTTAACCCTGATAAGCTAAGTTAGAAATTTTCCAATCGAAACTGATCGAAACCTCAGAATAAAAAATATAAATTCAGTTTTCAATTTTCGAACACTTCTAGGAAATTGTTCAAAATTATTGTTAAAGGATGCCCATTCGATTTGACACTGTAAATACACCCCTGTTCAAGTGGTCCTGCTAATGTGCTATGCTGCGGTTGGGTCCTGCTGAATTGCTATGATGCTGTTCGGGCAAAGACTTGCCAAAGATGCTGTTTACAAAAAAGTACCGTTATATTTTTTTAATTTGTCTTAATTAAATTACCCCACCCCAGCAACAAGATTGACCACCGGTATTTGACTGTTCAACCACATTCAATTACAATGCCGCCGACCGCTGCAATGCCTCATAGTATTTACGGTATTTAGATTAATCGACAACACCGCTGTTACAAACAGTACTGTCTTACAGCGCCCACATTTTCTTCTTAAAAGTATATTGGCAGTTCAATAACATATCGACAAACAAAACTATTGAACATTCTCATGCAAACATGAATTTTAAATGTACATGTACTAGTACCAGCAGATATTGTATACTAGTATCAACTAGGGCTGTAATGATCTTGAATGATGAATCCATGCATTGTATCGCTACATACACATGTACTATCAACCTATGGTATAAATGACTGCGGTTGATCGATTTGTTATGGACTGCGGTACTAAATACTAGTTGTCAACCTCGATAAGGCGGGTCGATTAATTAGGGCACAGCTGATTCGTTTGGAAAGAGAATATAGCTGTCCGGCTAAATGGATAATATTGTCCCACCAAAGCAGGCCTCGATTACAGAGAAATACACCAAACAAACTGTTAGTCTGATCATTCTCTGATCAGTTACGTTAGAATGAATAAATTAAGTTTATTATATAAATTTTCGAATATTTCAAAGAGCCTGTAATTATAATTGCTTAAAGATTTCCCATTCAATTTGACACTGTAAATCTACTGTAATGGTTCAGGTTTTCCAAACCGAATATGGCGCCTCTCAAGCTAAGGCGATGTTTCATTTGAGAGAGTCCTATGTTTATGTAGGATGGATCAATGAACAGAGATCCTGAGAGATGCAAGCCAAATAATGGATTTATGCCGTAATGTGGTTAAGGCCTGATGGCATACATGTACATGTAGTGTTGAAACAACTAGGGATTTCATAGTGTTTTAGAGAGAGAAGGGTAATCCAAGTGGTTATAGCACTTGTCCTCCAATCCCTTTTGTCATAAATCAATTTATGAACATATAAGTTACATGTATGTTTAAACCATAGTCAACATAAATGCTACATGTACTTTTATATGCTGATTTGGAATTTCATTTGGGTGCTATTTAATTATGTTTATCTCAGGTAACTATGATAGCTGCACTGATAAATTTGGACACATTTGATGTCATTTATTGTCCATCACTCCATCTAAAAGCCGAACACAACCAATAACAGATCACAAATACAACTACTAGTACATGTAATTGTCAGTGGGCTTCTAAAAGGTTGTACCTGCCATTTTGGAGCGAAACTTTTTATTGCATTCTCGGAATCTACAGTTACCGTTCCCGAGATAACTTATCAAAATTTCAGGTATAAATGCCATTTTTCAATGTTTTTCAGGGAAATTTGTGTTGTAAAATGTTGTACGGTACCTGGGTTCTCCATGAAAAATATTTGTCATTTATGAATGTTGTATATTTTATATTCGAAACCATTCCCGATAAGATAATTCTGATGAGATTGTTTTGTAGAAGAATGGCCTGAGGGCGTATCTTCCTTATCCTGGGTGACAGAGACTAACGGAGATGCGGCAATCATCAAAATTAATATGTTGTATACATGTACATGTTGACAAGATATTTATTTTTTTTACTTTTAAAATCATGTTTTCTCATCAACTAGATGATAAGTGAAAGTGTACATGCATCTAGTATAACGTTCTGTGTTATTATGCAAAGATATTGGCATTATACCAATCTATTTTCAGATATGATTAATTTTTTGTTAATCCTGAACAGTTTGATTTTCCTGAGGTACAACCTTGTATAAGCCCACCAAGTTGGCACCAACCATATAAAAGTTGATTTGCATGAATACAGATACATTGTAGTTATGTTTAAGAATACAATGTAGCCTCTTGTGAAGTGTTGTGCAGTTTGGGTAACTAATAAGATCTTTATTCACATACAATATACAGGTACACAGTTAATGTGCTTTAAAACAAGTACAGTGCACCAGTATAACCACCAACTTGCAATTTTTATAATTAATTAAATAAATTAAGTATTTATATTTAATAAATATAAATGATATCTCCACTACTTATTGTCGGTTAATCATTACAAAAATCGATTCGGTGATTTTCGTCGAATCGTAAGCAGGGCTTATATTTTGGCGAGAATCCAAATCTAGATTCCTGTAAATATTCTCGCAAATTACCCAGTATTCTCGTGAAAAAGTATGTATACATGTAGATTCTGGCAAAATCAGATGAGATACCGGTATATGCTACAGATGCATATTGTGCATAATGTTGATCCAGGGAAGAAATTTGACATGCTTGTATTTGGATATACAAACATGCATTAAAGATCTTATTAGTGACCTTAAACTACATATAAACATGTTCACTGGACTTCACATGGAACTAGTTAAACATGTGCGCATGTCTAAAAAAAACATTTTCTTAAGGTCCATCCACACCGGATGCGAGCGCATGATTATAACGGCCATTTTCGGTCATCTGTAGCAGTTCAAACTTCAAAGCGCGCAATTTTTATATTCACACTGCAAGCGACAGAATCGCTGATCATGATTCGATCACAGCAGTGATTTTATGCTTCGTTGATTTCTCGCTTTGTGGCCAACAAGCGGGATAATTAGGCCGCTGTCAAATAGGATATTTCATGCATGAAATACCGTCTAATTGAAGGCGACACATTGCATTTGTCATCGCGATAACAAAGATGGATGGGGACTTTACTAGCAGCAACATGCTGATATCTGAAGTGCAAGGATAAATGAGAAGAGAAAATTCCTGGCACGAGCTCGACGTAATAACAGGATCATCTGGTTATTTTTTTATCCCAATTTTCATGTATTCCAAGCTTGTGAAGTCACTTCGCGCACAATTTGCCCCCCTCCCCCGGAATTGTACCGGAATAGAATTAAATTCAATTAAACGCAAATGCTATGATAATTTAATAATCTGCTACGGACGACAGAAAACAGACGTAAAAATCGCACGCTCGTGGCCGGTGTGGATTGACCCTTACTTGAACTTGTCTTCGGTTGACCATTGTGTTTCACTTTTTCATACACCCATCATAAATGATAGAGCATCTTTAAAGGTACTCAATCCGATCAGACGCTCCTAAATTACTATTTATTTGGCTTCGGGGGTATAAATATTTGATTCCGAGTCAAGGAACCCCCTCATAAAAGCTCCGAGTGAACAGATATAGATTTATGAAATTTGTTAATTTTTCGAGATGTGGCCCGGCCAGAAAACATGTGGTCAAACAGACAAATTGCTCTAAAATCAAGTGGTTATTACAGTTACTACCACTTGATTTTAGAGTTATCCATCTTCATCCGCAATCTGATTAGATTGAGTACCTTTAGATATAAATGTAAATTACTAAATAACTTGTAAAAAAGGACAATTGGGTTCATCTTCAATTTGGAATGGAAGTGAAGTACACGCTAACAGTCAAACCATTATAACATGAAGTTTTAACTGTACATCATCCAGAGGTGGTACAGTACATGCGGATCCTCTTTCCATATTATGGAATCAAAGTGCTGTCAAAATCTTTGAACCTTCCATATGCTGTATGAATATACATGTACATGTACTAGTAGTTTTTATGTTGAGTCCAGCGTTCATCTGTCCCATTATTTTGACTGTTCAGTATCATAGGTTGAGGTGTTCCAACTTAATGCAATTGCGTAAGTACTGCTACATGTAGGCACACCTCTTGGCTTTCGGGTAAATGTGACGTCTCAGAATCTTGCCAACTGCATGCAGTAATAAATACTAATATTCATTGCCAATGTGTTTTAATTTGCAATTTTGACGACTACTTCAAGGCTAGAACTTGATATAATTTTTTGTATTGTTAACATCTGTTGTCCACTGCCGGGAATATGTATATGGTTTCACTGCAGGATCCTGACAGATGTAGTAGCACACATGATGTTGGGCCCTACCGATACGTTAGTGACATATCACTGCCAAATGCGCTCAGTTAATGCACAGTACCAGTTGAACTGAATTTACATACCTGTACATGTACCGTACAACATAACATTATCACAATATTCTTCTTCTGTTCCAACCGCTGCAGCAATTTGCGTAATGTCAAACCTCGATGCTGTGAGCCAAAAGTCTCTGGCATGAAGACAATATAATTTTAAAACAGTATACATATACCCTTCCAGACACTCTCAATTCTTTGTTGTGGTGATGCGAAGGATCATCGCTTTAAAGTTTCCAACTTCCATGTCGATTGGCTAATTAATACTAATTTATACAGTACTGTACAGTTGTAGTCCTAGAGTACAGGTACTAGTACTGATCTGAAGCCTGTAGATCAAACTTCTCAGTTGCATATCAGTAATGAGTGACCCAGTGGTTTTCATTCGTGCCATAATAGCCATTGAGTACCGGTACTGGTACTGTCATATTCAGTCCGTTTCCTGGTCCTCAAATTGGAAATATAAATAATTTTGACAAGACTTTTCTTTCGATATTATGCGAACATCCATATGAATAAAATCGTTGAATCTTGTATTTAATTCACAATATATCCGATTCGTATCTAGTCGATCATTTTCTGTTGTCAATCCATGTTAATTTGCGACAAAATTACCATAAAATACACGCTAACTATTTTGCGCTCATTTCACGTTGGAAGAATATATTTAGTTTGCCGAACGAAACGAAACGAAATCTTAAAGATTAAAGGTTACAAACTGTAATTCTATGCCCTAATATTTTTCTGTTCATTTAGGGTCTAATTCCGACTCATTTTAAGTCACTCAACTTGTAAGCAACGTCAATGCGAAAAAGTGTCCGTGTATACACCAGGCAAGATGGCGTCCAATATGGCCGCCGTTTTTTTTCCAGTCGAGTCCCTAAGTCAATTCGATGCATATTATAGTGAAAACATCTTGTCTTGTGTATACAAATGTATATACTTGTGTGAAGCTAAGATGTATTGTCACATTTAAAGGCAAAATTCCCGCCAAAATGGTTGCCGGAAATTTTGACGTTTAAACACTAATATCTTGTAAATTAGTTTCTGCTCTATGGAATTGGTTCAGAATAAGGACTTAATTTTGTATTGTTCAAGTTAATGATCATCGAGCAATGAAACGTGCCATTCATTTGGGTCCCAGCACCTTCAGAAGTTCAGAGCCCTCAAAAATTCGATTTTACAGAACGCGGAAAGAAATTTGTCATTTTGTCTCAAAATGGCGGCCAATATATGGAAAACGGTGAATTTTTCCCTAGCATGCCAATTAATCGCCTACGAGCTGTGGCTGATGAATAACCGTATGTCTTATATACATGATGTTAACAATTCTGATGCACCTTAGTTAATTGTTATTAGTGTAACTACTGACATTACAAGAACAAATCTGATTTTTCTATCACAAGCTTGACATCGAAATCGTCAAAAATAACAACCAGGAGGTGAATATGTGGTCACGGGTGAGGTGCGGTAGAGGGGTAATGTCACAAGAGCTATACTCGACCTTCACCACATAATTTGCAGTCACGTTATATTCAACTAATTAACGGGTCTTTTGCTGGTGGTCTATAGAACACCAAAATGGGTGGAACATCTTGATATATATGTCAAATTGCACATACGGGTGGAATGGAGTCGATTTGAGATTACAGATGCGCGCCCTACGAGTGTACCATTTATTAAGGTCAAGGGCGACATTACCCTGATACCGTGAGGTGCATAGGTATAGAGGGAGTTACTCTATAGGCCTATGATAACACCATGATCATATATAACAATTCCTTGTTTTTATGATCACATAGTAACTCCCTGTATACATATTCACTTCATATTTGTCCGCATACAAATGTTAGTATTTAATATATGTAAGATAGAATAGTCCATTTTATTCCCTAATCACAACTTATAAGCGATTACATAGAATGATGTGGCAATATTTGCCTCTTTTTAAAAAATTTGTTGCCATTTTTGAAGGCAGTTTGGGACAAAGTGACAATTTTGATTAAATTGAGTTGAAATATTTATAGGTAATGGTATGTCTCAGTTACGTTGCACAGTTCTGTTCATTTCTTGTTGAACAATGAATATAATCACAATGGTGATTTTTGGTGAAATTTTATACCACGTTCTATAAACAATTTAATATTTGAGAGACCGGAAGGGCTGGGACCACAATAATGTCATATTTTATTGCTTCAATGATCAGTTAACATGACGGCCATTTTGGAAGGAGCAATTTTGCCCTAAAATGTGGTATTGTAACTTCACAAAAAATATATACATTTGTATACAAATTACAACATGTTCTCACTTTAATTTGCATCAAACTGGCTCTAAGTGACCCGTAAGAACAACGGTGGATCTACACATGGTATTAATTAATTAATAGTTTGGTAATCCATAATATACATGTGAAATATGTTGTTGTAATTTAAGGTTTGAGCACCAAGGCTTGGTCGAAAATACATATTCAAGTTCGCTCCTGTTGGTAACTTCTTCCCCATAATGGACAGTAAAACACCCCGGTATATCATGAGATGGATAAACACCTGGGTATACCATGAGATGGAGAAACACCTGGGTAAATCCCTACCAAATGGATAAGACACCCGGGTAAATCTCGATATTGGTTTTATATACCTGGATTAACCCCGGTATAATTACTTTTTAATTGGGGTTTACCTGGGTAGAATATTATTTTACCCTGGTTAACCGGGGTTTACCATGGATTAAACCGGATAAACCCCCAGTTTTACCCGGGTACATTTTTATATGGGTCAACTGGGAATAAAAGGCCAGCTCGGAATAAAAGATGTATACGGGGTGTTATATGGTGTTTGGTCCGTTGTTTCTCAATGAATATTATTGAAATTTGGTGTATATGTCCGGGCTGGGACATGGAATACAACAACGTTTGAATTGTTTTTAAATTTACAAATTTGTTGATTTTATTCATTTTTTATTTCGTTCTGAAACACACTATAAAGTGTATATAATATAATAACGAACACGAGACATACATAATGTATAAACTGTTAACAAAAGATATCAAATTCAATACATGACAAAGATGACTCAGTGGAGTTTATAAAGTGAACATAAAAACATTGAGGTAAGAATCTTTTTAAGGAATACAACTTTTTTTAATGATAATAAACACATAAATTAAAATAACAAACATGAGACATACATGATTTATAAACTGTTAACAAAGGATATCAAACTCAATACATGACAAAGATGGCTCAGTGAAGTTTATAAAGTGAACATAAAAATATTAAGGTAAGAATCTTTTTAAGCATTACTAAACCGTTTAGCACAGTCCACTTCACTCATCCGATCATCACCAAACTTCATATTTATCTTGATATTGATCTATCAGATGAGAGCTATCAAATATATTTTTTTATTTTATAGGAAAAAATGATCGCCAGCGGTCATATTGCATTTACGTTATATGTTATCGCGTCATGTCGATATCTAGTATTACTTAGAAATTTCACCTTTCCAGATTCATAATTGCTCCATTGACTGTAACAGGTGGAATTATTCCCCTCTTCGGATAGAGTGTCACTGAAACTTTATTTTGTCAGACTGTCTGTATAGTCACTGATTATATATGGCAATAATCTGTAATAAGATGTAGCACTATTTTATTTTATATTTACATGCAGTGCTGTTTTTATACAACAATTCTACCCCCTAGATCATCATGTGATCGACCATACATCGCGCGAGGACCTGCTTGAATTAAGGGGGGTTTTATGGATAACTTCTGTCCTCAAGCTAGATTATACTTATGACATTTAATGGCATGTTTATAACGTGGAGGGTTAGATATGCTTGAGACACCACCACTCTTCAATTCACACCAAGTTCTCAGCTGTCATATTCGGATATTATAACCCATAGCCATGATATATGGTTTATTTTGTGCATACTAGTAATATTGTTATTTTCAGTACCTTTATATACCAGTACTGTGTATAACAATGCATATAAATTAATCCATGTATACATGTATATTGATTCAACGGATTCAGTGGTTTTGTCCATCAGTCTATCAAATTTGCGGGGAAAACATGGCCACAAGCAGTACACCCTGCTAAATTTCGAATTTGAATCAATTGGCGCACCCTGCAGCCAGCTTTTATTGGAGAACTTTTTCTCATGTGGATATTTTGGGTCACCGCTAGATGTGAGCCATATTTTGTTCTCAAACTGTCCTTGTGAAGACATCACTGCCAGCGGTGATCTTGAATCTTACTATTTTTATGGCTAAATAATTTGGTTGATCCTACAGACGACACCCCTTGTCCGATCGTCACCAGATTCCACAATGATCTTCTGGATAACCAGGGTGAGAGTAATCTAATTTTCCCGAATTTCGTTAAAAAACATTACCACAGGCAGCAATTTGGTATCTTACTGTTTGATCTTCTTTTGCATGACTGAATTGTTTAGCAACTGTACAGACATATCCCTCATCTGATACTGATAGTCACCAAACTTCATATTGATCTTCGGGCCTGACAACTAGATGGGAGCTATCGAATGCTTTGAATTTTTTTGGAAAACATTGTCGCCAGCAGTCATCTTCTATTTTGGTTTTTATATACATGTATATCTCTTCATTCAGATAGCCAGTATTACGTAGGTACTTCAACTTTCCGCATTCCTGTCATCATTTGAAATATAAAAAATTCCTGATACATGCACCCTTCAAAATTTGTTTCGTCGTATCTATTTTAATGACCCGTATGGTAATATTGATACAGATATATTTGTCAAACATTTCTTTGTACAATATACAGGTATTTAGTTTGTAACAAAATCTAGAAATATATAATAGTAGCTGGTGGACCCGACTTCGTCCGGGATGTTCCCCTCTGATTTTCGGAGAATTGCGCGATTTAACCTTGAATTGACCATTTTAAAGGTGAACGTCATGTCGGGTCACGATTTGACCCGTCCAAAAACACTCCCCGGACAAAAGTCACGACAAAAGTACCCGTCGAAATCCGCCCGGCTTTACCCGATTTGACCTTGAATTGACAATTTTGAATGTCAAGATCAGGTCAGGGTCATGATTTGACCCACCCGAAACACTCCTGGGACAAAAGTAACAGTAGGTATTAAATTGCGTTGAAATACTTCCGTTTTACCAGATTTGACCTTGAATTGATCTTTTTGAATGTCAAAGTCAGGTCGGGATCAAGATTTGACCCGTCCAAAATACTCCCTGGAAATAATTTCCCCTAGGTATCAAATTTCTTCAAATCTGTCCGGCAGTTTTCCCGGCCATAGCTAACAGACAAACAGACAGACAAATGTCCAAAATATATATTAAACTAGCTGATGTACAGGACTTCGTTCGGGCTATTTAGGGATTTTTTTGTGATCGCCTCCATCTGGACAGTACCCAGTCTGGCCAAACTATTGTTCAATTGGTCCCGAAACATGCCTATATCAGCACGTTCGAGAACATGGTCCCACGTGAAATTGGACCCGTCCATATTGCTCCCGGGATCGAAGTAGTCCTACATACAAATGTTTAGTCGGGTCGGTCAAGGTCCAGAAAGATGCAGTCGAGCAGTGTTAGAGTCTATAACACATACACACATGCATTCATGCATACACACATACATACAGACAGGTGTTCCAAAATGTATAATCTATAGCTACAACAATTCTATGGTAGATAGTTCACGGCCGACCTGATGCATGCATCTTAGTTTTCTTGTGACACAGTAGCCGGCAAATGATAGTCCTGTAACGTATTTATAATGTCACCCACACTTACTGGCCCACGCTTGCGATTTCACTGGGATAGTTTGTATTATTGATTTGACAATGTCAAGGACGTTGTGCCGGCGATTTTCAATTGTTGAAAGCTGAAATTTGAAATGAAAACAACTAAATACTCAGAATAAATGACATTTTTTTATGTAATCATTTTAACAACAATAACTTGGATTTGCATTATGGAAGTCCGTCACAATGTCACATTTGGAATAATTAGTGGTGAGTCTGGATTCATTTATGTTGTTGAATTTGATAATGATTTTGTGATTTGTGTAGTTGTTGAATACATGTGTAGTTGTTGAATACTGGAAGTGTTCCTGCGAATTTCCTCACATCCTTTTGACTGTGAATCTGAGACAATATCTGCGTTTCTCGCACTGGCTTCGACTCAATAACTGCAGTTAATAGATCAAGACCATGAGAATCGTATGGAATGAAACATTCTGTTGATTTTTGTGGAGTGATGTTCAAAACCAGTCCTTCAACTGAAATGGAACTTCCAGGTGCTGGCACAGGGAACTCAATTACTTTCATACTGTTAGAATGCATAGCAGCAGTGCTGGTACTTGGTAGTGCCAAAGGAGATGGATGCTCGGTGCCCTTGGTCATCTCGTTTGCTAACGTCAGTCCCATAAGTCGTTTTTCGTCTGTTACTCGTTTGTAAATTGACGGAGAAACAGACTTATGTCAGGTTACTGACATTATTTGGATTGCATGCACCGAAGGACATAATGTTGGTCCCTGTGGTTCTTATGCTATGATTTGTATAAATCTGCGATAATTTGGTTTTCTTAATGAGCTCCGTCATGAATATATCCAGTGTCTTCTTTTCACTAATGGCCTATTGTAGTGCCAGGTTGAGGTTGAGGACTCCGGTTCAAAACTGTTTAGTGGTCTTTGCCGTAAGATTCGCAACTTGGGTGTACTTTGTAAAGTAACTTTCAAAGCTGGTAACTGTGCAATATGAATTACCTCTTACCTCTTGAAAAATCTCACTCACATGTTTTCGGTCGTCTTCACGGTAATTTTTAGTCAGCTCGTCTTCTTCTTTCATGGCGTATTTCAATCCCGTTTTGTTGGCGAGTGTCGTTTTTATCATATTTCTCATGTTTCCCGTCCTCGCGTAAAGAAATAGAGTCGAAAGTTATATTGGACTCTATTGAATAGAACAAATGGAGTTGTTGGCCTCAGATAAATTGACTCGTACAGCAGCTCTGTCTACTGTCTTGTGCATTTCTCAAGGGATGATGCTGTGTTGATCCTAGTCCAAGTCACTTCAACTCAGCGACAAGAGCTTCTCTGAAGCTCGTATTTGAATCTGCAAATTCAGGATCCTTTATGAGGTCTACCTTGATATCACGGGGTAGTGTGTTCAAATGCATATTCAAGCTGCGTCAAATATTCTCTAGCGAATTTGCCTTATAATGTCCACCACCAGGTTTCCTGGCGTCGATGTAGAAATGACCTCATTGACAGCAATATTGTGAAATTCTTCAAAATTTTTATTCATGCACTTTTCTTTAAAATATTCTCTCAAATTATTAGCATATTTATTGTTTGCCTGTATGGTACATGTACTACTTCGGTGCACAAACCTTCGTTTTGTTCGATTCTGCGTTTTAAGAGGAAGCGAAGCGTTTCATTTTGTTTGTAATGAATGTAGAAATTCAACTCTCGAAATGGGTTTCCGTGGAAAAGCAGACGTTTGTTTCGCCCAATTTGGGCGGTTCTATGATGGCTGTTTCTCATCTGACGTGTGTGTCAGGATAGAGGAGCTGGAGGATTTGTGTAAATGTTAGCCCAAACTACATTTCCAAGTAACGATGGTTTGTTGTTTATTTTGAGGAATCATACCACATCAGATGAATTCAGCCCAAATATGTTAACAGTTGTCGTCTAAAACATTTGCAGTAGGTTAGCGTTATTTGCGGATGTCGTTTAACATGGGGAAAATAGACTTCTACGTTTGAACGGCATGTGCATTTGTCGTTTTTTAATTATAACAACATGATAATCAATAACAGAGGCAGTCTCTGTCAAATACAGTCGCTCTATTTACGATACTAATTTGGGAACTTTCTAAATTAAATTACGCGTAAACCAGCGTAAACGGATACCTGCTGCAAATGATAGAATGTGCCGGAATCGGTCTACTCGCACCAGTGCTAACTCGCCCCAGTCGACGTGTGCCAGATTGGGACACACTATAAAATGTATACCGAGGCCGACTGGGAATAAAAGGTGTATACGGGGTGTTATATGGCGTTTGGTCCGTTGTTTCTCAATGAATATTATTGAAATTTGGTGTATATGTCCGGGCTGTGACATGGAATACAATATTAACGTTTGAATTGTTTTTAAATTTACAAATTTGTTGATTTTATTCAACTTTTTCGTTCTGAAACACACTATACTCGTCATGTCGATGTCTAGTATTACTTAGAAATTTCAGCTTTCCAGATTCATAATCGCTCCATTGATTATAACAAATGAAATTATAACCCTCTTCGGATCGAGTGACACTGAAACTTTATTTTGTTAGACTGTCTGTAGTCACTGATTATATGTGGAAATAATCTGTAATAAGATGTAGCACTGTTTTATTTTATATTTACATGTAGTGCTGTTTTTATACAACAATTCCACCCATGCTTCTCAACGGTACGCAGTACCGGTGCCGCGTAACGGTGCTGGTGTGCAGATCCGCCGCTACTCGGTACTGTGGTTGCACGTTCGTAGATCAGCAGGCTGTTTGGCAAAATACAGTAGTATCAAGTTTCGCTCTTTAAACTACACGCGATGCACATCGATTGTGATTGTATTCATGGCGCGAGAGGTCGGTCACGGAAGGGTGGTTCCTGTTTTTTATGTGTCTATTATAACTCTTCAATGGTTGAATTCCAATTCTTTGAAAGCACGGCCTTGTGATATTGTTTTAATCTTCAAAGATTATTTTGTGTTGGGAACTTGTGATTGCAACTTATGTTTTTGCCTTTATTTTTGCCCAGTTGTGGCAATTATACACTAAACCCAGTTACAATTTCTTATCATTTATTCACCAACGACCCCACCCACAAGTATGGCCCACATGTTTTGACTAATCACATACACACGTACACGTTCACATGTCGTATCAGTTTGCATATATAAGGTAGACCAGTTTGAATTTAAATGGGACTCATGGAACCTCCAGTTATATAATAAAATCGGGAACGAATATCCACGAACCGTGCACAGTGTACATGTAATTTGCTGAATAGACATGATAGTTCATATTTGGTATAGGAACTCGTGGAGAGAAATTGTTGCTTAACTTGACTCACTATTGTTTAGATTTAAAATGGCCGACCGCACGACTTTGCAAATACATTTAATCTGATTGAATATTGTGAAGTGAAAACCACTGACGTGTGTCGCGTTACTTTCTATCAGTTTATCACACACAGAAGAACAATAAGTTAAAACCACAAAAAGTGTGCAACGAATTGTTCCAATTTGGTTGATTGAATTGTCTATGTTGTCATTTACGCATCACTAAACTCTACGGGAAAGTTTGTTAGTATATTCCAAAATGGTATCTAATATCCCGAAATAGTTTCTTTATTCTGATATCAAATTATCATTAGTTCATGTTAATAATAGAGTTCGTGGCTTGTGATTTTCACATATATATATATGTATATATATATATATATATATATATATATATATATATATATATATAGCTATATATATATATATATATATATATATATATATATATATATATAAATATGTGTGTGTATATGTATATTGATTCAACGGATTCAGTGGTTTTGTTCATTAGTCTATCAAATTTGCGGGGAAAACATGGCCACCAGCAGTACACCCTGTCAAATTTCAAATTTGAATCAATTGGCGCACCCTGCAGCCAGCATTTATTGGAGAACTGTTTCTCATGTGGGTATTTTGGGTTACCACTAGATGGGAGCCATATTTTTTCTCTCAAAATTTCCTTGTGAAAACATCACTGCCAGCGGTGATCTTGAGTTTTACTATTTTTATGGCTAAATAATTTGGTTGATCCTACAGACGACATCCATTGTCCAATCGTCAACCAGATTCCGCAATGATCTTCTGGGTAACCAGGATGAGAGTAATCTATTTTTTTCCGAATTTCGTTAAAAATATGACCACAGACAGCAATTTGGTATCTTACTCTTTGTATGACTGAATTCTTTAGCACCTCTACAGACCACATCCCTCATCTGATAGTCACCAAACTTCATATTGATCTTCGGGGTGACCACGTATAGATGGGAGTTATCGAATGGTTTGAATTTCTTTGGAAAACATGGTCGCCAGCAGCTATTTTCTATTTTGCTTTTTATATACATGTATATCTCTTCGTGCGGATAGCCAGTATTACTTGGGTAGTTCAACTTTCCACATTCTTGTCATCATTGGAAATATAGTAGTCCAATGAAAATTAACAAGCGTCCATAAATTAAATTTACCTATGATCCTATTATTCCTCACAATCACATGCACCCTTCAAAATTTTGTTTCGTCGTATCTAATTTTTAATGACCCCTATGGTAATATTGATAAAGATACATTTGTCAAACATTTCTTTGTACAATATACAGGTATAAAGTTTGTAAATAAATCTAGAAATATATAATACTAGCTGATGTACTCAACTTCGTTCGGGCTATTTAGGGATTTCTTTGTGATCGCCTTCATCTGGGCAGTACCCGGTATATACAGCATCTGGACAAACTATTTTTCAATTGGTCCAGAAACATGCATATATCAGCACGTTCGATGACATGGTCCCACGTGAAATTGGACCCGTCCATATTGCTCCCGGGATCGAAGTATAGCCCTACTCACAAATTTTAGTCGGATCGGTCAAGGTCCAGAAACATGCATATGACCGAGGTCAGGTTGACACGTTAAATACCAAATCCGAGTCGGACCGGTCGAGCAGTGTTCGAGTCTATAACACACATACATACATGCATTCATACACACATACATACAGACATATATTCCAAAATGTATAATCGATAGCTACAAGAATTCTATGATAAATAGTTCACGGGCGACCTGATGCATGCATCTTAGTTTTCTTGTTTATAATGTACGACGTAAGGGGGTAATACTAATTATTTCGCGCTTGTGCCTGTAGGTTACAAACAACTAATTCAATAGAGTTATGCTTCCTGAAATTGTGTATGGAAACTAGAATCAGATAAAAATCATCCATGGCCGCTGATTTGGTGCATTATGTTGACAATATAAATACATAAATAAATAATAGAATTAAGCTGCTGTACAAAAAAATGCATGTTTGGGACCATGCTGAATGTTGTGTCCATTTGACCACAAGTACAAATTTGTGGTAGGATGTTTTTTATAGCTGTCAATTTACTGCGAACCTTTGGTAGTCAGGGAAGCGGTGAAATTTGAATGGGAAAAAATACCGAAACCTGTCTGTTTCATGGTATGAATTTATCAGGCTTGAGACCCACTTCATGCTCAGAATGAGTTTTTGGTGAAAATAGGTCCAGTTTCATCACAAGTGATAAAAACGTTAGTATTGTCACCTATGGAAAATAAATAGTTGTGTGCAACCTATAGCTACAGATGGTGTCCATTTAAAGAATGCTATATTCCCAAAATTTGAAGCTGTAGTTCATTGAATAACTTCAATAAAGGTTAAGATAATAAAATGGCTATTTCTACTATGAGTATAATCGCAGGTTTTATGAGAAAACCGAAATTCAGGGGGGTTGGGGTGCCATTTATGGAAAGGTAATACAGATAGCGATGGATATGGGAAGATGAGGGTGACTTGGCCCGCAATATGGAGAAGAGAACATTATTCTGCTACACAGCCATCACACCGATTGAATTATATAATCCAGAATCGGTTGACAAGGGACAAAGTTCCTGTATTTGGTGGCCCGGAGGGTCTCGAGTGTAGTCACCTGTGTGGGGAGAGGGTCTGTATCAACATATCGCACTTGGTATTTGAAAGCCATCTTCATAACCAGCAAAGAATTAGATGCCGAAGCTTGGAACAATGTTTTGTGTGTTCACCAGAATGCATTATATAAGTTTCCAGGAGGTGCATATAATATATATACATATATTTGTGTTCATTTTTGCCTGTTAACCCTTCGCCCCTCATGGAATTTACTATAGCCATGTTCTATTTTCTCTTTATTTTGAGGCAATAGCTTATTCTTTTCATACGATCACTCCTCCTGATGTTCTGCGTGGAGTTGTACAGCGGTTCTCTCCTCTTTACTCTTATCTTTGGAATAGCTAACTTCTTTCGCTTCTTTCGGTTATCTTCCGCCTTCTGGTAGCTGTTAAGAGCCCGATCGACTTTACTCCGCTGGTAATCGGACAACCAACATGTTCACATAAGTCCCTTATAGAATTCGCTGTTCCACAATTAACCGAGTGCACCATTGAGTGTGCACGCTAAAAAACATTCCAATGTAACATTTTTAGGAAGAGAATCTTTTTTTTAAAATGTTTTATTTAGCAGAAAGAATGACAAAGAAGGAAAGACAAAAATTCACACACAATTCATTCTCTCAATCCAAGGCATGGAAGACTGAAGAGAATCTTAATGACCTGTTGACAGCTTCGACTTTCTGCGTGTTAGTGTTCTGCTTAGTTTTTTCAAACATTGATGTCCGGAGTCGATAGTCAGCAAGTTCGCGCAATATTGTTGATGTACACTCATTCTGGCTGAGTTTAAAGTTTTTGCCTAGTAGATAACTGTCCTTAATCCAATTATAATTTTTGCTGGCTTTACACATGTACGAATATTTCTTACAAAGTGCGTGGTTCCGCTGATAGCACAACACAAGCGCATCTTTAACATATGACATTCTGCTGTTTATGTTGTGGATGTTACCTTTATAGTGTTTTATTGCTTTTCTGATTTCAGAGTTGCACCAGTCAGCAAAATCAAGTGCAAATTTATTCTGCATTTTAGTTCTTTCTCTTACAGTTTTCGAAACAATGATTTTACTGAGATATTTGTGATTTTTTACAAATTTCCGATGATTTCGGGAAACATGGGTCGACACGATGATGAAAAGGTTGAACATTAGTCACGTCATCTTCAAATAGTTCATGAGCCGCCAAGTAACTCGCACAGTCAGGATCTGTGGTAATGTTCTCAACCTGAATTCCACTTGTATCTTTAAGATTAGTGAGAACCAATTTTTCGTCACCAATGTCGCATTTGAAACACTCATGATTCGGTGTTGCTTTGAGATGATGTCCGTTCGAACACAACTTGTTATGGATAGCGAGTCAAATAATGTCATGGTCTTTTGTCCATTCTCTGCCACAGTATAAATTGATTGAGTCGCAGGTTGGAAGGGATTTTTCCCCACACCGGAATAAATACTGTTATTGTACATGGCGTCGCCTTGAACATCGATAACATGTGGGTTCGTTTTGCCCATATGCCTTTGATTCGATATAAGACGTGAACGTCGCTTTACCATATCTGCCTTATTTTCTCCCACAATCTTTACGAGAACCTTATTCTATGGTTTCTGCAGGCCATGAGCAGACGGTGCTGGTATGTTAGAGCTGAGACAAATGCGACGGAAGTTGTGTGCTGCTATTGGTGTTTTACTAAGACCTATTGTCAACCCAAGATTCTGCTTTCCGCTACGTCGACCTGGTCTCTTAGTCGGGACCTCATCGAACAAGGTGAACATACTTTATTTGTATTTGCATTTATCACACACCATTTTTTGTCGACACCCGATTCCTCTCGCTTGCTTGGACTTCACATCCCAATGGAGGAGTTCTTCACAAATTGGATGCGAGGCACGATGTTCTTTAAATGCAGTATTCCACATCTCTGCATTTGGGCGTACATGAACTGTACGATATGAGTTGTTCTCCATTTCCCATGTAGATAGAGGTTTTCGTTGCGACCCATACCTGAAAAAGGCATAATGGACCTCTTTAAGACATTGAAATCTAACAAAATGTGATCAATCTCATGCAGTATACTTTTCCTCCTGCAAATACAACCCCCTGCTTGTGTGATAAATGTAAAACCCACCTCATTTAATTTGCCTGTAACCATTTAAAATATAGGAGGTGTTGTAGGCGGATGTATTTTCAAAAATGAATCCCCTAGCACCACTACAGGTCATGATGTTTAACCCTCACACTGTCAAATGCTTTATTGGGAAATTATGGCCCTTCATGTGGGTGGAGAAAGGTTAAATAACAATTCTGAGACCAATTTATTTGATCATTATATCCGAGGCATATTTTAGCACCTCTTAAAAGTTATAGTGGAATCATTTAACACCTATCATGTGACTGTTATCCAAATCAAGGATACATGCTTATATGTTCTGTTTTACAGCCAATGGGCTGTTTGAGCCATAGACAGGTTATAAGTAGTGCATCTATATTAAAATATATCTGTATAGACAAATGACACATACCTTTGTTTTCCTAATGGATACTAAATTGATCTCGATTCTTGGGTTGACAGCATCTGGATCTTGTCATGATTCCTCTGTATGGTGAGTTCATTGTGTTGGTTGTTATGTTTTCACCACCATTGGCAGTCAAAGGGTTAATTATTTTGGAACATTTTCTCTTTAATTGTGTAGCTGGTGAATTTTTCTGTTTAGAATTTAAATGATGTCCAGGTTTAAAACCAACTTTATTACTAAGTCTGAATCGAGCAGTGTATGTCCTCTCTGTGCTAATTTTGCCCATTTTGTCCAGAAATGCTGAATCACATAGTAAGAAATCCAACCTTTTTCCATGAAATGTATAAACTTTATATCAACTAAAGGTAACTAGGTTCTGAAGGTGTATGAAATGCTTTGTGTGTGTGTTGGAATCAAATTTTAGTTCTGGGCACAATTAATATAATTGTTTATATGAACTCTGTGCCTACTGCCAAATGTCCCAATAAATTTTAAGTGTCAAACAAAACTTATCAAATTATCAGATGCTGTGTATAGCTAAACCATTGGTGTTCATTGTATCTTTGCAGGTGAAGATGTACTGCAACAGAAACTATTGAGTCTCAGAGTTTTAAAGTGACACAGTGAACATAATTCATCTCTTTACTGAGGCAGCCTCGGCTGAATTATGCATTTTCTTGAATTGGTGGGCAATGGTTAACGAATGCTCATACCGGAAAGGTTGGATTCCTCATTGTGATAATTATGCGTATATATATATGCCTATATAACTGATCATTTTCCAATGATGCTGTTCAGATGATATACATAAATGACAGTTATATGCAAAATTTACAAACTGTTTTTGTGTTAATATTCTTCAAAAACCAAAGGGTTAACATTTATGGTTGCAATAGGGTTAATGTTGACTTGCCAACTTGTATTGACATGTAATTCACATAAACACATATCAGTTGACCTGAAATGATAGACTATTTAGTTTCCTGTCCCCTTAGTAGCTAGAGATGCTGAATAATTCCAGCGCGTCATGTCTGGGATCAGACGATTCAACCCTGGTTTATCTTGAATACGGGTATGTCACTTCATTGTAAATAATTCAACACAGATTGATGGATGAAAATTGATATATATTTAAATAAGAAGGAAATGTTCATAACAAAACATCAGTAAAAATTGGGTTGATTTCTCTTGAACTTCAGTGAGCTATAGGTTACAAACAACTAATTCAATAGAGTTATGCTTCCTGAAATTGTGTATGGAAACTAGAATCAGATAAAAATCATCCATGGGCGCTGATTGGTGCATTATGTTGACAATATAAATACATAAATAAATAATAGAATTAAGTTGCTGTACAAAAAAATGCATGGTGTTTGGGACCCTGCTGAATGTTGTGTCCATTTGACCACAAGTACAAATTTGTGGTAGGATGTTTTTTTTATAGCTGTCAATTTACTGCGAACCTTCGGTAGTCAGGGAAGCGGTGAAATTTGAATGGGAAAAAATACCGAAACCTGTCTGTTTCATGGTATGAATTTATCAGGCTTGAGACCCACTCAGTATGAGGTTTTGGTGAAAATAGGTCCAGTTTCAGCACAAAGGATAGAAACGTTAGTATTGTCGCCTATGGAAAATAATTAGTTGTGTGTAACCATGAGTGGCAACTGTGCCGTGAATTCACCTTTCCGCCAGCGGCCGATAACCTCGCCCACGGCTAATTATTTCATAGAGCTAGCTGCGGTAAGACAAACAAGTGGTAAATATGAGTGGAACTGTGAAGCCGCGTATAGGAGCTCTGTTGGATTTGCCGGATTATTTCGATAAATTCTTTTTTAATTCGGTGGATACATCTTTAAAATCCCGTCAATAAAGTTTCAGATAATATAGCGAAGGTTATGATCACAACGTGTCAATAAATACATTGGAACATAAACTGTTTGTTGGAGCGAAATGTCCCCGAAGCCAGAGGGAAAATGAAAGTTCACACCAGGTCGATTTCGAGGTTGATTCATCGACTATTTTCGATGGCCACTTCTCTTGTCAAGCTCGTTGAGTGCAATAATAATCACATCTTTCTATACCAAATGCTGCGTTAGTTTGTGAATATACTGCTGGACTGTGTGCAAACCACCGCATATTTGCCAAAACTACGAACAGTTTGTGGAAAATATTATATATGTATATCCGATCCGTAAATTCCTCTGATTATTATTAACGAGTGATCTTGGTGTTTATCTCAATTTAAACGTCATTCCCACGTCGTTAGAACGTTTGCCTCGCACACCACCCGCCATTCGGGGATTATGCGTGACGTCAAGTCTGCTCGTGGTGTTTCCCCAATTGTAAAGTATTAAAATAGTGTGTTCGTAACGGGATTTTGGAGTTAAAATGACGATTTAAACTTAAGAACATTTATTATCACCACTTTCATTGTGCTTGTCAACACAAATTAGCATATTGTCTGGTTGGGCCACATAATCGCATTTTGAATCCGCCCCTAAACGGGCTCAATTTACTGTTCTGTAACCACCACTCGAAATGATACAAACTCGTACTGATACATACTGAGTCTGTTTTGATTTATTTTTATTTATAAAACTTTTAGAAATTCTAAAATTCTAAAATTAGGTCATGCATTGTCGATTTGTGGATATGTATGTATTCGGTAAAATACTATAATACATTATTTTATGAATATAAACCAGAACAGTTTGAAACACTTTTAAACTGAAGTAAACCCCAGCGTTCAAGCTTGTCATCTAAGGATCCCCCAGGCACGTGCAGTGGTCGCTGTTCACATGCGGTATGTTCCACGTGGTGACAAGGTCGAGCATACATGTGGCGATCACCAATTAATGTGCAATAAAAGACAAGCTTCCAACTGGTCGACAAAGAAAGACACGTGCGATTAGCCTTGTTGATTCTAGGTATACCTGTCATTAAGACGACACATATTATAAATCAATTAGTGAACACGCCATTGCTAATGCAGCCATGATGTAAGTGACACTCTCTAACTTTGGCAGACTCAGCAACAAGGTGGTTAGCATGACATCGATCCTGTTAAACAAGGTTTTATTGAATCGGGACTGAGACTCCATTTGCACACCATTACCGTGTTATGTAATCCGATAATCAGTTGCAGATCTCAAACTGTGAGGACACCTCGTGTGAGCTGCCTACTCCAATTTTCAATTAATCAGATATAAGAACACCCTGAGGCTCATGATTGACACTATATATACATACCCTTTATTTATTAACGAAAAGACCCCCACCCACATGACCCCACCCAACACTATTGAGTATTATACTTACAACGCATGCGTACAATTTATGTATTACTATTTGTAAACATATAATAAGTCAATGCTCCAAATGTCATATTTTGACCACATGAGTGAATAAAAATCTGAATCTGAATGAGATCGGGTCATCTTTGTAGCCCATCCCATATGGAATCCATATTCCCATCATGATTCCCAGAACAGTGGTTAACCGGCATCGTAGTACCTGTCTATAAAATGAAAGGCGACTTATTATGTTCAGAAAATTATCGTCCTATAACTATAATGAGTTGCCTTGCAAGCTATTCACCAAAATTATTAACTCTAGATTAACGGCGTACGCGGATGAAATATGTTTACTCCAAAGTAATTAGGCTGGATTTAGAAAAGGCTTTTCTACATCTGATAACATTGTTGCATTACATTTTTTGTGTTCAATAATGGAGCAATGCGAAATGAAATTCTTTTGTGCCTTCATTGATTTTAAACAGGCATTTGACACTGTATGGCATACTGGTCTGTGGCAAAAATGGTTGACGTTTGGTATCAACGGAAGATGTTTCAGACTTATTAAAAACATGTACAGCAGTGTCAAATCCCTGGTTAGAATCAATGGCGCCACATCAGATACTTACAGAACGTACTCTGGAGTGCTCCAGGGTGAACATTTATCATCTTTTTTATTTTCGATCTACCTCAATGATTTAGAGAGTTTCTTTGAAACTAATAATGTCCCAGGCCTACACCGATTGCAAACGATAATTACCGATGAACTTAAAACGCATGTAAAACTTTATTTAATGTTTTATGCTGATGATACTGTAATATTTTGCAGAAAGTACAAATGATATGAAAAAATATTTGAGCATTTTTGACGACTATTGTTCATTTTGGAAATTAAATGTCAATTCGTCGAAAACAAAGATTATGGTATTCGGAAAAGGGCGTACCCCAAGACGTAAGTTATACATTAATGGAACCCATTCGCAACTTTTACATCGACCTAATCCCGCAAAACACCAGTGGATATTATATTTTCAAGCACAGTATACACCGGTGGCGTTAATTACAGTACACCAATTATCACCCCCGTGTACGTGGTATCGCCAAGACCGAGGGTATCGCCAAAACCGAGAATATGGGAAAATCATTTTCACGTATATGATATGGGGATATGTTTGTTTCTCACCGTAATACAGACATCGAGCATCGTATGTGTATGTCCACACGAAGCATGAGTATTTATCCACCAGTTGTCAATCAGTTTTCCCTGATCAGACCATTAATTATTTTTTGGCGAATTTGTTCAATGGTGTTTTTGCCTTTGCTCACTCAAATTTTCGAGAACAACCATTCACTAGTATAGTTCCTGGACTTCCACGCTTCCAAAACAAATGCCGGTATATAGTTGTATCTGTCAATGAAGCATAGGATTTGACAGAATTTAATAAATCCTTGTCGTTCTCAATATCCGCTCGATATGAAGGGACCACTGTCGGTCCAGAAAGATGCGAACGGCACAGATGAAGATGCGCCAAACGCCGAGTTTCTGTGCAGTAAATATGCGTATTACTTAAGGAGTTCTGATGAGTTTTCGAGTGTTTTATGTGTATCTGAGACTGATCAATTGGACTGCGAATGTCAACTGAAATATGAATCCATAACATATTCGAAATAATGTGTGCATATTATATTATGAATGTATTTCAATTGAAATTAATTGAACATCCATCTCAGCATTCAGATTTGCGATCTCAATAAAGTGAATGAATGATAACGCGATGCCTTGATAACACGCACGTGAATGCTGCCGTTCGCATGCATGCAGCTAATCGGATATTCGTTTACTATTAACATGCTTGGAGTTTGTATATAGACCACACATGCCGGACGACACGCTACGGCGTATCAACGATTTGTTATTATCATGTTTATTTTACAGACTTTATGACTCGCTGCCACTCGAGTAGACCGTTACGCGACAATGAAACCGAATCATCTTATCGAATATATATATATATATATCATATTGCTCCAAATTATGCAATTCTGGCTTTTTTGAGAGTCATCAGATAAAATTGAAACGATTCTATGTTAACACACTAAACATCCGAACATATATGAACAAACACACAACAAAGTTACTGCTATTTATAATAAACACTTCACTGTGGAACATGTGTATACTGCCATGATTGTTATGTGCACATGTAAATTACACAATAGTTTATAACTTTTCTAATTTAGCCCATAGGACCACATATTTTGTGGTCATAATATTTACACAAGACTTCATTATGTTATCGTATAGGTTGCATATACTGTAATTGATATGTATTTTTAACCGAAATGAATCTTATCTTATCAGGGTCTCCGTCCTGAGTTTGGTTTATGGTTCTAACCAAAATTGTTATGGTCACGATGACTTTCAATTCGTATTGTTCGCAGATTTAGTTTTCGGCTTGTTAAGTTCTAGAATTATTCTTTTTCACTTATTTTGAAAAAAAAGTAATATAGCTAAGATTTGCACACAACAATCTAAATGAAATTATGCATAAATCTCCATCATCTTGGGAACTATTACATGAGGTCATCGTACGGGATATACATGTGTTATTGTTTTGGTAGATTCAATATTTTAACGTTATCATTCTTAGTTTAACGAGGTCAGAAATGACTCTTGTTCGATTAATGGTCTGCAGTTATAACCGAAAAGTTTGAAAACAAATTATACAACGCACAGCCGGTTATATGGTAAATTTGTCTTATAACTGCATAGGCTTAATATGAATATTTATTTCTTATAATGCCACGCGTTATTTCACAAGAGAACCGCCAAAGTAGACAGTACAATTAAAACGACCGCAAAAGTTTGATAATATTTCCGACAAACAAGTCATATACAGCCGTTGTGACACGTTGTCACTCAAGACAATCACATTATCGTTCAATCAAAAAACGTCATAAGTTCGTCGAGGTTGATTGGCCAGTGGACCTGTATGCACGCACTGTTCAATTGATCAACATTTGCAACACGTGGTCTTGTTTATTTCGACTGTATCACGAGTTGTTGGTTTCAATTTCAATAATATGCGCGAGTTGAAATATCTTGGTACTTATGGTACTTGGTACTTGGTATTGTCAGGGCAGTACTACCCGAAGCAATGATGATGCAACAAGTGGATTCCCTTTTATATCTTAAGAAGTATCTAAGAGTTATCATGTACATTTTAGGCACACTTTTTATAGGCGTGGTCATATAGCGCTGGACGTTGCTGTAATTTCTTTATAGCTGAGAGTAATCAAGAACTTTTGGTTAATAACTTAAATGACTAAATGTGCGACAACCAATGGTTGTATAGTATCAAGGGGATTGACAGCTCATGATTAAATTATGGCAGTATTTATTTGTTCGCATGTGGTGCTATGGCCAATTCGCCGAGACAAATCCTGTTCGTTGCTTTTCCCACACCTGAGTTAATATTTATGTTTAGATATTGATTCAAATTATTATTGTTCTGGCATGTTCAGCAGCCTATCATCGACCATTGATCACAACGTTTCCAATCACGGAGACAAGGTCGTGAAATACCTTGAACAGATTCTTCACGAAAAAATGGGCAATTAAGAACTATGTCACGAAGGTGTACCCAGGTATTATTCCCCATAACCTTGAAAGTGAAGGAAAACATTTGATGGTGAGGGACGAAAGGACATTTATATATAATTCAAGTAAGATAAGGCAAATGAACGATGCCGGTGAAATAAATGAAGATATTAAAGAGCCATTTGAAAAGACGACAGTTCATGATATACCAGATTCTAACATAACCGATTTTAGCTCAAACACGAATATCGGCGATGCCACTCATTCGGATACAGATACGCCTGATGTTGCCCCTGGTCAGTTTAAGGAAGAAATGTGCGAACTTATGAAGCTGCTTCCAAACGTTTTGGGCAATCTACAGGATGTCGGTCACATAGAAATGTTCTTAAAATTTCACCACATGTTAGCTCGTGGTTTACTTCCATTGGATAATATATGCTACCTTTTATTTCTCGATGTGGTGGAATGGTTTTCGCTTCAGAATTCTTCTACTATGAAATACTGCGACGCATCAAAACAATTTTGGAAAGCAGGTTATCGTTTATTCGGAGGTAAATTTCTACGTTTTATGAGTGGCCCCAAGAATACTGGACAGATTTTAAAAGGTGAATGTGACCGCAGCATGTATAACCCACATACATCAAAGGTCAATTTCGCCGTCCCAACCAAACATTCGCTTCTACATTCGGAACCGAACATGATGAATTATCTCCCGGGAATACGTAGCGATTTCATAAAAGAGTTGGCATCCACTCTAGGAAAAAATCCGGTCAAGATTGCAGTAGATGGCAAGAAAATTTGTCGTGGTAAAGGCAGGATCCTTGGTGATGTTGACTGTTGGGGGTTTGAAAAAGAACCCACGTTACATCAACGAAAATGTCAATTATCTGATGATAAGAAGGCGGTAATGGAGTGCATGGATATCATACAGCAACTGGAGATTCGAGGACTCGTATATACCAATCTCATCCCTTCATCATTTGCAACAAATCTAATCAATGTTCTCCACCACCTGGTCACCAGAATGACTAACATTAACGGAATTCTAAAGGAAAATGCAGATTGTGCGAAGCGAACTGAGGATAAATTCAAGCAAATTGCCGGCAAGGACTGGCCAAAATCTAAATTTTATCCACTTATTTGTCTCATGCGCATGAAACGGAGTGAATTCATGTGTCATTTTGATACAAGTTTGCAAATCACAACAGATATGTCGAATATAGGGGCATCTGTGAACGGCGAACAAAGACTGTTTTCTTCGAGTGAGTACATCATGATCTCTGATCAACGAAACCTGCACGAACTGAATGAACACTATAACGGACATGAATCACGATACACAAAACAACGATCGGAGAAGTGGCACGAAATCAGAAAAAAGCCAAAGTCACAGGAAGTACGGTGCATAAGGCTGTTGGAGCTGAACACTAAAGTCACATCAAGAAAATTTTAACAAGATATATCAGGGTATTGAGATGCCCGAACCAGACAGCACAACAAAGGCACGTTTCAAATATGGAACCGATCACGAAATTGATGCAATTGCAACGCTCGTGTGCAGGGTTTTGCCGTTCTGGTATCCAGGCCTGGAATACTTCGAAGAAGGATGTGTTTCAATAGCATCCAAAGGAGATACACAGTTCATGGTTGTAAGCCCCGATGGTTCTCTGCGAACTTCAGATGGATCTACTGTTCTAATGTACGAGAATAAATGCCGGGCTCCAGATGCATACAACCCATCAGCATATTATATAATTCCGAGCTACTATATCTTGCAGATACTAAGTGAAATGGCAGCATACAGTTGTGATGGCTTGATTTTTACGTGCTGGAGTGAGAGTTCCATGACAGTATTTCATGTAGATTTTGATGCTGGACTATGGAATGTGTGCTGGGATGAATTAACAAGACTCTACGGCGATCATTCTCCGCCAAAACCAACTCGTTTTTCTGTGGAATCTAAAGAACTGAAACAACGAATTGAGGAGTTCAAGAAAACCAATATCAAGTTAGTAGCTGAAGTGAAATCCGGCAAAGGGTTGAGAAATCAGACCAATGTGATTTGCCGACATCGAAATACAAAAAGAAGCGTTGCATGTCGGATGATGGAGTTGTGAACCGCATTCCGCTCAGTGACTTGCAGTGCTGCCTTCAGCGACTTGACAAATGGTTTGATGGTGCATACGAATTAAATAGGCATACGGCGTCCGAAATACTGGTATTCATGCTAAGTGATACCGATAGACTATATAATATGGAACTGAGTAACGCCTTCCCTGTCGCATATGCAATGAAAGGCCCTAGTATGCCAGTGGAAACCATACGGAAAATGCTTGATCGTGTCATTTCTGAATGTGAATCTTCCGGACTGTCAGTTGTTGCTACCGCAAGTGATGGACAGTGGCATAATGTCGGGGTACGCAATGGAGACGGATCCCCTTTAACTATTCACCAGTTACAGAAGGATCACTCGAAGAGAGTCTGCTCGAGAACGAAGGCGGAATTGTTGTCCAAAATGAAAAGTACGTACGTTGTGAAGACAGACTCGGACATGGTTCTTAGAAGGCATGTCGGTCAGTATTCGTAGAGGGCCATGCTTCTGATGTACCCCTGATGGAGCGTCTCGTGTTACTGGACAGTGATGTGCGGGTTCTGGATGATACAGCACAACACACAGACGATCTAATGACAAATACATCGAAAGTTTCTTGTTTGAGCGTAGAACAAACTGACGACAAGCTTGATAAAATTGAAATTATGGTCGAGAACATGGCGCTAAATCGGTGACATCCGATAAATGAAACGTATGAACGCGTGGATACATATATGGGCTTAGATAAGCTATTCGACCTAACAGTACCAGGATCATGTAGTAACTTTGCAACGAACGCCTGTCATTCAGATGTCGGCAGCTCTATGTGCACGTCGGAATCTGCTTTAATATCAACCATTGCAGCCGCGCATATGTGCCTTTATTCGCAGGACAACTGGCACGGAAACAATGATATGTGTGTTAACGACATGCAGTCTGATGATGCCATGAATATAAATATAAAGAAAGACAGCACATTTATTAACGAACGCTCATGATGTGTGTCCTATCAATGATTTCAGCTTGCATGATATGACACGAATGTTGTGGCGACTTCGGGAAAGCGAACACTTTTCTGCCAGTGGAAAATGGAATTGTGTTGAACAAAATATTTTCGAAGGTAAGATCAAAACAAAAACTTCCATGAATAAGTCATTCTCCAGAGCCGAATTGTCCTTGTGTTTATATGCAATTGAAGGCCGTGTCTTCGCAAGCGGGGTTCACTGTGATATAAAATGGCCCAAGTACAAACTTGTGGATAGCCTTCACAAATTGTTCACGGACTATACAGCCAGTATAACGAAGGCCAAACTCCAACAGCCGCAATCACTACGATATCGATGTTTTGCTGTTCTGTCTAAGTGCAAAAATACAACACTTGCCCCTGCAATTGCTAAATCTGAATGGCAGGCAGTACTGGCAAAGTGGCGAGAGAATGAAGTAATACGGAGCGGTTGTAAGTTGCCACAACTTGACGACCAAATTGTCTGGTTCTCACAACCAGGCATTGGGTCGGACGGAATAATCCGACTGCACTTCACTGATGCATGTCACATATTAACGTGTATCAGGACGAAGCTATGCACCACTGGAATAGAAGGTCTTGATAGAAGCATCAAAGTCGCCATTGACTGGTCTCAATGTAGCTATAGTTGTCGACTGCGTTGATAAACAAAGCGTCCCTTTTGCGAGGAGAGTATTTGCCGAAGATGTCGAGCGCTTCATGACAGGAAAGTATTCAAAGGAGGATATATTTTGTAATCTAATGAGAAATTGGTTCAATGCCGAAGACGAGCCTGGAATTTCCGCAATTCAACGTTGCATTCAACGACTGCATTTGAGAAATTGGCTCCTGGATGGATACCCAAAAGATGCGTTCCCACCTCCATCAAGATATGCACGAGGTATCCCTATCGTCACATTTGAAGCACTCCTTGTTCCTTTAGAGAGAAAGCTACAACTGTATATATTTACCAAAGGCAGAGGTTATAACTCGAGAGCAATCGGAACACAAGAGGTAGAGCAATTTTTCTCCACGCTGAGCGATTTGGATCCATCGGGACAAGGAGCACCTAAACCGGATACTATACCATCGATGATGCATGCTGTGGCGGATCTCTACAATATCAGACTCGACCCAAACAGGTGGGTGGCATTTAAAACTTAAACATAGAACTCAATATAGACAAGGTGTTGGGAAAATATGTATATGTTGACTTCCAACCATTTCAAAATTCATCATGAGGATGTAGATTTTCATTAATGTTCTCATATCTATATATCATGGAATGCAGCTGAACAATTCGGTACGAAAAGAGTGAACTTTTTCAAATACTAAAACACTCAGAAATTTAATATTCTCAGTCAATTATGAAATACTCTTAATTTTAACCAGTTTAGTGTATGAAATTTAATATACTTGACACTTTTCGAATAATGGATTACTACTAATAAGAATTACGAATGTCTATAGTAGTCATATGTTGCTCGGACGGATCTATAACCTTTTCGCAGAAATGAAGACCATGAGTCGGTTTGAGGGCAAATATTGTCGTTCAAACCTCTTGCCACTCAAAGTAAATGCAGTTCTATTTGCCGTGATTATTATGTACTTAATTATGTTGTTATCAGGTCATATTGGTTGTGTCGATGATTGAATGTAAAGCTCATATGCCCATGATTGGCTTATCTAAATCGTAATCGTAATTGCGGATGAAAAGTATGTCAAAACTACAAATGATAGAAAGAACACACCATCTAGTGACCTAGTACGCTATTCATATTCCAACGTCCAATCGCTATTATGTATAATTTAGTCGTTAGATCCGGAATAACACAAACTAGAACCCTACTATTCCTACTATTATATGCTAGATATTGAAGTGAGAAAATCAATTTCCATATCCATTATATGCGTCACAATTGACCTTATCTATGCAAATGTTCTTTACACTGATGTTTTATTCGTGTATCTTACGTGTGTTACGAATATTAGATGTCACTTTAAATACATAATTTGCCTAAAATGTTGCCCGTTGAGCTTACTAAATAGCAAAAATATTACGCGTTTCTAATATTAATGCAACTTTGTTTAAATTATTACACACGTTTGTGCAATGTGTGCTCAATCATTATGTCATAACAATTACGCGCATTCTTCTCGACAGAAAGTTCTTCATGAAGACCACAGAGGCTTCAGTCTTTATTTCACGCCGTAGCTTTATTTACCCGAAATACGCCTAAAAATATGGATATTTGAAACGTTCAATAAACAAATCTGTCTTCTTCTAGAACAATACAAAACTGACAACGAACTATTTAACACGTGCATTTTCGCGCAATTCTTAAGCTGGTTCTCCCTCGCGAAAGCGGATTGGACCAATGCAAACGCATTCAACCAATCAGAGCGCACTCGTAGTGGAGTTGTAAAATCCGAGTGGGCGGACCTTTGAACTGTCAAATTCTTCGGTGATTCGAAGAAAATAATTACGATTAAAATTGAAATACTTAAGAAATAAACGTTATAAAATATGACTAACAGCTGAAATAGAAATAAAAAAATAAATTCCATGCTATCAACACTCTTACAGTGCAATATACGTTAATTTTGTTTATTTAAAAAGCGTTTTATGACGATGTTATCGTCTGCAACTATTTACTTCTTCGTATTTTCCGTAAATTGGCGTAATTCAGAAATAGAAGAAAATAATATTTAAAATGAATTCACCTTTCCCGTTGGGAGATTTTTATATTTGTGAATCTGGAAATGAATCGCTGACTGAAAGTGACAAACGGTTCGTTGAAAGCATCCTAGCTGATGACTTTTATTTCGTTGATAATTCTCAATCAGACCAAGAGGTGCCCACTGTGACTGCCTCTGTCCCGGTGACAGCGACACAAAGTGAAAGTCAACACGACTCCAATGATCAGCATGAAGTATGTGAACCATCAATAGCAACAAACAACATAAGGGATTTACGAAACTACATAGCAAGTCAGCGGCATGAGATTGAAGAACTTGAAGTGCAAGGTACGTGTAATACAGTGCCAGAGTTGCAAGCAGACAGTACTAGTAATAATTCTGAGACTGAAGAAGTTCAAAATAAAGAAAATCAACAAACAAATGATGAGAATATTACTTCAAATACAAGTATGTCAAGTAATACTGAGTTCGCACCGGTGTGCAATGTATCTGATCTGAAGAAGTATGTGGCGAGTAAAAGAAACCCGAATACAATTAAAAAAACTGAGTCCTGCATCAGAAAGCTAACAAAATGGTTGCAAGTGAATGGTGAGGGCAGGGAACCAGAACAGATTCCACCGACTGAACTGGATACATATATCGGTGGTTTCTTGTTGACGGCACGTAAAGAAAATGGATCAGAGTTCGAGCCAGATAGCTTAACAGCTTTGCACAGAGGAATTCAGAGACATTTGAAAGATGCAGAATATGGAGAGGAAATATTGATGTCTGATAAATTTCAAATGAGCAGAGATGTACTGAAATCGAAGCGAAAAGAGTTGAAAGAACGGGGTTTTGGGAACAAACCGAACAAAGCGGAGCCATTGACAGAGGAGGAAGAAGAGAAACTGTGGGAGACAGGGCAGTTGGGGAGCAGTACACCAGAAGCACTATTGAACACTTTGTGGTTTTTCAATACAAAACTGCTAGGATTCCGCGGGTCACATGAAAATTCACAATTAAAATTTGGAGATATTAAATTGAAAGTGGACAGTAGTGGGACAGAATATCTTGAGTTCAATGAACGCCTTAGCAAAACAAGAGATGGAAATTCAACAACGAGGCCATTCAGTCCAAAAATATTTCCAAATGAAGTCAACAAAAACAGATGCCCAATAGAAATGTACAAACTCTATGCAAGAAACCGACCACAAAAAATGATGGATTCTGGATCTCCTTTTTATATTTCTGGCAATATGCATTGGACAACGGGACCGAACATTTTATGGTTCAAGGCTCAGCCTATTGGTGTAAACAAAGTGAAATCTATGGTGAAAGACATGTGCACAAAAGCAGGAATCCCTGGAAATAAAACCAATCATTCGCTGAGGAAGACGATGTGCACACAATTACTCCATGCTGGTGTGAACCCCCAAATTATCTCCCAATTATCGGGTCATAAAAATGTGAACAGCTTGAATAACTATGCCACAGCTTCCATAAATCAGCAGAAAGGGATGTGTGCTATTCTGCAAGGCAACAATCCAAATACCGGTAATACAAATGTGATTGTTCCCAGAGCATTGTGTTCAGCTAATGCAGCGACTACCGGTTCTCATAATTTCAAACCAGTGATGCCCGTAGCCAATGAAATACCCATCAGTGAAAGTTATTGCAGGGCTTTACTGCCAAGTACTAGTACCGGGATGAGAAACACTTATTACAGTGAGGCCACTACTCATTTGAAGGAAGTAGTCCCCAACACAGGTACCAGTACAAGTACAACATTGAGCAAAGTAGCTACTAGTAACACAGTTGAAGAAAGATTGATGCAAGGTGTTTTCAGTAATGCCAACATTTCTGGTGGTACATTTAAAATAACCGTTAAAATGCCCAGGGCCAACAGTGGTGATTCAGATGCAGAAAGTTCTAATAGGCACAGCAAGAACAAATACAGGAGAATTGCACGTATTGAATCAGACAGCGACACAGACTAATTATTGTAAAATTCACTAATTGTTATTACATACATGTACAATAACATGTTGATATTCTATTTAAGAAGAAAATGTTTTGATCTTGTATTTCAAATGTAATTTTATGCCTTTCCCTGGGGACAGCAAATAGGCAATCTTTCCCTCTACTATTTTAATAGTATGAAAAACTGACCAAATATTTTTTGGAAGTGACACTAATTTAACATTTGAATTTATAAATTAATAAAATGCCGAACTAATCAGAATATGCTAAAATCAGAGAGAAATACATGTAGGCCTACACATATTATAAATTTATATATTCCAATTTTGTATTGAACAAAATGGTTAAAATTGTTCTAGTATCAGCCTTTTTTTTTTTAATTCAAAATCGTTGTACGCAGTATGGTATTTGGTAATGTCGAATGACAAACAGTCCTAATATTGATATATGTGGAATTTAAAATTTTCTTCTGCACCACTACTGGTAGTACTCAGCTGGTACTAGACACTAGTTAGAAACATATGCCTGAATTAGTGAATAGTAAAAATTTCAAAAAAATAAACTGAAAAAACTTATTAATTATATTTCAAAAATTTGAATAATTCATTGACAAATCATTCAAATGACAAATGGATTGGAATTTTGATTGTTAACTCTTGAAATAGGAATTTACATGTATTTTTTTCTGATTTATTTAAAGAAAAGAAAAACTTACCTGAAAGTGAAAGTGAAAGTTGAAACATTTTGACTTTGTATTTTCGAAAATCACTAGTTTTCCAGAATTTCGAGTCAGAATTGGCCATGATGTGGCAAGTTTGATGGAGATTCTCCAACCCATATCTAGATCCGTTCGATAGATTCAAGAATTTAATTTTAGTTGATCTTAGACATTTTGTCAGTAAACGTTCTCTCTTAGCTGTGTTGCACCGTGTGAACTCGAATTTTCCACGCTCGAACTTCGAAGTCAAACATTGACTAAATCACAAACTTTTCATTTTAGAATTCTCGGAATAAGTTGTCAACTTGAGTCACTCCTCCATGAAGAAATACAGATTATCGAACTTCGTTGCTCATTAAATCCAAAAGATACATAACCATCTCCTGTCAGGTCCCAAAATACTTAATTTTACACATTAAATATTGTGAAATTGCGAACAATTTACATTCGAGGCGGCATCCGTCATCAAGTTGAAGGACGCATACCGAGACATTGGTAGACTGGTTCCACGGCAAGAATTAAGTTCCAACGGATTAACTCCTCTTCTGCCGTGATTTCGTTTTCATTTTCATAATTATTTAAGTTTTCTCAAATCATTAGCATTTTTTAAGTTCCGCCGGCGTGAAATAAATACAGAACTGCATTCCCGTTCGAACTGTCAATTTTTCCTGCACTCGATCGATTTTGGCGGAAGGATAATATTGAACTCGAAGCCTGCGGCTTCTCGTTCAATATTATCCTTCCGCCAAAATCGATCTCGTGCAGTAAAAAATGACAGTTCGAACGGGAATGCAGTTCTGTCTATATCCCGCTCAAGAGTACATGGATATTGATGAGCAGTCTCTGGAACAACGTCATCTGCCACCAAGAAGGAAGTGCGAAAGTCGCCAAATAGAAACTATTGTCATAACGTAAGTGCATACATATATAAAAACAGTACACCCATAAAAAAAACGAATTCATCATGTCTGTGTATATTTAAGGTGTATGGTGTCCCAATTTTGATGATTATATTTCATTGCCGTTCAATATTCACCATATGTCATGAGTCAGATCGCCTGCCATGGTCAAATAGACACATTGCGGTGTAAGTTGGATAACTCTAAAATCAAGTGGTTATTATTGTTAATAACTACCAACGTGATCTTAAGAGTTATCCATCTTACATCCGCAATTTGTCTGTTTGACCACGAGGCAGACTAAATTACTGGCCCAAATCTCGAGAAATTAACGAACTTCAAAAATCGATATCTGATCACTCTGAGCTTTCTTTGTGTGGGTTCCTTGACACGAATCAAATATGTGTTACCCCCGAAGCTAAAGATATAGTATAATAATTAAGGGGTGCTTAATCGGATGAGTACCTTTAATCGCCAGATTCTAACGGAGAATCTGTCATTTCCATAATAATAATGATATATCGGTTCCTCATTGGCTGAACGCATATTTGGTTGTTGAGCATTTATATCTATAGTCTTCCACAGAGCCACAGCTACAGTGTATGGTGCAACCTTAGCTAAACTCCATCAATAACCATTTGGTGAAGAAATATAATAAAATGCAAACTGAACGTAAAAAAATAGACACCAATTGTTAATTTCATTGGATGGCTTTGTGTTAAAAGTTTATGTTCGTTATACATGTAGGCATTATCGCGTCTGTGCTTTGTGTTGTCGATAAAAGTTAGACGTGCCGTGTGTATACGTACGTACATCTATATAATAATATCGCACGTCGACTATCCTCATGTCTCTGTCAGACAGTGTTTTAGTGATTTCTTATGGCGAGTGAGTCCCGATCTGTACGCAAACTGGGAACCACAGCTGCACATGTGACGCTTGTTTGTATGAGCGGACTCCATGTGCCGTTGCAATGCATTCTTATTACAGAAGGTCAAGTTGCATTGTGGACACTCGCCCTGAGTGTCCACAATGCAACTACCGCATCTTTTCTGGTGGTAATTCCTGGCGTATCGGGTCTTGTATGTCCGTCGACAACTTCCACAAGAATAAGGACTGACGCCAGTTTGTGTGTTCATGTGGTCTATGTTTTCATTTCTGGATACAAAAACCTTTGAACAGCCTTCGTATTTGCACGCAAATTTAACATTGCTGGGGTCTTCTTTAGAACAATGTTTCCGTCTGACATGTGTCTTCAAATCACACTTTCTCCCAAATGTGTGTCCGCACTCTGAACAGAGGCTGTGATCTGCGTGCTTGGAGCGATTGTGGCACGCTAATGCTTCTTCTGTGGAAAAAAAACTGAGTGCACTTCGAACATTTCGGGGATTCGTCACCAACATGTATTTTAAGATGCCGCTTTAAGTTGTAAGTTGTAGAAAAATATTTTCCGAACAAGTCGCATCTGACTTTCCCAAACGCTTCCTCTATGGGCACAATTTCCAATGGCGCGTCTGATTCAGACATGGTGTTTCATAATACTAAATTCGAGATGCCACAAAATATCCGCGCAACACATAAGGGACCGGATGAATTGACTGATTAAGGGATTAATTATAATATAATTAAACCTTCACCGCCCGGTGATTTTATGCGGACTGGCTGTTTTTGCTTTGTTCACAGAGAGATAATTGTTGTGATTATAGCTCCACTCGATGATGTGTATAACGTGTCATGCATCATAAATTTATTTGTCTTCAGGGAGAGTATTTGTTTTGTTGGGGGGGGGGGGGGTCTTAACCTCTGTCAAACCATTCACGGAGAAAAATGTATACCATAGCATATGGTGGTAGTAAGGCGAGCAATTTCCAATGATAATTCTTATACAAAACATCACAGGAAAAAAGATAAATATTTATACGTGCTCTCTATCCGCGAACATACTAGGCTACATCCGAAGATCACACGTTCTGTCTGTTAGTCGGGTAATTCACCCACTCGGTTATAGGGATGTGGCAGTTGTGTTTTGGTGTAACATAACACTTCCCCAGATATATATATAGCTTCATCTGAGGAAGAAACGTTATTTATCAAAACCGCATGGTCTGGTTTGATTTTGTTTAAACATGGTGTTGTATGTTGATTTTGTTTAAACATGGTGTTGTATGTTGCTATAGACACAATACAGAGGCCCATTGACATCCAGATAAGAAGGTACACACGTGTGCCACACATAGCACATTGTGGTGATATATGTTCGGATGTTACAAGAATCGTTACAATTTTATCTAATGACTCTTAAAAAAGCCAGAATTGCATAATTTGGAGCAATACGATATATGTATATTCGATAAGATGATTCGGTTTCATTGTCGCGTAACGGTCTACTCGAGTGGCAACGAGTCATAAAGTCTGTAAAATAAACATGATAATAACAAATCGTTGATACGCCGTAGCGTGTCGTCCGGCATGTGTGGTCTATATACAAACTCCAAGCATGTTAATAGTAAACGAATATCCGATTAGCTGCATGCATGCGAACGGCAGCATTCACGTACGTGTGATCAAGGCATCGCGTTATCATTCATTCACTTTATTGAGATCGCAAATCTGAATGCTGAGATGGATGTTCAATTAATTTCAATTGAAATACATTCATAATATAATATGCACACATTATTTCGAAAATGTTATGGATTCATATTTCAGTTGACATTCGCAGTCCAATTGATCAGTCTCAGATACACATAAAACACTCGAAAACTCATCAGAACTCCTTAAGTAATACGCATATTTACTGCACAGAAACTCGGCGTTTGGCGCATCTTCATCTGTGCCGTTCGCATCTTTCTGGACCGACAGTGGTCCCTTCATATCGCGCGGATATTGAGAACGACAAGGATTTATTAAATTCTGTCAAATCCTATGCTTCATTGACAGATTCAACTATATACCGGCATTTGTTTTGGAAGCGTGGAAGTCCAGGAACTATACTAGTGAATGGTTGTTCTCGAAAATTTGAGTGAGCAAAAGCAAAAACACCATTGAAAAAAATCGCCAAAAAATAATTAATGGTCTGATCTGGGAAAACTGATTGACAACTGGTGGATAAATACTCATGCTTCGTGTGGACATACACATACGATGCTCGATGTCTGTATTACGGTGAGAAACAAACATATCCCCATATCATATACGTGAAAATGATTTTCCCATATTCTCGGTTTTGGCGATACCCTCGGTCTTGGCGATACCACGTACACGGGGGTGATTATGCTCCACAGGGCACAGGCGACAGTGTTAATGTCCGGCATATGCTCGGTTCCTTGTGAATGCTGGAACTCTCTAACCTAGTCAATTGTGAAGAATGACTCTTCGGACCTAATATGACCAACAGAAAAAAAATAAATAATAATATGTCCGTGTGCCGTTTCCGTCCTTAAATTTGCCACTTTTGATACTACCCTAATTCCGCACAAAATCATCATCACCAAATTTTCAAACAGACCCCATTAAATGCCAGTTTGTACGTGCGATTAATTATTTCATAACTTGGCCACTAAACGCTTTATAATAAGAAATATCACAATAAATCGGTCAGAACTGTATATATACTGTAACCAAACCCTGTTTTTCCCCACTCCTATATGTAAACAAAACGCGCAATCTTGCGAGATAAATAGCTCCCGTCTACAATGAATCAGAATGTTTATTACCAGGATCAAGGCATCCTACGAGAATAGAAACAAGACGCACGTGGTTTATCGATAAAGCAATTGATAATTATACTGATATCTGTTTGGTTTTAGGACACAATTTTTTTTGCTCATTCACAGGCTAATATACTATAAGTGATGATACCCACCCCGTTTGGGGGTATTTCAGGAACGATAACTCTATCCGACCTATATGCAGTACTCCCGTTGGAGTTTGACCTATATTCTCCGCCCACGCGTCGGTCTATTTGTACCGGTTGGACATGTCCGGACATGACCCGCTGGTTATATCCAGACTTCTCCATATGAATGGTATATTATCTACATGTATATCACGTGATGATCTCGGTGGGGTAGCTTCAGTCTTTAATGTTAAAGGGACACTAGGCTCTCACTGGGGATGATTATTAAAGTGACACTCACTATGGATGAATGTTAAAGTAACGCATGGCGCACACTGTGGGATAATGTTAAAGTGACACTCGCATTGAAAACTTCAAAAAGTTCAAAAAGTTCAAAAAGTTCAAAAAGTTCAAAAATTTCAAAAAGTTCAAAAATTTCAAAAAGTTCAAAAATTTCAAAAGCGTACAAAAGGCCAAAAAGTGCGAAAAACTTCAAAAACTTAAAACAAATTCAAAAACTTCAAAAACTTCACAAATTTCACAAATTTCAAAAAATTTCAAAAAACTTCAAAAATTAAACAAAATTCAGGATTTAGTCATAAATGTGACCCGCTATATCAAATCCAGTCGGAAGTCGGGATTTTTTTTATCCTGTGCCAATGCATTCTCTTATATATGCGAGTCGACCAGCAGCCGGCGGCGGCGGCGGCGGCGGCAACTACATAATCCTATGGCATGAAAAGAAATTGGCGGCGGCGCTGCCGCCGGCGGTTCAGGATTTAGTCAAAAATATGGCTTGTTTCCATTCATCGGAAAGCTATGGGGGTACGGTGGTGAGCGCCACTGAAAAAAGCAAGTGAGCGAGGGAAAAAAGAGAAAAATAACATGACAAGTAGTACATAGTACAATTTATTATATTAACTATTCACAGTCACTTTCGTCCGAATTGTCATCACTTTCGTCAGATGTGTCATTTGTTTCGTCCATGAACTTTTCTAGCAATGGTCTGTACTTTAATATTGATATTTTCACTGCATCACGATCTTCAAAACCATTCTTCATATATTTCTCCACTTTATCCATGACACTGTTGTGCAGAGTACCATTGCGCAGCCACATATTCTTTATTATTGTCCAAGCATAAACATTCATAAATAGCCTCATGCCTTCAGTTTTAAGATCTGTACTTTTAAGGTCCTTGTCAGCTTGTACTTTTGCCTCTTTTTCTGTCGAGCCATTTTCCATATACGTTTCCACGTTATCACTCCATGCTTCTTGTGCTTTATCTCTACTCTCATCACACAAACTTTTGAAGTATTCATCTTCATTCGATTTAATTTTCTTATTCTGACTATCATCCGTGTCCTCAGTTAATTTTCGTTTTAACTTATTTTCTTGACACCAGTTTTTTACGTGTCTCTGGACATCATGCTGATCTTCGAACAAAAGCCCACAGTCATTGCAAGGGTACGACATGTCTTCTCGAATGCCTATGTTTTTATGGTTTTCTTTATTAATTTCATTGATCTCACCAGGTGTCCTTATGTCCTTAGTATAGCCATTATGTTGACCCTGGGGCACAATATAATTATATGTCATGCACTCCCGTTGACCAGGGAGATCTCTGTCATCATATTTCATCTCATTCCGTTGATCCGGGCTATTGTTGTCATCACATTTCACCACATTCTGTTCATCTGAGTGCTCGCTGTCCTTATGGAGATTATATTTCATGCCATTCCATTCACCCATATGTTGGTTCGTGTCCTCTTTTAGCACATTCTGTCGCAGCCGTAATGTGTCCGGGGTTGCGGCTTTTAAATCCACCAGTAGGTAACCGTACGGTTCACTCGTCGCTTCCGAAAACTCTCGCATCATACGTTGAGGGCATTCAGGATACATCTGTCTTGATAATGTTGAAATTAAGCCCTTGTCAATTGGATTATTGAACAATACCAAATATTGACAATTTCGTCGTTGCGTCGGATCCTTGTTGTAGTAGAAATTCTGGTTCAAACTTATCAAAGATAAGTTCAAATGGTGACTTCCTTCGGAATGTAAATCATTAACTCTCTGGTCTTTTGATGAAGTTTGCATCAAGTCATCGAGTACAACTAGATTTTTATACTGGGGGTTGATAAGAGAATCCAAGTTTGCTGGTATTCCCCGTATAAAGTTGACCTGAGGGGTGACGGTATACTTTATGTCATCATATAGGGGCTGCCAATATTTATAAAACCATATTATTCTGTCAGGTGCGGGTGATATTTTTGAGGCAGACTTTTGTAGCAAGGTTTTCACGAAGTACGTCTTCCCACTAGATGTCGGTCCACTTACACATGCCGTGAATGGATGCTTGAAAATAAAATCTTCTTGGACATTGGCCATTGAATCATCAAAGCAGGATGTTATGTCGCTTTGTTGCTGTTTCCCCTGCTGGTGTTGTAGTATCTGGTGTTGCTGTAATGGCGGTTGTTGTGGCTGATGATGCTGCTGCCTGTTGCTGCTGTTTGTTGCTGCTGCTTGGTGGTGCTGCTGTGGGTGTCGGTTAACAAACTCAGTGTGCTTAGATTGTACATGTCTTATCAAATCATGGTTCCGCACATACTCATTAGGAAACCCGGATCTAAGAAGATAAAAGTTAAAGAGATAAAAGGAGGAAGAGCGAAGAAGACAAACATTGGAAAAGTTAAAAAGAAAACTCCAAACGACATATTCACTGAACTAAAATGAGTAATTTACCTAAATTTTCGAAGGGTATTGAAAGGCCGGTGGAAAAAACGCCGTCGCCAAACGCCGCCGCCGTTAATACAGGACAGATTTGAGGTTATAAGGAACATTTGTATAAAGGAAAGCCATATACCCCCGAGATATTTTAGTCAAGTATAAATGAAGCACCAGTGTTCAATTTGCTCTAGTGAGTATGTTCGGAACCATGATTTGATAAGACATGTACAATCTAAGCACACTGAGTTTGTTAACCGACACCCACAGCAGCACCACCAAGCAGCAGCAACAAACAGCAGCAGCAGCAACAGGCAGCAGCATCATCAGCCACAACAACCGCCATTACAGCAACACCAGATACTACAACACCAGCAGGGGAAACAGCAACAAAGCGACATAACATCCTGCTTTGATGATTCAATGGCCAATGTCCAAGAAGATTTTATTTTCAAGCATCCATTCACGGCATGTGTAAGTGGACCGACATCTAGTGGGAAGACGTACTTCGTGAAAACCTTGCTACAAAAGTCTGCCTCAAAAATATCACCCGCACCTGACAGAATAATATGGTTTTATAAATATTGGCAGCCCCTATATGATGACATAAAGTATACCGTCACCTCTCAGGTCAACTTTATACGGGGAATACCAGAAAACTTGGATTCTCTTATCAACCCCCAGTATAAAAATCTAGTTGTACTCGATGACTTGATGCAAACGTCATCAAAAGACCAGAGAGTTAATGATTTACATTCCGAAGGAAGTCACCATTTGAACTTATCTTTGATAAGTTTGAACCAGAATTTCTACTACAACAAGGATCCGACGCAACGACGAAATTGTCAATATTTGGTATTGTTCAATAATCCAATTGACAAGGGCTTAATTTCAACATTATCAAGACAGATATATCCTGAATGCCCTCAACGTATGATGCGAGAGTTTTCGGAAGCGACGAGTGAACCGTACGGTTACCTACTGGTGGATTTAAAAGCCGCAACCCCGGACACATTACGGCTGCGACAGAATGTGCTAAAAGAGGACACGAACCAACATATGGGTGAATGGAATGGCATGAAATATAATCTCCATAAGGACAGCGAGCACCCAGATGAACAGAATGTGGTGAAATGTGATGACAACAATAGCCCGGATCAACGGAATGAGATGAAATATGATGACAGAGATCTCCCTGGTCAACGGGAGTGCATGACATATAATTATATTGTGCCCCAGGGTCAACATAATGGCTATACTAAGGACATAAGGACACCTGGTGAGATCAATGAAATTAATAAAGAAAACCATAAAAACATAGGCATTCGAGAAGACATGTCTTACCCTTGCAATGACTGTGGGCTTTTGTTCGAAGATCAGCATGATGTCCAGAGACACGTAAAAAACTGGTGTCAAGAAAATAAGTTAAAACGAAAATTAACTGAGGACACGGATGATAGTCAGAATAAGAAAATTAAATCGAATGAAGATGAATACTTCAAAAGTTTGTGTGATGAGAGGAGAGATAAAGCACAAGAAGCATGGAGTGATAACGTGGAAACGTATATGGAAAATGGCTCGACAGAAAAAGAGGCAAAAGTACAAGCTGACAAGGACCTTAAAAGTACAGATCTTAAAACTGAAGGCATGAGGCTATTTATGAATGTTTATGCTTGGACAATAATAAAGAATATGTGGCTGCGCAATGGTACTCTGCACAACAGTGTCATGGATAAAGTGGAGAAATATATGAAGAATGGTTTTGAAGATCGTGATGCAGTGAAAATATCAATATTAAAGTACAGACCATTGCTAGAAAAGTTCATGGACGAAACAAATGACACATCTGACGAAAGTGATGACAATTCGGACGAAAGTGACTGTGAATAGTTAATATAATAAATTGTACTATGTACTACTTGTCATGTTATTTTACTCTTTTTTCCCTCGCTCACTTGCTTTTTTCAGTGGCGCTCACCACCGTACCCCCATAGCTTTCCGACGAATGGAAACAAGCCATATTTTTGACTAAATCCTGAACCGCCGGCGGCAGCGCCGCCGCCAATTTCTTTGCATGCCATAGGATTATGTAGTTGCCGCCGCCGCCGCCGCCGCCGCCGCCGCCGCCGCCGCCGGCCGCCGGCCGCGCCATGCGCATTACGGCCGCCGCCGCCGCCGCCGGCGGCGGCTGGTCGACTCGCATATATAAGAGAATGCATTGGCACAGGATAAAAAAAAATCCCGACTTCCGACTGGATTTGATATAGCGGGTCACATTTATGACTAAATCCTGAATTTTGTTTAATTTTTGAAGTTTTTTGAAATTTGTGAAATTTGTGAAATTTGTGAAGTTTTTGAAGTTTTTGAATTTTTTTTAAGTTTTTGAATTTTTTCGCACTTTTTGGCCTTTTGTACGTTTTTGAAATTTTTGAACTTTCTGAAATTTTTGAAGTTTTTGAAATATTTGAAATTTTTGAACTTTTTGAACTTTTTGAAGTTTTCAATGCGAATGTCACTTTAACATTATCCCACAGTGTGCGCCATGCGTTACCTTAACATTCATCCATAGTGAGTGTCACTTTAATAATCATCCCCAGTGAGAGCCTAGTGTCCCTTTAACATTAAAGACTGAAGCTACCCCACCGAGATCATCACGTGATATACATGTAGATAATATACCATTCATATGGAGAAGTCTGGATATAACCAGCGGGTCATGTCCGGACATGTCCAACCGGTACAAATAGACCGACGCGTGGGCGGAGAATATAGGTCAAACTCCAACGGGAGTACTGCATATAGGTCAGATAGAGTTATCGTTCCTGAAATACCCCCAAACGGGGTGGGTATCATCATATAAGTAATTGGCCACACATCTATGTATAATAATCAAGAACGTTTGACATAAATAAGGTAAATAATTTATTAAATATTGCCGTTATCAATTATCTTTGTACGAACCGGTTACGGAAATTTTCAGTTCAGGGGTCAAGTGATAACATTCGCTTCAAACAAACTCACTTCTGCCTCAATAAATAGTTTGTCAAAACTGAAATGCAATTTCTAAACAAATACGATTAACATGCGTTTTAACGAGGTGGGCTTTAATTAAATGAAAGAAGCAATGCTACATAAACTATTTGTCATGGACTCAGCCAGTGTGTCATATATCTTTGTCAACTAAGGTCGCTTTGCGTGGTAAAAATGAACAGTGAAAGTGAAAATTCTATCAAATTCGGAGAATCCTATTAAAAGTGAAAGTACAATTCTGCGAATTCCGCAGATTCAGAGAATATATACTATTGAAAATGAATTATAAATTATTTTCAGGCTATCAGTTAATTGAATACTATTTACTTTTTACTAAACTAAATAAATAAACTAAAGTAAAATAAAGTAAACTAAAATCAAATATAGGTCTTACATATTATTTTTTGGCATATCTTATAACAAAAACCCCAAAAATAACCATTATTTATACCGCATTCGGGGTAAGACTACAGCTTTTAAAGCGACCCACTAGGAGTACCACTACAGTTTTTACATCGCCATATTCCCCCATTGGACCAGTGGTTATTATATTTTCAAGCACAGAATACACCGATGGCGTTAATAACCAGATTCCCTCAGATCAAGTCCCCTACCAGCCAAAATGAAACACATGCCGACTCTGGGTCAATATCGCCCACTCTGAAAACGGGATAATAACATCTAAACTACCATAACAACTTCCACGTCGGACATTTGCTGGTGTGCTAACAGGGTCGCCACAATCAACATACATGCAAATACATCTCTTCGAAGTTGGATTTACTGAGAATCAAAATAAAACACCCTCTTTCAAATCGAGATATGTACATAATACAGTTTTGTTTATTTTTGAGTGATTCGTCGGAAGATTTCATGCGAGCGTGGTGTTCTGTTGTAAGTCTCTATATATAACCATACATCGTATGACTGTGTGCTTGTTTACGTCGGATTGCCCACTAGATTGCCTGCCAATATCCCCGGATGTATGTGTGTATTTATGTATGTATGTACGTACGTAATTATGTATGTACGTATGAATGTATATATGTATGTTTGTATGTGTGTATTGATGCATATATGTATGTATGTATGGCCTGTTGTATGCATGACCAGCTGTCTGCTTACCGACCTGTCTCGCTATGTGCGTGCATGACTGCATCGTCCAGTATGTGGCTGGCTCACCTTTCTACCACATACATTAATGTTTATTAACTTATTCCTTTTTTGTATTCGTTCATTTGTTCATTGCAATTGTGTAAACATTTAAATTATACTGTAAAAGCTCTTCGTTAACGGAGGAAATAAAGGATATATATAACGATGTGGCATGTTAGATTCCAAAGGATGCCATCGCGTTTAAACATTCGAATTAAGTACAAAACACCGATCGAGGTTTTTGAAGATCATGTTATCAATTACCTGGGCTCCCTAACACAGTGCAAATTGAAATAATCCCCGTTATATTACTTTTATTACTATAGAACCTCGATCGCGTTTTTGTACTTAATTCCTGGTTTAACATCTCGATTTCAGGATTTCCATGACCTGTTCCCTGCAAGTGGAGTAAAATTTGTCTGAAATAATCGTCCAACGTTCATAATTTGTGTGTAATTAAAGTAAACACTATAAATTAAACATCTTAAACAGGTATGGCTGAACCACCAATCGATTTATAATAGCCGGATAAATCGCATACTACTTTGCCCGGTAAATCGCAAACGTTTGCGAAACTTCTTTGCGATAATTTGCCCGTACTTAGCGATAAATCGCAAGCAAACTACTTGGCGATTTATCACAAATGTTTGCTATTAATCGTAATTGTTTGTAATTTATCGCAGATATATTTATGCGTTGGTACAAATGGGCTTGAACCGTATAAAAATAATAAATCAGACATCTTAAACAGGTCTGGTGAACCACCAATCGATCTATAATAGCCCGAATGGGCTAAAATAGACGATATGGTTTTCAGAGCCAGCATGCATCTCTGATAAGGTGAGTCACTCTAAACTGTTCTATAATTATCTTTCAACAAATACTTAAACACAATTAATTCTGATCTCTTTTTCATGACACCGAATAATTATTTACAGAGAATGTTCACAATAAACATATACTAATATTCAAGCAATTAGAATTTTAATAGTCAAGTAATTTAGAGTTCCATCAACAGTGTGTACTGTGCCAGGGAGACCGATCGGTCTATTTTAGCCTATTATAGATCGATTTGTGGTTCTCTCAGACATGTTAAATATGTTCAAATACGTAAATAATTGACCTATAATGTGAAATAGGTACATAATGTGAATATTTTATTCTAAAATAAGCAGATAATGGACGCACACCAGTTATTTCGTTTTATGGCGCGGGCCACAGTGAAAACACGTGTTAAAGAACGTAGACATGAAAAGTTATGAGTTGGCTTCTTTGTATCACTGTCCGCGCATACTCTGCTTAGAATCGCTTTATAATAATGCGACTGAAATGCTCTCATTTTCAGCACATTATCGACTTAAAATGAGGCGATTCTGAGAATATTAACTGCCTAAAACAAGTTTTATATAAGCAGATAATGTACGGGTTTTCAAGAGAACAGGCTGACATGTTAAGCCTTTAAATTAGTCAGACAACATGGACAACCCGATGGCCCACAGCCATTTCACCACATTTTCTAGTTCGACAAATTCAATATCGCGTAAATAGTATGTAAATGTCAGGTTCGTATTCTGTTACAGTATGTAAATATTGTGCGATAAACAAAACTCTCAACACCCGGAAGACCCTTCTTATGAACTTTGGTTAAAACAGTCACTGTGTTCTTTGCAAGCTACTAATCTTCGCCACAATATTTCGATGTTGAATGGGTCACATTGCAACATATGCTCGCGCAAATACGCACATAATCCACATATATAGTGAAATAGGTACACAATCACTCTGTTTATCCGACACCGGAAATTATGCAGCACAGTTTCATTTGTTTACACAATATGCTGATAATTTTTACCGAATATTCGTAATTGTTAAAACCCAGGACACATCAGGAACACAAAATCCCTCTGAATAATAGTAGAGTATAGTATACTTCTAAAATGTACTATCTATAAATTGTGGTTATATATAAAGTACGTCCCCAGTAATCACTGTCATGCAAATTGCAATTCGCGTGTTTTATTGCTGTACGGCATATTGCAAGCACGAAACAATATCTTCCAATTGTAGGCAAATAATTGGATCAAAATGGGAGCCATATCATTACACATCATTAAGGTGACGATTGCGTCATTTTGTTGCTTTCCAGCTCATTGGAACACCACATGTATGCCAATTAAATGGTGACTTATTTTTTAGATTTAAAATCACATCAGAGGGGCTATCCACCAGAACTCTAGTTGGCATGATAATTTCGAAACGTCAAATTTTAAATGAGCATTAATGATTATATACCTCCCATTAACTATGTTTGGGCGAAGTCAATTTTAGTTCACACCATGTCTGACTTCACACACCACTGAGACACTAGCACGAGTTAGTAAATATACGCCAACAATGGTTTTATAAATATAATATAAAATGTGCTGCGAACTATGTGAATTATGTGTCATTATAAATGTCATCATTCTAACATCTGTATTATACATGTACATGTAGCTCGATAAAAGGGGCACGCAGATGTTCATTTTAAAATTATAAATTGCCTGCTTAAGGAGAGAAAGTGAAAACGTAAACAGCTGTATTTCTGATAAAAACTCACTTTCAAGTTTATTTATTGCTGCCCCTTGGTAATTTTGGAGAACTATTGTAATCAGCGGCGTCAGTTCGTTCCCGCGTCCGTTCGCGTGTCCGTCCGATTCCTTGTAAGGGCGTTAACTCCAGTTCAAATCATCCGATCGAAACGACACTTCGTAGGAGGAATGACAATTCCATTATTCAGGTCAATTTCAATTATAGTTCCAGTCCGTTGACTTTATTCTCTGACTTATGGCCTTTTTTCTTCTTAGAAATTAATTGAATTGAGCATTGCAATAACACAATAAAGTGAGATATGGGACCTCAAATGCAAACTATCAGGCTAGCAACCTAATAATTATGGCCCACTTAACTCTTTACTTCCCATAAGCGTCCCTGGACGCTTTGCACTATTTTCCCCATAAGCGCATGTGGATGCCTCGCAGCATATCCCTAGAAGCGCATAAGAGCGCGTTACCAGACTTCCCCACAAGCGCTTTAGAGCACCACACTAGGCCCAGACTGTACTAATGAGTTCGCCCATATGCTCCCCGCTAGTTTCTAATAGAGACCGCCCGGTTATGTCAACTCGTTATTTGCCTATCTAATAACAATAAACGTGGCACCGTGGGCATCGCGCGCGACACACGCTGTGTTACTTGGGGTTTATATTGGGGACAGACATCAGTGGTACCATTCTAAGTATTTACGAACAATATGGCTGCAAAATTTTCGAAACAGCAAGTGATCGACATGTTAATGGGAGATGATAACGATTCTAGCGGAGATTGTGGTTTCTCGTCATCAGAAGATTCAGATGATGATTACTCTCCCCCTGCTACCAGCGACAATGTGACCTCCATCGCCGATAGCAGCTTGAATACTAGCCCGATTGGCTGGTCATATAAACTTCGAAAGGTATCACTTCCGCCATTTACACAAAGGACAGGGCCAGTTATACCAGATGAATTCGATACTGATACAGCAACAGCTTTGGACTATTTCAATTTGATGTTCTTGCCATCGAAGTATGCGGAAATAGCCAGGCATACTAACAACTATGCCAAGTGGAAAATGGAAGAATATATATAGTGAATGTACATCATAGGAACCCAATGTGTATCGACTGTATATTGATATACTCAGTTAACATTCAAACTATCCAACTATATTAATTGTTCACGCAACACATTTCATGATATAATTTCAAATTTGGTGAATTGCCCGATTTGACTCATTTATAATTTCAAACCAAAGAATTGTTGACAACACCTGGTCAAATGGTAATGCTAATGCGGTTGGGTCCTGCTGAATTGATATGATGCTGTTAGGGCAAACTGTTGCTGTTAACAAAAACTACCGTTATTTTATTTTTAATCAATTGCGGTGTTCCGATAATCTGAAAATCCATTATGCGTATCAAATTAAAACATTCAAAAACAAATTTATTGCGAAATATTTTTAAAGATACGGCCGGCGTTCGCGGTGGGTATGGTGTTCAAATATTCATCTATGTCAAAATCCACCATAAACAGAAGGAACAGTAAGATATAGACAGACCTTGTTCTCAACTTATGTAACACGAGCAGTCTCTTGTTTACGTACACCATTGTACGTCTTGACGACAATATACTATTTACGCACTGGTTATGTTTGTCTTAGGAGTGGAACTGTAAATATGTTGGCGTTCATTCTGTTGATGGAGATTTGAACAAATATAAATATTTCTGCAACAAATGCCGCCTGTGACTTTAATAATGGTTGCATTAGTTGAAAATCGACTATAATCAAGATGGCTATTTGTGTCGTTTTAGAAACAACAGCGCAGTTATTATTATATTTTTCAAAAATATATATGTTCTTGAATGTTTTTTTTATCAAATCGCTCTAGTTATCCAATCACCGTGAAAATTACAAATTTAGAAAAATAACGGTACTTTTTCGTAACGGAATCAGTTTGCCCTACCGGCATCATAGAAATTCAACATGACCACCGGCATCATAGCATATTAGCATGACCACTTGACCAGGAGTGGACACACGACAGCTCAGCTACAATTATGTATTATTGTTTCAAACCGCTTCAAATGGCTGGTGTTACATGCATGTTTCAGTTGGACGTTATGTTACAAATTGCTTGATCGAAGATTTCACAAACTATTTTCTCAAACATGTTTGGTTTCTTGAGTAAAAGGAAAGATCTATATCAACACAATTTGTACATTGTGCGGTCCTTTTTCTGATAATGTTGGTATATGTTTCTGGTGTTTCTGACGTATGTGATAAAATAGTATGTATTTGCACACCTATATACCGGTATATGGATTGTTTCAAATTTCTCTTATATTCCATAATGCTAAATTTTAAATGGTGATGCCATACAGTGTTTTCACGAAGATTAACTTCCACACTTAGCACGACGTGTTATATAATAGGTGTTTTTGAAGTCGAAAATGTTGATAAATGTTACATTTGCATGTTAGTTTATAGTAATAAACAATTGCAAACATCACCGTTCTGAAAATATATATTTAAAACCTTACTTGAATTTCGTAGTGTGACATCGCGTTATTTTGGCTGAACGAAATAGAGGATATATAGCGTTCTGAATTGATACCGGACAAATATATTTATTTATTTTCGCGAGCGACTAGCTGCACTTTTCGCCAGCGGAAATAAATTATTTCTGGCAGTAGCAACATAAACTCATTATCTCCAGAAACAATGTACTTTCAGTCACGACAAGTTGGTCGCGAAATTTAGTCCTTGGGCCATATCATGAGATATTTCTGGTATCCACTTAAAATATTATAGATATAATTGTCTTCTAGATAAGAAGAAAACAGAACACATTTGCTTTGAATTGTTTACAAAATACTTTTGGGAGTTGGTGACTTTTTCTAAATAAGACGGGTCTAAATCCTGAGCAAGGATCATTTGTATAAGACATATTTTATTGTCACAATGTGACATTCGTGTCCATACATTTCAGAGCTGACGAAACGCACAATACATATAGTTTAATTTACTGATATTGAACTAATCCCAATGAAAAAGTCAAAGATACTATACTCAGGTGTCGACTTTTCTCATATTACGACACACGTCCCGGCTTATGCTCATTATCCCCAGTTGGAGCTGTCACTCCAATATATTACCCTCACTGCGTCAACACAGTAACAGGTTTACTACCACTTATTGAGCAACGGGATACTTTCCGACAAGCCAAATTCTTATGGGGAAATAGCGTCTGGTACTTGATATATTCACGAGAACACACCGTCGGTATCATGTTATAGCTGCAGGGAGATGACAGGGTGGCTTATACAGCTAGTGTGGGAACTAAAGAGTTAAACATCCAAAATGCAAAAAAATATTCGTAACCCCAAATAAGCAGTAGACGCATTGACATCTGATAATTTATCTTTGAGCCTGGACTGGATAATCTAATGAGTCACTTGTACCGACTCACAGCATACATTACGCCGCGCCCACACACTGCCCGCCCATTCCACTGATGACAACACCTTGCAACAAGGGGATGATATCCTAACCCAACCCGAGCTTCGTGTTATGACCTTTCAAATGCCTACATTACGTGTGTTGTTCATTATTATTTTGACGCTTTGTGTACCACACCCCAGGTTCTTATACACTAAGTCGGCAACTATCAGAACATGGACAACATTTATTATACACATATATAATAGTCAAACATCAGACAGCCACGGAGAACACATAAGAATATTTTACTTTACTTTACAAGTTTACACATAATCATAGCTACCACGACGACGCGTTCGTCGTGGATAGCTTTACCTAGAATTGTAAGATATATTTCAGAGTCACAATCTAAAGAGATCTATCATGCAGAGTCTGGCTCTGTCCAGTATATATGTGCTGGGGGAAACGCCCCGGCCGCCAGATGTCGGGATTTGATTGGAACACGTATCCGCCGCTCCCATTGTTTTGATGAAAGCAGTAAACTCTAGAGTCAATGACCTAATCATTCACCTTAGAGTTGTTGATCCCATCATAGAGGCCAGAGCAATGACCCTTCAGATAGATTAACCTTACGTACGCCGTGTAAAATACGAAGTGTTACATAACTCGTATCACCTTTTTCAAGATTTTCGTCCTAAGACAAAAAACTTGATGATTCCGTGATAGAGATTTAAACTATCCCATTTGGAATATGAATTGTTCCAAAACAGAAGAATGTCATAATCCCACAAGTTCCTATCACAGGAATGTCACACTCCGAAAGTTCTTTACTCGAGCGAAACCGTCGATAACAGGAATTGTTCCGAAACAGAGGAATGTCATGATCCGAGAATAAGCTTTTGGTTCCGAAACAGTTACACGTTGTGTAAGAACTTAAATTAATTAATATGGTTATTATTAAATGCCATTAGTCCGCTAAATCACGCTTATACGAGTAGAACACGATTTCACCTTTGAAAATGACCATGTAACCGATTCACATTTTAATTTGGCTCAAAGGCCTTACATATACCAGCATGTACAAAAGCTCTTGTATAATTGCTCTATAAACTGATATTACACAAAGTCCTTGGCACTTGCGTGTTAAATCAACGCAATCGTGTAAAATCACTATCCATCTACCGGATCGCCAAATTAAAAGGCTCTACATATACCAGCATGTACAAATGCTCTTGTATAATCGCTCTATAAACTGAGATTTTACAAACTCCTTGGCACTTGCGTGTTAAATCAACGCAATCGTGTAAAATCACTATCCATCTACCGGAACGCCAAATTAAATATCACGGGACCAAATACCCGTCGAATTACCTATAGGTATAGCTTGTCAGCCAGTAATTCTAACAACTATCACAAACATAAACAACTCCCACACCAAAGGACATTTCATATAAATGCCATAGATTTTATATATATATTTATTCCTTGTGGAACAATTGAATAAAATGTACAACCCATGAGACAATTTGCTTGGCTTATTGGTTCACATACTAATAACTATTTGTCCTTATAGGAATAACATACCATTCCCTCTTATACTAAAATCCGCATATGTCCCTTTAATAAACTCAATAGTTTGGTTTATTTCGATAGACTATATACTCCATGCGGCCCAACAGAGGGAGCAAATTTTCACGCAACACTGCAACGCCCATGGTTAAAAGACACAGAGCCGAACACATCCCCAATATTATTTCTGTCGACCAAATACCATCAAACTAAGTGAACATTTGAACTGTAAACAACATAAAAACCTTGAACAAAACTATCTTATTTATTTGTTTAGACGAGTCCAGATTTTATTTCAAACTTCCCCATGCATACTATACGTACAATACCTTAAAAGCCGAAATTTGCACAGCCATGTATAAGGTTACGCTGACCATGCGTCAATGATAACAGGTGCATTAGATCGTCTGCTGTGTAGTCAATGAGAATTCTAAAATGGTCTCGTGGACAGCTACTTAATTACGTTAGCATGCACGAATAATCTACAATAGCAATTACCAGGTGTATTGAACCTGTTATCAATGAATGGGTCTTGGTTTGAGTGTCCGCCAGTTCGAATAATTAATCCACTAAGGCCATGTGTTGACTCCTAGTTTTATTTATGCATTGGTTTTGTAAACAGTGGCCTTTCATCGAAGTGACCAGGGTATTCAGTGGTTATTGTCCCCTGTATATGTACCCCGAAATGCCAGCTCAATTGTGTTTTCGCTAGAAATAGCCAGTGGTGTACCAATTTTCTGTTGCCTGGATATATTTCTCATGTTTACAAGGAACATCTCATCGTGATTGACTATTGTTCTAAATGGTGTCTTTATTCCGTATTATTTTCATGGAATTAATAGGATTATTTGGATAAAATTCACGTTCTTTTCTGCGATAAATCATTAAAGGTAAGATTTTATTTTCTATTTTTGTTTTGTTCTGGGATATTTGTGCCACCAACAAACATTAAGACATATCGGTGGTTCGTCCGTTTGATTGTTACTCAAAGACACTCAAAGAATTCCCAGAACAGATTTAAATATGGCACCATCAGTTTTCTATGCATTCTTTGTTTTTCTGGTTGCATATACCTTGATATATATATACATATATTTTTTTTCAACATTTGAACCTAATCCGGGCATGTCGTAACACAAAATACCACTGACCATCCGTGTAGATGTTTTTACAAAACATTGGAACCATTTGGCTAAATGGAACATTCCCAAACCATACGTCAAACTTCAAGTAACTATAATGTCTTTAATTTTAAATTTTTCGAATTACTTCAACTAATTTCTTTTATTTAAACATATATCTCGCTGGACAAACTGTCATAAATAACTAATGTTTTCAAATAGATCATCCGAGGCACAATAAAACTATGTTATATGCTTAATTGACCGACAGAACAACCTTAACAAAAATTGAACCCACAATTCGTTCAAAACCAGAACTCACTAAAATCATACTGATTAACTTGAAAACATACTAAAATCATCAGTAAATTTAATACCTATATAACCTGCATAAAGTGTAATAATTTAGTGCTTGTATAACCTGAATTTCCCAGAACATTTTTGTTCAGTGACTTACATTATTCAAAAATAATTTATATAAACTTCAAACAAGTTTACCAAAAGTGTGCTAATAATATATGTAAACGCCTCAACTTGCTCAGAACAACAAATGCCACAAATTATCTATTCTGAAACCAAAACTCATGTCAAACCAGACTTTTGAACTTTGACAACTATACTGTATATATATCATAATAGATTTCTATGAGGATTTTTTTTTTAAATTACCTAACCATGACTTTTGCCAAATTTCTTCATGTGGAAATTTCTAACAACTACAACTTGTTTGAAAACAAGCACACATACAACTACGGTGAGTTCACTACCACAACTTTATTCCAATGATTATTTCTTATTGCTGATAACATTTTACAAATTTAACAATTACGGCCAATTTGCACAAAAATTTAGACCAGCTATCATTTATTTAAATCTGACACCACAATTTTTAAACCATGATAACTCGACTCATGAAGAGTTTAGCCAATTTACACAAAAATTAAGACCAGATATCATTTATTTCCAATCGGCGAAACGATTATTGAAACAACATCAACTCGAAATAAACATACTGATTCAACAGTAGTTTCTAAGTATACCTTATATGGACAAAATTTACGCAACAATTTTAAGCCACAGATAAATCTACCTATAAAGAGTTGTGAACCAAGCCAAATAATGCAAATTGCCTCATACCTTGTTTCCTTCGTATTTCTCCTTTCTCTCTTTCTTTCCCCGTGACTGCCTGCACGTCTATGTCCCAGAATTCCAAGAAGCATCCTGCTGACGGCACCATCTCGGGAATGTACTACTCCCCAGGTTCTTATACACTAAGTCGGCAACTCTCAGAACATGGACAACATTTATTATACACATATATAATAGTCAAACATCAGACAGCCACGGAGAACACATAAGAATATTTAACTTTACTTTACACATACGCGTTCGTCGTGGATAGCTTTACCTAGAAGTGTAAGATATATTTCAGAGTCAATTAAACTTGTTTTGATGAAAGCAGTGAACTCTAGAGTCAACGACCTAATCATTCACCTTAGAGTTGTTGATCCCATCATAGAGGCCAGAGCAATGACCCTTCAGATAGATCAACCTTACGTACGCCGTGTAACATACGAAGTGTTACATTTGAATCAACATGTATTTGATAGAACACAAAATAAAAATATATTGATAAATATAATATTGATAAAACTAATATACTGACCAAACATTTGGGTCTGACCACTTGTCGAGGAATCGGTTTCTTGCCTGTTATCCACGTATCATCCAGTATCTCATCCAAGTTTGCTCTGATACAAGGATTATATTGTAAAATCTTTCGGACAAGAACCATACATTCTGAAAAATATCACTCCAATAAATAGTAGATTCAGGATACAACAATTAGTATAGTCACTTATGTCCGATTTTGGTCTCCCGTCGGGAAATTATCAACATGTATGGAGACCATACTCAGTATATGGTCTCTACTTCAGAAAAGAAATCGTTAGACCACTCTGTGTTTGCGACTGGGTGGTCTGATGACATCATAAAAATGGCCACCATGTCAATTTCATTAAGTTCGCTAGTGCTGAAATTCATGATAAAAATATAATTGCGATATAAAATATATGACAATCCATGTGTGTGGCACCATGCTATATTTGTCTTATAATAATTTGTCCTCTCGATCAAAGATCGCCATCAAAAAGACGACCGGCAGTGGGAAAATTGATGATTTTCCAACATGTCGCCTACATCATTTCCGATAGTATCGAACTGGTGACGATTAGGAAATATATATCTCTTCAATCATGATAAGAAATAACTTGGGCATCACATTCGTTGATTTTTTGGATTCTAACCTTGATTGTCTTCTCCAAATGAGATGTTTTAAAGCAAGCGGTATAACATTTTCGCTAAAATATACCTTTTTTATAATCTAACTATTTGCTCAAAGAACATTAGAAATAATTGGCGATGGAAGTGATCAGGATCACTGCATATAGTTTATTGATCTAACTGGATCCATAAACTTAATCCAAGATGTCTTCCAATATGGCGGCCAAAATACGATAATACGCCAATTTGAAACTCTTTTGCGCCATTACGTTTCTATTATGCAGAAGTTGAGTGTAGTAGAATAATTTGCTTCCACCAAATAAATGATCGTCATGTTATGATACAATCCTAATAGTAATGTTGTCTCACAGAAATAACTCAAAATGCGAGTGATATCACAATTATTTTCAAATAAGCAAGGTGAAAACAAATCGCCAAACATATTTTTAGCGTCAAATATCATGTCCACGACAGAGAACGATATATCTGTGTTATTTTGTTAGGTGAATATACTCTGATATAGATAATCCGAAGTGGAGTTATGGATATGTCATTGTAACCGAGATGGCCACATATGGGCCGGAAATGTCGATATATCCCAGCATTTAAGAATGGCACACATGTGGAGATAGTAACAAAGTTGCCAATTTCATGTTTTTGTCAGCTATATACCAATGTTCAAATGATGCATGTGGTTGCTAGACGTTCTTGCATATCGATAGCGATTCAGTATATCTACTCGTACACTAAAAGGTTTAGCGACGGATTCATCCATATCACTGTATATAGCCAACAGTGACTGGCTTTTGAAGCCAGAGATAAAAATAACCTGTTTAACGAATAAAATAACCCCTGGAAATGTTATCCCACTTGGTGAGATAGCACGTGGCCTTGTTCAGATGATAACTATACTTTAATTTTGTCCATATAATAATTTTACATGTATACCGCCGGTATAGTCTTGGTTGATGAACGAGGTTGGATAGTCTGTGGAAGTTACACAGAAGTTTTATGACATAATATCAATACAAGTTTTCGTAAAATGAATCTTTGTAATATAATCAGACACCCGCTTCTGCCATTCATGCAACCATATTTATGTAGAAAGAACTGATGATGAATAAACTGTTTCTTATCGCCAGTACATACAAAGCATCATAATATTTCCAGATGTGCATTAATGTGGCGACAAATTGATCTAAATTTTAGGCAATATATTATTTGTATTTCAGTGATAATGGCATATATTTTATATTACTACATAAAAAACTCAAGACCAGGGACGCAAACAATGCAAATGTGAAGATCTACTCATCTAGAAACAACCTGGAACTTTGACAAAATAAATAGCTGTATATACCTACATATGTCTACATAACCCCTAATAAATGGTCCCTGTGTAAACATGTTGGAGAGAAGGTCTCTGTACTACAGTTCTCAATCAAATGAAGAAGTTCTTTTGGCCAAAGCCTGACCTACAATATTTAATCCATCTGGTGCTGTGGAAAATAAAAATTTCGGACAAGACTTTCCGCCTCATTTGGTAAACACCCAAATAACACGCACTCTTATTGTTGTGACTGTCGCCAAAATACGGTATGCCAGAACCCCAATATAAACTTTAGTATGTATCTCACAGTGACTAAACCGTACAAACATATAATCGGAAGTTGCTTTCGCCAAGACGAAAAATTCTATTTTTAGAACATAATTACTACAGAAGAATCAAAACAACACCATAAAAACAAGTTTTTAGACGGTTTCCCCAACAGCAATAAACGTCAGTATAAATTGTACATACGCATTTGCCGATCGCAAGCGGGCTCCATTTGAGCGAAGGACTATTTTCTATAGATAAAAACGGACTTTGATCACTTCAGAAAATAATTTACTGGCAAAATTTCCCTCTTCAAATATCATTTTAACACATATATCGGAAATCCCACTATATTGCAACGGAAAGGCCGTTGTATGTGCAACATATATTGACATTACCTTGGCTCGAGTGTGTTCACAATATGAAAGTAGAGACTATTTATTTGGACACCCACTCGTCAGTCTCTGTGCGCCTAGTTGTTTAAGTTGTTGATCAAAAATATGTATGTAAAGTTGTGATGATGGGATTTGTGTGCAAAGACGAAACCATGAATTGGGTTTCCATATTAGACATGTTCCACCTCCCGGTGGTCATTATTAACTTTCAGTCACACGACGAAGGTGCACATGTTCCCTTCCACGTCAGTTTTCCGATTTCTCGACAAAATTGTTCTTATATGTTCAAGCACCGAACGTAACAATATGTATCAATAGATACCGTGCTGAAATCTTTAAGTGGATATGGGAGCATTACACGAATCAGCTAGGATGAAGAAAGTCTTTGATTCTCCCCCTTTAATATCATATCGGAGAGACAACAACTTGGGCGATATATTGGTACACAGAAAGACAGCTAAAGCCGTCCGTACTCCAAACAACCTGTGCACAGATGAATGTGAAGTATGCAAGATAATAATTACGGATCCCATCAAATCGACGGACTTGATTAATGAGTACAAAGTGGCACAGAATGCTAAATGTGATTGTAGGAACGTCGTATATGGCCTAATTTGTGACAAGTGTTCGTGCACGGTGTATGTGGGAGAAACATCACGGGAACTGAAAGAAAGAGTTACAGAACATATGCGAGACATTCGCCTGCATCCAGATAAGCCGGTGTATGACCATTTCAATACAAATGGACATTCACTTCTAGATATGAAGGTAGTCGTGTTAGAGTATGCTAGTGGGAGTCGCTACTTCAGACTTATAAAAGAGAATGGTTGGATACGCCGGCTAAGAACGTGCTACGGGGTTGGATTCAACACTAAAATCAACAACATTGGCGCCAGGTAATTTGGCGCGAAATGAAATCGATCACTAACGTACATGACGTCAGGTAAACAAACTCAATGAACGTACGTTATCCGTCTGGCATTTACGAATGAGTTGATGTCAGAGCAACATGTAGACTTTACTGTGTTAATCGTTTTCTACTGACGAAGGCCTATGGCCGAAAGCTATGGAATGAGCTAATAAATCATTTTATATTAATGACAATTGGTCCCTTTATCTGGACTTTATACATATACTTATTTTAAAATGTATTATGACATTCAATTAAATGATGTAGTTCACCGAAAAGCATGGTACGTAATTATATACTTCTGCTCTACATGTATACATATCATGCATATTACTTCTCGTTTTCCGGTGACTCAAGAGATGAAACTCTATCGTGTCAATATAAGTACCAAACGCATTTCAAATAAAATTAAGTAAACATAATATAATAATGTAGAATTAAACTTATAGAAAAACATAAAACCTCAAGTCTTGAATGTTCGTAATCAGCACTTGGAGTTATTTGTTGATTTAAGCGACAAGAAACTGAAATATGCATGTACAATCAAAATCGACATCGCATGACATCTCTCTTAACGGGGTACTTGTGTACATAACACACTTTTTCAGATCGATATTATGATCAAAAGGCATATCTAGGCACAGTGAGTCATAAAATACAGTAGATATCTCCAGTTAACGAACATTGACAATTACGATATTGTCGTCCCAATTATGACACAATATGTCTTATCCACACACATCTTAGCCAAGTCTGCATATGTGGACATCTGTGGTTTTATTGAAGACACTGTGTCTCAAATGTGGGCATATATAGTCCTGTATCCAGGGAATTTGTGATGTGCGAGCGCTATCTACCCCCATTGTTTTGGGTTTTCAATATGAATCTAAATCGAACTACGAATGCATGGGCAGGGTGGGGTTGGGGGTAATTTTCTCCAATCGTTTGTATGTGTGTCTCTGTCGGAAAATTCCAACCCAATAGGTGCAACTCGAAGCTAGCACGTGTAGGACTTTTCGGGACTGGCCAGTCGATATTCATATAAGGCGACGATGCACATACGACCTGTATGTTTTATTAGTAAATTCCCGCGAATACACAATTTCATCACAGGATATAACATACAGCCCCCACCCCAAATACAGTTTGTTACGTGCAGAGTCGATTAAAAGTAGCTAAATGTTAATAAGAATACCTTGTTTGATTTAGACAGAGTCTATACGTTCAATCGAGTGACATTTCGAATATATAGTTATGTTTAAATGGTCGAAAGGAACATATCATTACTGTACGATCCCTGTACAACGTCGCAACTGACGATTGTCGTCGTACACAACTAGGCGTACAGAGACTGACGAGTGGGTTTTCCAAATAGATAGTCTCTACTTTCACATTGTGAATACACCCGAGCCAAGGTAATGTCAATATATGGTGCACACATAACGGCCTTTCCGTTGCGATATAGTTGGATTTCCGACATATGTTGTATATGTGTTAAAATGACATTTGAAGAGGGAATTTTCGCCGTTTTTATCTATAAAAAAGAGTTCTTCGTATATGTACAATTTATACTGACGTTTATTGTTGTTGAGAAACCGTCTATATCCGGTCTGAAAACTTGTTTTTATGGTGTTGTTTTGATTCTTCTGTGATATTAATGTTCTAAAAATTGAATGTTTCGTCTTGGCGAAAGCAACTTCCGATGATATGTTTGTATACGGTTTATCTTACTGCTGGTCGTAATATCATCGCTACTTTGTGTACGAGACCTCCTCTACCGACAGTTTATTTTATGCTCTGCGATCTAGAGATAATTTGGAACATGTACACGTTACCTTAGACGAAATTAAACAATTGGACCACCCTCCCTCTGCCAGTTAAAACGCGACTATGCGATGATTTTTTGTTACCCCCCCCCCCCCCTCTTCAATGATTTAACTTAAATTTTAAATTCATACCGGAACTTTGAGAAACTAATCAGTTCGTCGCCAAACCGCGTACATGTTTACTTTAACAGTCATGCATCTCAGACTCAAAGTGCAATAAATACAATGACCCCTGTTTTTGCCCGTGAACACTCGAGGCATCTTCGTGCCCACAATGTCATATCGTCAAACTCATCATCATTATGTACATGACCGCATTATTTTCCTTGTTCATGTTGTCTTCATGTTTGCTATTATTTCATGTTTTTCATCATCTTCACCAACTATACCAATGATTCAAGCATCACTATGTTACGTGGCACCACCACGATGGTGGAAGGCAGCTTTTCTTTCGAATCCGGATCTTTTGCAGACCTATACTTCATGCTTCAATCGCCGAATGAATTATGTCGTGTTTCTGAACCAGTACATGGCTGGGGTTTGTATCTTTGATTCGCCTTTCACCACTCACCTTCACTGTAGTCAGTATATCCGAAGCGGTGTTTTGAGAATTAACATCAAACTTATATTTCTTTTATCCTCTTTCTGCTATTGTTATCGGGCGACATAGAGACTCACCAGGCCCTCCCACTCACTCGAAAAATGTACCTAATTCCATATCTCTCTTCCATTATAATGTAAGATGTATCCGACACATAAGTTAGAAAAATATCATTGACTTGATCAACGAATTTGACGTTCTGTGATTTACTTATACGCATCTTGACCCAGCATACTCCTCCGAACATTTAGAAGTCCATGGTTACTGTTCCCCTATTCGAAAAGACCGAGATGCGTACAGGGATGGAATATGTGTCATGTTTGCTGATCATGTTATTTATAAAGAAAGACCTGACCTAGAATTCGACTCCTCGATTCTCTGGTTTGAATTATTTGCTAAACAATCTCACATGATTATTGGTGTCTCATACAGGTCAGACCAAATTTGCATTGTGTAGGAACTGTTACATTGGAAGTCGTTCTATCACCGGTATTGTGATGGTTCTTGCCTGATTTGTTACGGTTCCTTCTGATTGAAAATAATCATTTTTCTGACAAAATCACGCATAATTATAGATATCTTGAATATATTATACTTTCCCGAATGAACAGATGCTGCAGAAGTGCCGTGTTATCGAAACCTGAACTCTAGACTGCAATTAACTCGGTATTAGAGAGTTAACCTGTAAAAACATGTTATCACTGGAAATCAAGTCACGTGGACGACGAAATTTCTTTGTTTTTCGTGGCGTATAAAATATGAAACACATTCTGAAGACAAACACTGACTATAAAGTATTATTCTTCTGTAAAATATCCGAGAAAGCATCCCGATAGGGGTTGATAATTGGGAGCAGTGGCCTCGTAATCAACACGGTGTGTGTTATGGTTCTATTTCAAACCAATCATGGCTGTGACGGTTCTGTACATGATATTTATTCGAACGATTTCTGCACTTTGGTCCGAAAATCGTCTTATGTATCTGACATTTTAAACTAGATAATGACTGTAGTTTATGTAATTTGCATAATAGAACAGGTATATTAAGAAATAACACAATAAATACCTAATACGGGAGATTAAGTGACATTAATTGGCAGAAATAAAATATTGAAAGTCCCGATGAGTATAGTATCATAATCATGCCCGCCTATATAAATGACCAATGGTAATATAAATCTACTCTCAGGAGAATATGAGATGTTATAGTCAATTACTTTCTGGGAATTATTGAAAGATCCAGGTGTGACAATATTTCAATGCCAGCGACATCATATTTCCTTCTCTGAAGTCCGCCTGAGGGACATTTACACATGTTTGTCGCCCAGACATGATTAAAACTTATGAAATCACGTTCAACTATAAAATCATTGATTATTGGTTATGACGTGATTGGGGTGGCGGTGGGACGTGGGGAGGGGTGCTTAAATGGTGTCTATCTCCAACTTTGGTCAAAATGTTCAACAGTTACAAATTTCTTATCTTACAATCACTGTGTAGGAACTGTTACATCTGAAGTCGTTCTATCACCGGTATTGTGATGGTTCTTGACTGATTTGTTACGGTTCCTTATGATTAAAAACTATCATTTTCGGGACAAAATGACGCATAATTATATATATATATCTTAAATACATTAAACTTCCTTGAACGAACATAGGCTGCATAAGTGCCGTTTTACCGAAACCTGAACTTTATATCACAATTAACTCGGATATAGCGAGTTAACGTGTAATTATCGACATGTAATCACTGAAAATCAAGCCTTGTAAACGTAATTTCTTTGCCGTTTTCGGTAGCATACCGACTGTGAAACGCATTCTGAAGACGAACACTGAGTATAAATTGTACCTGTGTTATTCTTCTATAAAATAGCTGAGGAAATATCCGGATGTTTGTCCGTAATTTGGAGCATTAGCCGCCTAATCACAACTTTTACGAGTGTTACGGTTCTGTTCCAAGGTAACCACGGTTCTTTATATGATATATATTCGAACGATATCTGCACTTTAGGATCATTTAGTTGTGTATAACAAACGTTTTAAACCCGATAATCGTTGCAGCGGATGTTACCTACATAATCCAACAAGTGTATTAAGTAATAAGAGTATAGCTATCTATTATAATATAACAGAAGATTAAGTGGCATTACCTTCACTTCGAGTGGCAGATACAACATATTGAAAGTAATGTTGGGTATAGGATCATATATAATCGTGCACGCTCGCATAATTGACCCAATGAAATTAGACATCAACTGTCATGATATTCTGTTAATTTATATGGAAATGGCTCATTCGAGCTTCCAAATTTTGTGTAAGTAATTTCTAAGGATGTATAAGATTGGTTGCAAATACAAGAAATGTTGATAAGTATATATACCGGCGTCATATGCTCTGAGAAATATCTTTTTAATTTAAATTTAAATTTTTTGTTTCAATTTTACCCGATTTGACCTTGCATTGATCATTTTCAAGGTCAAGGTTTTTTTTTACACCAACACCCCAAAAATTGTGGAAATCGGCCCAACGGATACCGAGATACAGGTTCAAGGTCATTTGAAAGGTCAAGGTCACGCCGCTACCCGTTGGAAATGTTTGCTTACCCGAACCATCCCTACCTACGAAATTTCATCCCGATCGTCCCATCGGATCCTGAGATAGGGAGTCAAGGTCACTCGAATGTCAAGGTCACGCCGCACGGGCACTGGGTGTGACGAAATTGCTCAGTGCCTCACACTACCAGTTTCCACCAAATTCGGCGGAAATCGTCTCAGCGGATCCCGAGATACGAGTTCAAGGTCACTCGAAGGTCAATGTCACGCCGCACGGACAGACGGACATGCACGCGTTACTCCCGGGGTCAACCTACACCAACACCCCAAAATGGGGGAAATCGGCCCAGCGGATCCCAAGATACGGGTTCAAGGTCATTTGAAAGGTCACGGTCACGACGTACGGGCATCGGGGCGCGACGAAATGGCTCGGCGCCTCACACTGCCCACACATACCAAATTAGGTCCAAATCGGCCCAGCAGGAGCCGAAGTTTTTTGTTCTCACCTTTCAGTTTCACTATTTCTTCATCTTTCACATCAGAGTCGCGTTTCAGAGATTTTGTAACTGTATTGGGTTTCTGCTCCTTATTAGTCACTGCTGCAAGCAACTTTCCTAGCTTTGAGAGCTTGTTTACTACTATAAGTTCTGAAGCGTTCGTCATTACTAGACGTGGAAACTTGCAGGCGTTTATCTGGAATTTTCGCGACTATTTATTTACCACGAGAATGGGCGAACTAGATAAATCACTGAATTTCTTTGAGAAATGTAGTTGGGGTCACTCACTTTATTCAGATACAAGTTTCCGTCAATTATCGTTGGCCATAAATATGTTTGTCATAAAACCCAAAACCTAACCAAAACCATATACCAAACACTAAACCAAATCCTAACTCAACCCTAGTCCTAACCCTGACCTAACATAAACCTAACTCTGACTCTAACACCAACAAAACCGTATACAAAGTAAACCGTAACCATAATCCTGATCCAAACCCTGACCTAACACCAACCAAACACTAACCATAATGAAACATAACCTTAATCGAAACCATAACATTAACCCTAACCTAACCCAAATAAAATTCTAACCATAAACCTTAAAACCCAGCCATAAACCCTAACCAGATCCCAACCAAACCAAACAATAACCAAACCCTATTCCGAACCCTAATCCTCACTGTGTGTGAACGGAAGTGAACGCTGGTTTGTGGTAATCAGTCATAAATAAAAGTCGCTCGCCTCAGACTGACTACGGTACGTATATTTTCGTCTTTCCCTCCAATTGTGTAAAAATCCCAGCCCGGGTGCCAATCTGGCTCGATCAGTGGTATGTTCAGCTACATTTTCTTACTAATTTCGTTTCATTGTCATGTCTAGTTCTCTCATAAATCAAGGTTAAACCTCATATTTTCGTGCTAAAAACACGTCCCGTTTGCGATCAACTATACGATGTCTTATTTTATAACAAAGACATGTTTCGGATGCCTTAATATCCCATTGAAAGCTACGCTTAGCGATTGTCCCCTGTTTCCTGTGTTTTCTCGACATACGAGCCCGATTTCAAAGCGTGGTGCAGGGGGGGGGGGGGGCGTAAAAAAGTTGCGAGACGTGGGGCCATTTTTTTTACACCCACCCACCCTTTCTTGCATTTTTTTTTCATAAAATTTTAGACACACACCCCCCAAAACCCCAAAACTTTATATTGGTCCCCTCTGTAACGACCAACCGCTCTATATTGGTCCCTTCTTTGAAAGACCAAATTAAATGTTACTTACTCAGCTGACTTCCTGTTACAAACATGTGCAAAATTGAACTCTAAGCAATCGAACAAAGGTAGAATATGATGTGATTATATTGGTAAATTTATAACCCAGCCTATTCATCTGTGTGAGTAGATGAAAAATATGTTGAATCCCCTGGAATGACAACATAAAAATAACTAGGGCCAGTGTTAGGGCCTATAATAGGATAAACAATTACACAAAATTAAATTTAACTTTTTTCAGACATCAACCAGCATCAACTAGTAGGCCTAGAGCGTAAGGTAATACAAAAAAGGAAAATGTGCATATGAACCAGTGTACGAATTAGCTTTTATGTATGCCTGCATGACCACCGACCCGACCTCGCTTTACGACTTAGGATCGGCTAGGCCTAAAATAATGTTTAGCCCTTTGAGTTTGAACGCGGATGGTCAATTTAGTGCGAAATCCATATACACGGATGTGCACTTTAGTGACGTGACCGTGGAGACGAGGTCACAGTAAGCGTAACGTCATTGTGTTGGTGTAGGGAAGATCACTCCAATTTGGTCTTCTGTTTACAGTATACCGGCTGTACTCTTGATTTACTATTATATGTCTACCTGTGTCTAATATATATTATTAACTATACATTATTCTGATACATTATTTCACACATTACACTCATGCATCAGCTAACTGTATGAGTAAAGAGACTGTCATGAAGTATAAGAATTATTGTAATATTCTGTCATGAGTTGTTAGCTGATATTGTCAGGCTGCATTAAGTTCACCCTACCCTAGAGCTATCTGAAGTATTTTTTTATTGAACTACACCGTGAACTAGACAATTTTCAATATAAAAACTGCCAAGCAAGCTGAAACAGACACAATAAAATAAATTTGCGCGAAAAAAAAATCAATGAAAATTTTGGGACCCACCCCCACAATATTCACTATTTTTCCATTTTATATCAACTTATGGGGGTAATTATACCAATATTGAATGTATTAGTGCTTCTCATATTGCAACAAGCCACAACATATAAACAAATATGTTTAAAACAGTTGAAAATATGTCAATGAAAAACAAATGCCAAAAAAGTGGTCAAAAACTGTTTCCGACCTCGGGTACCCACCCACCCCCTGCCTCACATCTCGTAAAAAAATTCGCCCCCCCCCCCCCCCTGCGTGGTGCTCCAAAAATTAACTTTTTTTAGGCTTATCTGTTATAGTTGGAAATTAATATTTAACTTAATATTTTAATCAGGTCTTTTAATCTACCGGATATTTTATTGTTAATTGTAGGTCCAATCTTAGTCATCTTTCCGAATTATCTGCCATATATATCGGTGAAGCTTGTATTGATTTTTTATGTGTAAATATGCGCGATGTTATCTTGTTTGTGTATATTTGTGTATGTAATTGCGCATTGAAACTAATTGCTGTAGAATGCGTTTCTTAAATGAATATATAATAATAATAATAATCATAATAATAACGCCCGGTAAAATCTGGCAAAAAAGGATTGGTATTTTTTGTATTACTTGTATTGAACACCCGATAAACTTTCGATTACACCTTGTAAAAATGCCTTTTACGACCAGTTAGCATCATATTGCACGTTTCTAACTTGATTTCCACATGCCACAAATGTACATTTTTACATTTCCACAGCCAATATTGCTACTTGTGCTAACAAATGTTTATTAAAATGGTAAAATGTCACAGTCAAGATATGAGATGCATTAGAACTGCCTACAAATAGTCCTTGAATGTCCAATGTTTGAGATTTTCCCTTGTTTGTTATCTTAACTAGCAATTTAACTATCATGAGTAACCATGAAAACCCCACACTCTTTTGTCAGTGGTAGTCTTTTATATTTTAAAACTATAGATTAACTATAGTTTACAATGTGCTATAATTTATCCAAAGTACGACAAATAGTATCTTGTTTTAGTGGAAGTCACATGATAGCATGTTCTAGAAAATAACACAACATAACACAGTATAAACAATATACAGTATAAATCTGAAAAACAAGCATTGAACGCCCGGTATTTTTTTATTATTTGTATTGAACGGCTGGTAAACTTTCGATTACACCCTGTTTGTAAAATGCCATACACTTAATTATGTATGTATATTGGAGTGAAAACTGAAGTGACGCCGATCGCTAGTATTAAAATATATTATAGACCACCAATGACAAACACATATGGGCATAATTAAACTCATATACGGTTGTAATCTACAATCTTTGTTTCAACAAATAAAACATTGCAAAAATAGGGTTTTATATGGAGTGGCATGGTGTTCTGAACACCGAAATAGACATAATTAACATGGATGTGCTTGTACCCCACCCAATTGATCAAATACTACTAATAGTTGGAAATTTTAACCCTCCAATTTAACATCATGCAGTTAGAAAATTTAGGCTTTAAACAAGTAGAATCTTGATCTTTCCGACTGGATTTTTAGTGTAAATTTGCATTTTTTATTTAGCCAAGTTGAAAAATTAAAACTTAATGGTGACAATTAAATTCGAAACGATGGTCGGGTGTTTTGTTTTTGAGTTGAGTATAGTCGAACAATTGGATCCCAAAGAGTACAAATACATACACCAAAATAGGATATTCCCTATATTTCACGGGGAGGGTCATGCCATTAAACAGGACCAGGGGCACCGGATGCGAGGATGCAGAGGGAACATGTGAACTTGGTCTAGGGAGGGCGAGAGGTGCCACGGATTGCCTTTTTGTTACCATACTGATGCATGCAATCCATGTCAAATTGAAGGATTTTGCAGGGAGCTGTTAAGTTATATACTATATATTAAACTGGCGTGTGTGTATTCCATTGGTTATAGTACATAACATTCATATAAAGTGCCCTTTTATGTGGACAGTCCTCTTGCTTCCAATGCTTCTGATGGACCCAATTTCGACGTATCGCTGAATCTATATATACGCCCCATTTCTATATTTCAGATGGACGAATCCTTTGATATTCTTGGGTCGGATGCCCCCGCAACACCGAAGTTCTGGTGTCGGGAGCCCGACTGTGCATTCACCACCAAACACAAAACGAGCTTAAGCAGACATATAAAGATACACGAACGTGCCAGTGTATGTCAACATGAAGATGGAGTGGTAACACCAGTTATACGTTCACCTGCCCAGTCATGTATATGTATGGCGAGCTGGTCACAAACATCACTCGTGGAACATATAGTATTCGGTGTTGACTGAAACCGCAGTCGTTTACTTGGTTGAGTAGGGATTCTGCACTTCCCTGAACAGATGTGTTATCGTTTTGTAATCGGTTGGTAATTCTCACGGAATTCGTATTTTTATCTGGCACAATCTCCCTGTCTTTTCTTTCAATCGTTTCGGGTGTTACACCATACTGCCGAACTACCGATTTTTATGGCTACTTTGTATTGCCAATTTTTATCCTGCGTGGCTTCTTATAGATTGTTTGACAAAATGTGTTGCCTATTTGATGGCACGTCGTGCACTCATATGTCTGCATATCAGCCGGATCCATCTCTGGAATATATAGAGTAAATAATGACCAAAGGATTGCTGTGTTCGGGTTTGTATACATGTATATGTATCCATAAGAAGTGATATTACGGCGGGTGAACAGAAATACAAGTCCGAAATCGGACAACGGAGACATTATTGATGGTCAATTTAACTCTTAAAATTAATTAGGTATATAGCTGAGGTAAGGGAATTATTTGTAGACGATTTAGAGGCCAACGTATCGCGCCATAATTATTATGTTAACTCAAATGTATAAAATACCAGCGGGAATACATAAACTATCCATATCAAGAGAACATATTGTCGACTGACATGAATAACTGACCCCGGCAACTTCAACCAATCATAACTTATGTTTGAGAATCTGACATCTGATTTTTACGGATTAGCTGTCAGTGTGTATAAATAGGCCTATGCATAATCACATTAGTTAGAAATTACCACACGAGATATGGATGTTGCAAGGAAAGAACGATAGTCGACCAATGGGCTTGAGTGGTAACATTTCGCAACCTGCTTTAGCTGGGTGATTACTATCTAATATCAACATTTCTTCCTTCTTCTTATATAATACAATGGGTTGATTTATGTTAGCGGAGGATTCAAAATATTGTTCCATAAAATAGTCCAAGCAGACTCCAGTTTATATATATGTATCGTAATGTTTGTTAAAAAATTACCCAACTGTCCAAACTGTGCGTGGTAAGGACATTTATGCTGAGCCACTCGTTGAAATTATATATTTTCGTGCACTGCCATGACAATTATGTTCAAACAAAACACTTTATTTTTATGTTACTAGTATATGGAACTTTTGTAATAATAAAGCGCTCTTTAAATATACGCCCATATGTGGTACATCGCATTGGGACTTACGATGCCCCGTATTATGTGTCGATATTAATATATACCAACCAACATGTGCAAATAAACGGTTTCGCTTTCTCGAGTGTAATCGTGGAAACCCACCATCTTTGGTCGAATGTAATATTTTACTTTTATAAAAAATACTAGTATATATATAGTTTATACTGTGTTATATTGTGTTTCTAGAACATGCTATCATGTGACTTATTTCCACTAAAACAAGATACAATTTGTCGTATTTTGAATAAATTCTAGCACATTGTAAACCATTGACATACTATGTAGAATGTTATGTTTGGACAAGAAAGAGAATAATCTATTCTGCATATTTTCTCGATTAATTTTCAGAATACTGGTAATATGCTAATAGGTCTATAATTTGCAATATTATCTTTACTGTCACCTTTATGAATAGGGACAATTCTTGCATTTTCATTTTTTTCGGAGAATGCGCCGTCTTTAAATGAAAGATTGAATATATGTGTAAGGACTGCTGCTGTTTCGTGAATAGTATTTTTCATTAATTTTGTTGAGAGATCATCGATGTCGGTGCTTTCTTTGCGGGCGATTCTTTCACTAATTTCTTCAAGATCGTTTGGGAATATAAACAGATTTTTAGGGTTGTCTTTGCTTAGGTATGACGAAAACGTTTTTCCATTGCCGATTGGAACACTATCACTCGTTGTTTGGCCAATGTTGGCAAAATAGTCATTTAACTCTTTCGCAATTGACTCTGGTGTTGTGAATTCTTTGTTGTTATGCATAAGTTTCTGTGGAATCTGTCAAAAGCTAGTTGATAGTTGAAGTGATTTTTTCAAAATAACACAAGTCCGCTTCATATTACATCGGTGTTATGATAAAGTGCTGGCAGAGTACTCTGCTTTGTTTTTTCTCTTCTATTTGTTAAATTTTTACAATATTCTTTGTATTCGGTTATATTATATTCAGTTGTGTTTTTGAGTTTTTTTGCATATAATTTATTCTTTTTGATAGAAGAGTAGATCATACCGTTGGTCATCCATTGTACTTTTTTTTATTTTAATATTTTTACATATTTGTTCGGTGTAGTGGATAGTTTGAATGGAAAAGCTGCATTGAATGCAGTTGTATATATGTTTATAAAGTTGTCATACGTTTCGCTTGTCGACTGTGAATTATATATACTAGTGAAGTCGTGATCAGCCAGAATTTGTTTTAATTTCATGAGGTTACTTCTATTCATTATTCTTTTGCAAGTTTTCTGTGTTCTCGTATTCGCAGGTATCGAATTTCTTTTTTCAGCATAAAAAGTTGCAAAATGATCTGAAACATCAGTTAAAATAATTTCTGAATGAGCTTCTGATAATAGATTGTTGGTGTAGATGTGGTCAATTAGAGTAGCTGAGTATTCGGTGACTCAGTCGTGTGGGTTTTGTTATTGCAGGCATAAACCCCTTGTCGAACATGGTGTCGATAAAATTGCTAGTTTTTTTATGACTCGATATGTTGAGTATATCAAGATTAAAGTCACCTAAAATGTAAGCCTTCTTCCCCGATTCATTTAATTGTCCAAAAATTTCAGTCATATTGGTTATAAATAAATCAAGATCCGTTAACGGGGCTGTGTTTGGCCTATACACTGATCCCATAATATAGGAAGCATTTTTGCCAGTGTCGCTTTCTACAAATAGTGATTCGATAACGTGGGGGATGAAGATTGATAGATCTGTACGTATTCTATACGATAAATAATCTGTTAAGAAGATGCCCGCCCTACCACTACCGTCATCATCAACTGGTCGTGTTTTGTCAATTAATTCGTGATATCCAGGAAGAGTGAACTTTGCCTTAATTTTGAAGATTTCACTTAAGGCTATGGCAGTGGTATATTTGCCCGATTTCTGAATGTCGGATAAAAGATCTACAAATGTATCCCAATTCGCGTTAATCTTCGACAATTAAGTCCTAAAAATGATACGGTATTTTCGCGAGATCTAATATTTTCTTTCAATTGCGATGGAGTAACGTAATCGCACCGATGATCCACCAAATTGTATGGACAGGGGGCCGGCATATTGTCACCATCGTGTTGCGACCCTGTAAACAAGCGAGCAAAATCACATGAAGTTCACCCAGTCTAATTCTACCCATCATAGATTAGCTTGAAATCATTTTATCAGAGTTATCTTTCCTGCCCATTACAATATACCGTTCGTGTAACATTACTAATAATGAAAGTATAAAATAATTTGTTTGTGATGCTTTTCATAGATTCAAGTTTGCGGATATAAAAGAAATACAATAAAACTATGATTTGGCAATATGTAAGTAGTTCAGTTTATGGATGGAATGAGGTGAGAGAATAAGATGAGCTATATGTTTTAACATTTTCGGACTGGTTGATTATGGGGAGGAATCGAACTATTTATGCAATTCTGCGCAATTTAGTTGTCGGTCGTTTTGCGGCAGTATAACCAATTTAATTTGTACTCAGCTGTACCGAGTTAATATAGAATGGGTTGACGCGAACATAATTATGTCCTTTGTTGTCCGATGATCAGGCCACTTGAGGGAAGGGGGTCGTTCATAAGTCACGGTTTGCATGAAACTCACGAAGGTGGAATAACTATGTCAGTTCGGGAACAATTTGAACACTGAGGTTGCTCTGTTGTTTAGTGAGCAATGCTGAGCAATGTGGTTATATTCTATTATCAAATGGGATTTAGCATTTCATGTTGCCGTTTCAAATGGAGAGCGTTTCCGTTTATAAGTTTGTGAATAGTTGCCCCAAAAGGATTATTTCCACAGTGGGATTTTATCGTCAGTACGTGAGTATATCGCTCGTAGCTTGTTTCAGCATATATCAAATCTTCTCTCACGGAAAAGCTTAATTTGAGTAAGCTTGTCAACACGATGCATACGTATGAAGTAATGAAGTGGCATGCTGTAAATATTATGATGTTTTGGTATATTAATGTGCAAATACATATAATGTGAATTACATATAAACTTAATATTTAGGGTTCGCAGGATCCTCGATGAGTTGAAGGCTCCACTACCCCAAGATAAAGCATGTGACGCCTTTAACAATCCGTATGACCGACGGGCGTACGAACGCATTATCAGTGAGTTCATGGTCTCTCAACACACCGATTGGCACGCGAAAGGCTCAAACCACGGATTGGGCAGGACCTACAATTGGTGGACGAACAAGTGACCTCATCTTGTCTCATCGGATGGGACATACTATCCCAGTGGAATGTCATTCACAAAAGAGACAACAAATGAGGTCATCCACGTCGACTTCATCAAACAGGACTCGCCTGGTGCAGATAACGCTTGGAGCACCTTCATCCTGGACAAGTCGCAAGGGTTCACGCAACCGGGGGTTCAAATGCTGAACGATAGTATCAGGAACTACGTGTGGGCAATCCCAGGGGCGCAAGCTCAGACAAGGACACACATTCTTGGGACAGGGACAACCTTTGACGCCCAGAAGCAGTTCTGAGCTAACGTGGAAGATGCAATTTCATCCCCCGTAGATATCCCCTCGGCGATCAAGCGATATCAGGATGTACTACAGTACGCCAGCTCCGAGGTCAACTTTGTCTTTGGGACTGGGCTTTAAATGGCCCCGGGCGACATGCTGCTCCACATAGGCAAAGTGGCAGGGTACCACAACGAAATCGTTATTGCTACACAAGACCAAACTCTGGGTGTAAATACAGACCTTAACAACAGCGAATCTATACCCACCCCACCGCCAACTGACAATTCCTACGAAACTGAAACAGGATTGGTCAAGCCGCTAACACACCCAGGAAAATCGACGCTGCCAGTCGCTCCACGGAACAACAGCATCAATAGTTCTAGTAGTTCCAGTGGCTCCGCCACAACTGAACAAAAGCAACAGTTGACTCGCCAACATGATGACGAAAAAGTTGCCATCGTTGCAGGAGGGGTTGCAATAAGGTTAATCACTCTTTGGCTTGTGTCTAGGTGATAGAAATTCCCGGGCAGCGACCAGTAGCAACCCTCTGACGGCGAGGGCAAGAGCCCACACGTTTTCGGCCAACCACCCAGCTGTTTTTGAGAGAAACCCGAACAGTCTCGAGACAACGGAGCCTATAATTCCGGGTGGCGCTGCTACCGCCTCCGGAGGCGGGGTCGGGTGCACCACACCCCACCAGTCAGTGCAAGCACCAGGGTCGATATTGCCACCCCAATCGCTGTGAGTATAGAAACAATCGTAACCCCCTGTTCCAGGAAGAGTGTGCGAATGTGCTCGGCTAGTTGAGAGAGAACATCCCTGGTCGTTGCGGCGGCCTCCAGGCGTTAGGCCCGTTCATCTTATTTTATAGTTAATGAGGAGCACATACATGTACTGAATAAATGCTAACATTTACATGTATGTTAAGTATGTACCAGTGTAGCAGCAAAAATGTAATATAGGAAACGCTCTGTATCAACACAAATTTGTTGTGCTGCAATGTTACGACTTACGAGAGTGATCAGACTCAAGTTAAAACTTGCATGCATAGCAAACTTGCGATAGGTCTGTTTGGCTTCCAAGCTATTTAGTCATGAGGTTAAATTATTGTTTTAGTACTGGTTTTCAAACTTTCTTGGAACTTTCAAGGATTCTGTGTACCCTTCAAACCTTAGACATCCTCTACTGCAATGACTGGTGGTTTGATAACATAGCAGTATGATGTGCGATATTTCCATTGAATCGCATGTTTTTTTAGCCAAGCTCTTTGATTGGAACACAGCTTAGGGGTTCCACCAGTAGTGTGGTCGTGGTACGCAAAAAAGGGGTTGACCCAGAAGAAATTGGTAAAGAAGCGATCTCGGTGTCATTCAACGCGGAGAATCTCTGCTACAACATATCGAAAATCCACTAAAATCCGCTTTGGGCAAAATCCAGGATCCAACATGGCGACCAACATGGCCGCCTTTAGTCAAAAGAGATTCTGACTGAGATTAATTCAACATAATGAGAACAAATGTTGCCATATTTATACAAATGTAAACATTTTTGCGAAGGTAAAGTATTATGCCACATATCTATAGAAAAAATGGAACCCCTCGCCCCAGATGGCTGCCAAAATTGCGGCCTAAACTCGAAAATTTGAAGTGTTTGCCTAATATCTTAAAGATCAATTCCTGTTGTTTGATAATGGTTCAGACTGGCGTCATTGATTAGTCATATTCATGTTAATTCAGCATTGGAGCAATGAAAGATACCATAAATGGGGTCCCAGACTCATCTACACCCTCATTGTTGCTGTATGTTTTCTCAATGTGTTTTCAGGAAATGTAATTTAAATTGAATATCCATAACTGTTTGAGACAAGACAAGTGGTACCAAATTATGGGTCACTGCAACAGACTTATGCCCAATATATTATCCAGAGAACACATTACATGCTAAATAGTATAAAATTGAAACTTCTGTCTGAAAATGTTGAACATAAATCAGAAATACATCTTTATACTGATTGCCAAAAGTATAAATATAAAAATGTAATTCCTATCGGAAAATGTTAAACATCAATCAGTAATACATCTTTATACTGATTACTATTTGTCCTATTACTTTTCACCAAAGTAGTACTATCAGTTCTGAATATGTCAAAAAGTTTACAAGCTCTATAATATGGCAGCACTATATTCATCAAAGTATTACTATCAGTTTTGAATATGCCCAAAAAGTTTATAAGCTCTATAATATGGCAGCACTATATTCATCAAAGCATTACTATCAGTTTTGAATATGGCAAAATCTGAAAATAAACCAAAATACTTCTTTAACTGTGTTAACATAGACAACTATTCACTTATGCCAAGCATTAACATGCCAAATGTATTTATTATACCATATACATGTCCTCATCTCATTGTTGGTGTAAGTTTTCTCAGTATGTGTTTCCAGTAAATGTAATTTGAATATCTATAACTGTTGGGGACAAGATAAGTGGTACCAAATTATGAGTCCCTACAACAGATTTATGCCAATTTATTATCCAGAGAGCACATGCCAAAAGTATAAAATTAAATTTTCTGTCTGAAAATGTTGAACATAAATCAGAAATACATCTTTATACTGATTGCCAAAAGTATAAATAAAAAATGTAATTACTGTCTGAAAATGTTAAAGATCAACCAGTAGTACATCTTTATACAGTTTATATACAACTTTATAAAGTAGTAATATCAGTTTTGAATATGTGCAAACAGTTTATAAGCTCTATAACATGGCAGCACTATATTCATCAAAGCATTACTATCAGTTTTGAATATGTCCAAATCTGAAACCAACCCAATTATTCTTCCTTAACTGTGGTCATACAGACAACTATTCACTTATGCAAGCATTACCATGCCAAATGTATTTATTATACCATATACATGTTCTCATCTCATTGTTGGTGCATGTTTTCTCAATATGTGTTTTCAGGAAATGTAATTTAAATTGAATATCTATAACTGTTTGAGACAAGACATGTGGTACCAAATTATTCGTCCATATAACAGACTTATGCCCAATTTATTATCCAGAGAGCACATGTTAAAAGTATAAAATTTAAACTTCTGTCTGAAAAATGTTGAACATAAATCAGAAATACATCTTTATACTGATTGCCAAAAGTAGAAATATAAAAATGTAATTCCTGTCTGAAAATGTTCAAATCTGAAACTAACCAAAATTACTTCTTTAACCGTGTTAAAACAGACAACTATTCAATTATGCCAAGCTTCAACATGCCAAATGTATTTAATGTTGGTGTATATTTGTTTCCAAGAAATGTAATTTAAATTGAATATCTATAACTGTTGGAGACATGACATGTGGTACCAAATTATTCGTCCCTACAACACTTTTATGCCCAAATTATTATTCAGAGAGCACATGCCAAAAGTATAAAATTGAAATTTTTGTCTGAAAATGTAGAATGTAAATCAGAAATACATCTTTATACCGATTGCCAAAAGTATAAATATAAAAATGTAATCTCTCTCTGGAAATGTTAAACATCAATCAGTAATACATCTTTATACTGATTTCTATCTGTCCTTAGCAATGCTAAATACGGATACCTGTTTGAAGCTTTATAAAGTAATGTAAACAACGGCGAATAACGTCGAAACTTTTGATTAAAACTCACCGAGAATGCACATTATTAATCCAGTCTTCCAATTCTCAATTTTGTGCATGTACATTTAGACACGTAAGTTCTGGTTGGATATATATATGCAAGGCAATACACACATCAAATTTCAAATGAATGACTGCCATATGCGCGCGAATGAACCTGACCTATTTTAGCGAACGCGTCTATCTTGCTTTCCACGAGCGTAAAAAATTCATCGTTTCCCCTTCCCGAATTATTATAACCCGTCAGTTGACCCACTGACCATAACACCAATAAGAGCAGATTGGTCCACAGTCAACGCGATTCTATTCCGAACACAACAGGCAGAATTATTCAAAGCAATAAACGAGACAAGGCTGAGATCTTCGCTGTGCCCGCACGGTTCATGTCGCGATCGACGCCTGCGATGTATTGGTCAACTGTTAATCCGCTAATAATTCCGCAATATTCAGGAGATTGAGCTAGATGCATAGCGCGTACATGTAACAGACCGAAGCTCTTGGGTGCAGTTGTCTCGCACATTTATATACGCATTGCGTGATCCTAAATAAAATATGTGTCTTTGGATTTTGGATGAATTGCTAAAGGCATACACACCAATTTTAAACCTAAGTTATTTATTTATGCAGAATTCTGTAATTTCCATTGTAAAATGGTTAACATTACACAATTAATGTTATTTCTTCACCTCTTCATGTTTATATCTCACACCTCTTATCTGAAATATTCTTGTAATCATATATGCTTCACCATCCGTCGGCCAAAGTTCTTGAGCAGCCTACATCATCTATGTTTTCCTGTTAGCCTATCATGCGCCTTACTGACTTTCTGTACAACTAGTCATGGGAGTTAGCGTGGCTCAATATAGGCTAACAATTGGAATATTTCAAGGCATATATATACACATAACATGCCGATGTAACATGTATAAACATACTACACATAAGCCAATTCGTTTGCGTTTACTAGCTTTTCATAATGTGATAGTAGCATTTCTGGCGTTCACTCTTCTTGCTCTCGCTGGGGATATACACCCGAACCCAGGTCAACTAGACGACCCGGTTACCACTTCAATTTCTATTATTCATTGCAACGTAAGAAGCATAAGAAACAAAATTCAAAAGATTTCAGATATTATCGATGATTACGATATTCTATGCTTTACTGAATCTCATCTTGACGATAATTATCCAAATGAAAACTTGCTTATCTCAGGTTTCCAACACCCAGTACGTAAAGATCGAAATATGTATGGCGGTGGAATCATAGTATACTTTTCAGATAAAATTCCATACAGAGAAATGTCAGGTTTGCAGTTTAATGATGACATCCTTTGGTTTGAAGTTGGATCTGTAGACAAGTTTTTACTATGTATTACCTATAGGTCCGATAGGGAATGTTTAAATAACTTCTGGGAACTACTTGATGACAAAATTGGAGAAGCATTAGATATTAACCCATCATTTGTTGTCGTTGGTGACTTGAATTGTAATATGTTGATAAGCGATAACCCACTACAGTCCATAATTAATAAATATGTCGGCATGTCTAACGTAATCAAAGAACCAACACGAGTAACGTCAAAGTCACAAACGCTCTTAGACCCTATTATTATCTCTGAAGCGTTAATAGCGATGAACCCCTCCGTTGTTGACCTTGAAGTATCTGATCACTATGCCACGTCTGTTGAACTAAAAACGACACCCCGGGTGACACAATCCTACAAAAGAATAGTATGGAACTATTCTTCTGCCGACTTTATAGGTTTAAATAGAGTAATAAAAGAAACTAACTGGTCCGCTTGTCTTAATAATGAAGTAAACCGTTTTAACATCAACAAATCTGTTGAGCATTTCAGATACATGTTTCTGGAGATGGCAGAATCTTTCATACCACGCCGAGATATATTGGTACGTAGAAATGATAAACCATGGTTTGATAGCACAGTCAGAAGACTAATCCGCCAACGCGATCGCTATAGAAGAAAAGCTCTAAAATGTAATACGAGTTTCACGTGGTCGAAATACAAGAAAGCTCGAAATCAAGTAAATAATGCCAAGAAACACGCAAAAAATGAGTATATGACTCACTTGGATGAATCCCTTGTTATGAATAATAACCCAAAACAGTTTTGGCATGTTGTTAAAACATTTATGGGTAACAATTCTAACCAAGGAATCCCGCCTCTCTCATATAAAAACAAAATGTTCTGCGATGATAAAGACAAAGCTGAAATTTTAAATAGTATTTTTGTTGCCAATAGTTCATTAGGAATGAAAGCGAAATGTTTGCCGAATTTTGTTGCACGAACAGATGAAGTTATCACTGAAATACCGATCAGTGAATCACAAATTTCTCAAATTCTGAAAGATCTACCAACGAAAAAAGCCTATGGGTCAGATGGTATAAGTAATCGCATGCTTAAAGAAACACATGCTACTGTATGTAAACCACTTAGTATATTATTTCAGAAATCGATAGACCTTTGTCAGTTCCCAGATGAATGGAAAAAAGCGGATGTTATACCTCTATTAAAAAAAGGTGACCAAAAAGATCCAAATAATTATAGGCCAGTTTCACTTCTGAGCGTTCCCGGTAAAATATTAGAAAAAATTATCCATAATAAATTACTTCAGCATTTACAAGAAAATAACTTGTTGTATGATTATCAGTCTGGGTTCCTTCCTAAACATAGTACCGAACATCAGCTTATTGAAATAGTTCATAGTATAGCAGAAGCACTAGATGAAGGATGTAACACTTGTGCGGATTTCTGTGATGTGTCCAAAGCGTTCGATAAAGTTTGGCATGACGGACTTTTACACAAAATGGAAAAATATGGGATTAAAGGAAAACTTCTTTTATGTTTAAGAGTTATCTTAGCGATCGCCAACAAAGGGTCAGGGTCAACGCCTGCATCTCAAAGTATGATTGTTTAGATTCTGGAGTGCCCCAGGGGTCCGTTATCGGTCCTCTCCTATTTTTGCTCTACATTAACGATATAGCCGATAGTATGGAATCCAAAACGTGTCTCTATGCAGACGATACTTGTCTAATGAAGAGTAGTTCTGACCTAAACACACTTGAAATTTCACTGAATAATGATATGATTAAGCTGAGCAATTGGTCAAGGCAATGGATGGTGAAATTCAATCCATCAAAAACCAATCTAATGTTTTTTGGAAGTTTCCCTGAAAATACTAGGCCCGTGGTTAAATTCAATGGTGAAGTCCTGGAATACACCGAAAATCACAAGCATTTAGGCGTTGACCTGCAGAGTGATCTCAAATGGAATATGTGTATTGACAACACGTGTAAACGTGCTAATGCGAGATTGTCCCAAATAAGGAAACTTAAATGCATACTAAGCAGAAAGACTTTAGAAACAATGTACTTGACATACGTGAGACCGCTTCTCGAATATGCAAGCCCAGTGTGGTTTGGAGCTCCGAATTACCTCCTTAAAAACCTTAATGATATTCAGTTAGATGCAGCCAGAATCGTGACGGGTTGCACTCGTTCTGTATCAGATGTCAGATTAATGACTGAGATAGGCTGGGATAGTCTAGAGGACAGAAGAACCGTTAAACGGTTATCCACCCTTCACAAGATAATAAATAATAATGCACCTCGTTACTTAAGCACAATCCTGCCCGAACGTTTCAGAGATAGGGCCGATCGAGAATCAAAATATGCTTCTGATTTCATTATCATTCGCTGTGACTCTGCAAGGTTGAAATCCACTTTTATCCCTTCCTGTACAAAGGAACGGAACTCCATTAAATTAACTATTATCAATCTTGCCCATGATGAATTCGTGAAGCAATTGAAACATATGCACTACGCGGGGACAAGGCTGAAACCACCTTTGTATTTCACAAATGGGAGTCGTTATTATAATATTATTCACACGCAACTTCGATGTAAATGTAGTGCCCTACAATCCGATAAATTACGTAATCATATCTCAGATTCCGCAACATGCTCGTGTGGCTTCCGGGATGAAAATGCTAACCATTTTTTCTTTGAATGTAACCATTATGCCGAATGTCGGCAAAAACTCAATAATAATCTTATGCAACATAATATTAACTCTGTAGACATACTTCTTTATGGGAAACCTGAACTAACTTATACTGAGAATAGTGATATCTTTAAGGCTGTACACTCGTATATTAGAGATTCCGGCCGTTTTGAGAGAACCTAACACTTTGACCATGCCATTCTACACCAAATCTACTTATAATATAATATTCTAAGTTTGTACCTGGTTTCCTATGTACAATATATCCCAGTTATGCACTCAATAATTGATATATGCCTGTACTATCGTATTTTTACTTGTTGCAAGGGAATGATCACCGACGGGTTGATGAAGCATACTCACACTCATCCCATCTCTCCACTGTAAACCGACCCTCCAATTCTCCTCCGCAATCGCCATTCTGTTTATTTACTTATATTTTTCATTATATGTATGTATATAATATACCTTGTGTTTTGTTCGTCTTTAGTGTCATAAAATTTGTCAGTGTATCATACTAGGGAGAGGAGGGTATTCTAAGTGATTTAGCACTTGTCCTCCAATCCCTTTTGTCATAAACTAATTTAATTTATGAACAAATAAAATATGTTTAAACAAAAAAAAATCTACACCCTCAAAAATTTGATTTTACAGAACGCGGTATAAAATTCCACAAAAATCGCCATTGGGATTCCAGTCATATATCAACAAGAAATGGACAGAACTGTACAATGTAAGTGGGGCATACCATTATCTATAAATACTCCAATTCAATGAAACCCAAATTGGCGCTTTGTCTTAAAATGGCTGCCAAAATGGCGGTCAAAATATGGAAAATGGCAGATATTTAGAATGGTCGTCAGAGGGTTAGACCCAGAAGGAATTGGCAAAGAAGCGGTTTTGTTGTCATTCGACGCGGGAGAATCTCGTGTATAACATATCCAAAATCCGATAAAATCCGCTTTGGGGAAAATACAGAATTCAAGATGGCGTCCAACATGGTCGCCAATAATAATGAAAATGGCAAATATGTAGTTATTCACGAAAACGCCAATTCGGCCCCAATACACATCATTGATTGAAATCAATGTTTTTGTGGGTTTGAGTAGCCAATCACGATTCAAAATGCTAAGATGGCTACCAAAAATGGCCACCGAAAATTGTCGAAATTTAAGTTCTGCTCAGAGGAAAGCCGAAACAACACTTCGGTTGTGAGCTAACGATGACAGACCTATTAAACATGTTGCCAATAATCTACTACCACAATCAGTCAGACCGTAATGTTCCAACTAAGCAGTATCTACTGCAGGACCCAACACGATGTCCACTTATTACGAGGGACTATCTGGAAATTAATTAAAAAGAAATTAAATTGCTACGCATCTGGATTACATGTATTTGAAAACACAGTGTCAATATTTCTACTTATAATGACTATTCGGAACATCAAATATATGGGCATCGGTGGTCTAGTCCGGAAGCATCAGGCTATAATGGGTTTTCCAGTGATGGCGAAAGTGAAAAGGACAGGAGGGAAAAGCGAATAATCTGGGGTTTACTTGATTGGTGGGCAAGTTGGTTATCGGAGCTGGGGACTTTCAAAGTAAAATTATTTTCTTCAATATCAAGAGGAAAAATGAAAAATCGCACGTACATTGTATACCCTTCACACTCCATGTGACAATTCCGTGTTATGCGATTGTGGGTATTTACATGTGGATAGAGACATTCTAGTAAATATATAGACGCACCGATATCTTCTACACATTTAGTGAATTTCATCATTGATATGTAGACACACACAATGTGCGCCACGGCTGGATATGACCCGTAGGCGTAAATGTATCAACCATTTAGCTTCATGAACTGGTATTTCAAGGTTGTCATTGGATAGAAATGCCACATGAACATGGTGATTAACAACATGTTTGTCTAAGAAATGTGAACAATGATCATGTTATTTTCCGTATGCTAGACATTCAAACTGCCACATAAGGCGTTCATCCATGCTCACCAAAGCACGAAATATGTGCCAATTAATGACACGAAAACTATTTCATGCGGACGACGTACTCTAGACCTACATCCAACGTCATTTCCTATTCACTTTTATTGTTTGTACGGACGGTTTCGAGGTTTGAAAATCCCGCTTGTCCAAGAAAACCTCCACATACTTACTGAGTCCATGTGTAAACAATGTATGGGGATAGTTTCTTCAGACATATATGTATTTGGCAAAGTATTTTCTAGAACATGAGAGATCACCATTTACCGGAGAGTTGATATCTTGGAAGATATCAGAGTAAAACTACTTTTCTTACATGTCGAAATGGGGAATCCATGGGCTACATTTAGTTCCAGCTTGAAACGTGAAAATGATGGCCGAGCCCGAATAGTTAATATTTCGTCGCATCAGTGCTATAATGTAACCCACATTTTCAACTTTCCGAGAAAATGAAGGTTGAATGTTTAGACAACATTTCTCCTAATGTTGACAAAGCATGACGTATTGTTGTATTTATCCCAATGACAACTGATATTAGCTGTTCATTGAACCACATATTGTTTTCTGTTTACTCCCTCGTTTTCTTTTAAAAAGAAATAGCTTGTTTGGAGATATGACATTTTGCGTATGCCAGGGACGATTCGTTTCCGTGCTATAACGAAGTTGTGCTAATAAATGCAGATTAAGCTAAATATGGTGGCAATCGCATATGTCTATGAACTAAAAAGTGCCTATTCTACACTATGAAAATTCACCCATGTGCATCATCATACAGAAATGTGTGGAACAATCACAAAATTTAAATCACCAAATGATCACGTGACTAACATGGAGATACTACCATATAGCACACATTTTAGAATTCACAAACACAAAACAGAAGTCACGTGGACAACATGAAGCGTCCGGTTGGCTGCTGTTGGACATACGACTTCATAGCACGAATAATTGTAAAGATCGCTGGAGATATGACATTTGCTTCACTGGTTTGTGGGAATATTTGTCATCCAATGCAAAGACAGTTTGGCCCATCGGATTGGATTTTTTCTCACGATTCGAATGGTATCAAATACTCATTTCCCGCCATAATGGAGTTACGACATTATAGCACTGATGCGTCGAGATTTTGTCAACCCGCGGGAAGCCACCAAAAGATTGAAAATAAATAGTTTTGATGTATATGAGCCACATACATGTATATTAGCCAACTATCAACTGCATCCACCACTCACAACTTCCATTATATGATAAGCTGGGCAGAGTCTACCATTTTCGTTTTGGAAGCCATATTAGATAAAATTTATAGTTTATTTTGGTCTATTTGAGATGGAATGTTCACAAATAAAAGAAACGCTCAATTATTTTGTAGACAAGATCTGCTCATCCCTAAATATCAAATGTGACCAGAACCCCAAAGTCGATTTTGATTAAATTTTATACCACATTCGTTATAACTTATTAGTGAAGGACCGGAATAAACTATGATCTAATCGATTAGACATGTCATTGCTGGAATGATCAGTTGACACGATCATTGAAAGAATATACCCATTGTTTCCCAGTTCAGAGAGCAACAATTGATAAACAGAAGTGATAGAAAATAGTATTTTTCACATCGGGTGGCCATTTTGGCAGCCATTTTTGGTACTGATTATTAAGTTTTTACATAGAGCTAGCATAATGGCATCATAAAGAGGTATACATTCGTATTTATTTAGTCAATTTTATTCATCAACCACTACTTATAATGGATTGAATGACACTGTGATAAATATCCGCCATTTTCCATATTTTGACCGCCATTTTGGCAGCCATTTTGAGACAAAGCTCCAATTATGGTTTCATTGAATTGGAGTATTCATAGATATTGGTATGCCCAACTTACATTGTACTGTTCTTTCCATTTCTTGTTGATATATGACTGTAATCACAATGGCGATTTTTGTGGAATTTTATACCGCGTTCTGTAAAATCGAATTTTTGAGGGTGTAGATGAGGCTGGGACCCCATTTATGGTAACTTTCATTGCTCCAATGCTGAATTAACACGAATAAGCCTAATCAAAGTGTCCAGTCTGAACCATTATCAAACAACAGGAATTGATCTTTAAGATATTAGGCAAAAACTTCAAATGTTCGAGTTTAGGCAGCCATTTTGGCGGCCATCTGGGACGAAGGGTTCCATTTTTGCCATAAACAGGTGACCCAATATTGTACCTTTGCAAAAATGTATACATTTGTATACATATGACAACATTTGTTCTCACTATAATCGAATTAATCTCAGTCAGAGTATCTTTTGACTAACGGCAGCCATGTTGGACGCCATGTTGGATCCTGAATTTAGCCCAAAGCGGATTTTAGCGGATTTTGGATATGTTATACACGAGATTCTCCCGCGTCGAATGACACCAAAACCGCTTCTTTAACAATTTCTTCTGGGTCCAACTCTCCGATGACCACACTACAGGGAAGAGAGTAGTTCTAATACAACAATACAAACATCATACAAACTAACTTAACCCTTCCATGAATGGAGTTTCCAAAAATTTGGCGAAAATCCTGTACCAATGCATTCTCTTCTGTATATTATGAGTCTCCCATAGGGAGCCTCACATATATGTGACATATAGGTGACGTTGACATCGGGTATTTAAAAAGGACACTAACTAAATAGAGGGTCATTTGAGTTCCGTGAATACTGGTTCTCTTCTCAGAATGTACTTTCAGTTTCTATATATAGCTGATATTAATGGGACAAGATAGCTGCCGTTGACATCAGATGTCCTAAAAGGGCTCTAATAATTAATCCGACTAAATGAAAATGGTTGGAATCTGGTTGCTGAAAATTGATTCACAGGGGTAAATTGACCCGATGAGTGCCATGGGATATGTGCTGTCGGCCTCAACACGACTTAACCCTTTGATGACTTGAGCAGCATTAAAGATCCTGTTCCAGTGCATTGTCTTATATATGCGAGTCTCCCACTGACTACAAGGTCCAGGTAAATATTGCTAGGCCAATGTATTCTGTTATGTATGGAAGAGTCGCATATATAAGTGAATCCATTAGCACAGAGTTTTCGCAACATTTCAGGAGGCTCCTGTCATTGAAGGGTTAATGGGGCATTAATAAACAATTTATATTAATCATATATCCAATCTGATTGGGTACAATGCCACATTTAAATCAGCTTGTCAGCGGGGTATAAGTGAAGGTGTGCGAAACATCAGGGTTATATCATATATGAGAACTTGAAACATCAGGAGTATATGAATGACTCTTGAATAGGCAATTTCCACCAATTGTGATATTGTTCTAGCTCGCCAAGTTTGACATCGCCTGATGCTGGATGCAAAGGTTGGCTACTGAATTATTATTATTGGTGTGAATTAATCGAGAACCAATGAAAAGCAAACTTAAATTGGTGCGCCATGGCTATTATTGTGGGGACAAAATCGTAGGATACATGGAGTTTTAATACAGGGATGTCACTTTTTGCATCCCTCGGCATTCAAAATCAACATGCGGGTAACAAACTTCCATGTACCCCCGAAGTTGCCAAAGATACCTTATAATATGTAATATTAATATAGATGATATAATATAGTCAACTTAGTCTAGTAACTCTAGTTCGCTTGTTTCCGTTGATTAGAGTGTCAAGGATGTGCATACTCTGAGGAGTGCACTTGAATGGAAATAACTTTATTATAAATTTAATTACAGGGTACCAGTTGTACATTGTCAACAAAATAATGGCTAAAAAACATATTTGTTTTTCTTGGGACTCATGTAGCAAAAACAAATGTAGTTTTAAGCTCTTCAGCAATCTGCACATAAAGTTATAAACTGTTCCCAATATTTTGCCAAAGGTAACTAATGATACATATACATTCAGTTGTACCATAGACCTCCCCTGAAAATATTAATCACTTGCAGTACCTCCCTGCATGTTTAGTTGGACCTGCATGTTTATTAAATATTATGAATCCACGCCTGCAGGTTCATTGGGGACTACATGTTTTGGAACAAAAGGGTATCGGCAACAGTTTATGGATCCATGGTATTCTAATCAATGTTTTGGAGAACCTGGGTATTAACTTAACAAACAGAAACAAGCAAATTTCACCAACTAATTATAGCCCCAGCAAAGACTCGAAGGAACCTGTAAATGTTTCATCTTCAATAATTTATTTTTAATGCATTTGAACAAAGAATGTGATTTCCTTCTTGACACATATCACTTCCAGTGCAACACTACAAGATCACTTGTGGTTGTCCATTATGTCTGACAAAACTTGATCCTGGACCATTTGGTTGAATTAGACAAGTGCTGTATCTGCTATGCCGCGTAAAGTTGTTTCTTTTTACTGTTTTTCATGAGTTATGTGTCATTTGTCTAAAAGGAACTAATGACTTGTGAAATTTTGTCATCTTCAATAATTGATTCATATGCATTTGAACAAAGAATGTGATTTCTTTGACACAGATCGCTTCAGGTGCAACACTATGACAACACTTGTGGCTGTCCCATTAGGTCTGACAAAACTTGATCCTGGACCATTTGGTTGAATTAGACAAGTGCTGTATCTGCTATGCAGCGTAAAGTTGTTTCTTTTTTACTGTTTTTCATGAGTCCTGTGTTATGCTTACATTCTGGAAATAATGTAGACGAGGAAGGGTTAGATGCTAAGAAATGTATCTCCTTTCAAACATATCTCCATTCATTTTGGAGGGATGACCCTTGTATTCGTTATAACACAAGGAACAGTTGATTTAGCTCTCTATATTACTTGAATAGAATTGGCAGCGGATATCTATATACTTACTCGCTGGTATTTACTTTTCCCCTACCCATCCATTTGAGGCGATGTTATCATAGTAAATGTTCAGATAATTAGTTATATAAGAACAATACATTTCGCACCTCAAAATTAATAATAAACCTTTCCAATGAATACTTTTATAACTGAATGGGAGAATCCATTTAGTATAGGATGGGTTAAGCTATATATTGGATGTTTCCTTGGCTGTACTTGTCTATACTTAGTCCCCTACCCCCCTCCCAAAGAAAATCTTAAGATGGGCCTATACTACTAGTAGTAGATAATTCTCTGAAATACAATCAGATGATTTTCCCAGCAAAGTATTATTTCAAAAGGTTTCTATTTCACACATATACTCACTATTATGTACTTGGTCATTTCATGTTACATCCTAATTCCTATCCTGTTTAGATGTAGCTCGGTTGGAAACCTATACATGTACAAGGTCTGTGTGGTGAGTTTGGTGACTGAATTCCTGTGAACAAGGTAAATGAAACAAATTGAAACACGAGAACAGTGTTGTTTTCAAGAATATGATTTAATGTAAAGTCCCGGTGAACCCAATTGGCTTACTGGTCAAAACTTATTTCTGATGAAACGTCGGTAGCCAACAAGATATACCAACTCGCACTTGCTGTGGATGGTACCGATATAACTAGGGGTAAGCGACTGCGTTGGGTTTCAGAAATCCAATCAATACTTCAGTTGACAGGATGCGCCGATCTCTGGCTGCGTCAATCTCCATTGACACTTGCACAGCGCAAGCGAGTTGAGAGAGTTCTTATTGATCAGCACATTCAGAAATGGCGTGGTGACATGGGAAAATCATCAAGGGGTGAATTTTATAGTCACATAAGGGATATGCCTAAATTTGACTCCTATATATCTGAAATATCGTTTGGATTGGCTAAATATCTGTTAAAACTACGAACAAGCAACCATAACCTACCAATAGAGCGAGGTAGATGGAAGCGTGAGGAGATGAATGATCGAATCTGTAACATATGTGGTAATGGGGTTGGCAACGAATACCACTTTGTTATTTTCTGCAAGCGTTTACAAGATCTGAGAGAAAAATATCTGCCCACATACTATTGGCAATACCCGAGCCAAGAAAAGTTTTATAGACTACTGACCATTCAGAATATAAGTGTGTTGAGAAGACTTTGTATATTCATTAAGTTAGGCTTTCGCGTCGTGGATGAAAACATTGATAACATGTCTCAAAATTAATAATTTTAGACGTTTAAACTTATAACGTAAGAATATTGGCTTTATGATTAGATAAAACTGTTACATATATGATCTTCGTATATGACGTTAGATTGATATAATGTATAACCTATGTAAACATGCTAGTGGGAATATACACGTGAAAGTATGTATTTGTTTATTATTCACCCTTCCTGTAAATATGTATATATGTCTTTGCTCTAATGTTCTGCATTAACTTGCAGCGAGTTTGACAATAAATATATTCATTCATTCATTCAATTGGTGCCTTGTCAGTTCATATAACAACAATATCAGTTATATAAGACTAAATAGGGTCATGGTGAACCCATTTAGTGCCTCACCACTTCATATAACAACACTCTCAGTTATATAAGACTAAATATGGTCACGGTGAACCCAATTAGTGCTCACCAGTTCATAAAACAACAGTATCAGTTATATAAGACTACATAGGGTCATAGTGAACCCAATTAATGCCTCACCAGTTCACAAAACAACAGTATCAGTTATATAAGACTAAATAAGGTCATAGTGAACCCAATTAGTGCCTCACCAGTTCATAATAAATCAATAAACACTTTTATTAAGGGAAATATTACATACATATCTTCATATAATTTTGTATCATTCAGCCAGAAGTGGTTCTGATCATAGTTCCTAATACTGCTGACTAGTTAGATTGGTATTGGTCTGATGTGAACCCAGGTTAATAGATAAGCTGAACCTGAAAATGGAGATTAAACAATTCATTGTCAATTCTACAAAACTTAACTTCAATAGAAATGGTCGGACCAAAACAAATTTTGAATTTGACCTGTATTTTACGTTATTAATCCACAAACTAAATTTAAAACTTTTTCGGATATAAACTATAACTTTACTTATTTCTAAGTGGAAGAGAGGCATAACTCCAACAAAAATGGTCAGACCGAAACCCATATATGAATTTGACCAGCATTTTCATGTGATTAATCCACAATCAAAATTTCAAACCTATCAAAGAACAACATTACAGACAAGCTGATTTCTATTGCCTCTTCACAAAGTAGAAATAGTTAATATGAACATAAAACAAAATTAAAGTCCATCTAGTCATCCATGGACAAATGAAAAGAAACTAGAGGTGGAACTAATAATACACCCACCCCATTGCAACTAAGTCAAAATTGGGGGATAACTCCATTTTTGAAAAGTCAAACGGACTTCATAATCGCAGGTGCACAGGTTCCCATGGTACTAATTATCTGTGCCAATTAGATTTCAATAAAATTTTACTGAAATATTGAGGAATATAAGCTCGGATAAAGTTATGTCCATATGGATTGACAAGGTGATTCTTATATACATATAATATAGGGACAAAAACACATGTTTTACAACCTCATTCAATTTTTTTTACTAAAGAACTTTTGTGCCCATATACGACATTTGTAACAGTATAAAACATATTATAAGATAAATGGATCAAACTCTTTAAAAATTACTGATATTGAACCTACCCATTTAAGGAAATTTGATAGATTTTACCCCACAGATATTATCAAGTATTAAAAATTGAAAAAGCAACTAAAATTTTAACTGAACATTAACTGAAATAATGAACAGAACAATTTACTCCCTTCTCATAGCATCAGCATGGTACATGAAAAGATAAAGTAAAGACGGCAGAACTGTCTGTCAAGGCTTCATGCACATTTGTAACATGCAAGAAAAATCCAGACTATTAACATTCAATAATAGTCCTTACATTTCAAATCATTCTCAAACTGAATCAAGTAAGATATCATTCAATAATTACACTATGATTGATGAGTCTCTGTCAAATATTGATGTCAAAATAGAGTTTTCTTGAAGATAGACAATCAGCAATGAATGCATCATGTCTGTCCCAAACGAAAAAGCGGCATTCATGTCACCAATAAGTAGAAAAAAAGACAAATGTCATTCCTTTGGACATGCCCCGAAGGATAAACTCATCTGAGGCATGTCTTACCAAACAGCATTCTTTAGGACATGCCCCGAAGGATAAACTCATCTGAGGCACATCCCATCTACCATGAACAAATTAATGCTGATCCCATGTACATGAGAAAATGAACATGTTTAACTGAGAAAAAGAACCTTAGCCTAACCTAACTTCTGAAAATTCTGATCTACCGGGAGAGCAAGTGGTTTCAGACTCACTGAATTGGAGCCTAACTCAAAAATAACTTCTGAAAATTCTGATCCACCGGGAGAGCAAGTGGTCTCAGACTCACTGATTTGGAGCCTAACTCAACGCGTTAACCGAGAAAAAGAACCTTAGCCTAACCTAACTTCTGAAAATTCTGATCCACCGGGAGAGCAAGTGGTTTCAGACTCACTGATTTGGAGCCTAACTCAAAACCTAACTACTGAAAATTCTGATCCACCGGGAACGCAAGTGGTCTCAGACTCACTGATTTGGAGCCTAACTCAACGCGTTAACCGAGAAAAAGAACCTTAGCCTAACCTAACTTCTGAAAATTCTGATCCACTGTGAGAGCAAGTGGTTTCAGACTCACTGATTTGGAGCCTAACTCAAAACCTAAGTTCTGAAAATTCTGATCCACCGGGAGAGCAAGTGGTCTCAGACTCACTGATTTGGAGCCTAACTCAACGCGTTAACCGAGAAAAAGAACCTTAGCCTAACCTAACTTCTAAAAATTCTGATCCACCGGGAGAGCAAGTGGTTTCAGACTCACAGATTTGGAGCTTAACTCAAAACCTAACTTCTGAAAATTCTGATCCACCGGGAACGCAAGTGGTCTCAGACTCACTGATTTGGAGCCTAACTCAACGTGTTAACCGAGAAAAAGAACTTTAGTTGGAACATGCAACCAATCAATCTGTCGATGTTATTTATTTGGAACATGCAACTAATCAAATAAAGGCCCTCAGAGGACAATCCATTTTTCAGAGCCGGAAATGCATCTTTCTGTTCTAAACACAGAAAAGAAGCAGACACTTAAAAGCAACACAGATGATATTCATATTGAATTCCCACAGTTGAGCTCAGCAAGTGGACTAATAATATTTATGAAACATTAAATTTCAATATTATTCCAACAGAAGCAAGACAGAAAATGATGTTAACTTAGATTAAATATGCCATTGTTGTAATTGGAGGTCCGGAATCATGAATAAATCTTTAAAGCTTTTCACAAAATTCTAGCAGACATAAATCCATTTTCTATTAAATTATATAGCATGAATTTTTTAGCCGAAATCATACAGCTGAGAATGATATTGTTCACCAAAAGTTATAACACCTGTTACATGTGTATTTTGATCATATATCATATGGCTTCTTATAAGGCCCTGAGTTAAAGTTAGTCTATTTGCTGAGCTAGGCATGGGGTATTGAATAATACTTCCATCATCAAGATGTTTGTTCAGCGTCTGACAGACATATTCCAGCTGAGGTAGCAATACACGATTTCCAGCAATTTTGCCAACCTGGGAGGGGGTACTGTACTTCAAATCAATGCTAAGCCATTATCGTTGGCATATATTCCATCGAGCATGTTTTAATTTCGACAGAAATTTTAGGCGTAATCATATAAATGTACTTTTGGTTCTTCGTACAGTTTGTCATTGAGTTATGCCCCTTGGTTAGCACACACGAACCGCTCAATTTTACCCATTTTTTTTACTCAAATTGGCCATTTTCAACCCAAAAACAGACCATGATAGAGCGAATGTCAGTAAATAAGATTCGTCCACCTGATAGAGCTATGCTAGAGCTGAGAAATATTTGAAATAGAAAAAAAGTTATCGTATCAATTTGAAAAAAAAGGCTTGCGAGCCCAGATGACAGAATTCAGGGGAGAGAAATCGGGCTATTTTCCTGTAATCAATAACACAGAGTTGGCCTTCACTGAATACGAAAACCCTGTTGCGTATCCAAATTTTTAACTTTTTTGAGAACTTTCCCAGTTTTGTAAAATAAATAAACCTTCAAACCAGTAATGACACAGTTAACACAGGCTACACTGGCCGTTATGCCCCCCAGATACTTATATTTCTATTTTTCAGACCCCCTACAACCCGTGAAATCGTGTACTGCTACCTGAGTGATGGAGTTTCCTATAAGGGCTAACAATTTGATTATTAAAGTGGTGTAAATTATATTAGCATGTAGCTTTAAAGTCCTTACATGTCAAGTTGTTGAAGCTGAAAAGTAAATTTGATTAAATAATATGACAAAATATGCTAAATGATTTGGGATTCATGTACATGGGAAGAAATAGAGATCAGTATATGCCAATTATTGATGTCATGAGAACTGAATTTGTTTGGGGAAAACAATCAGTAATGAATACATATATGCTGTCCCAGAAGAAAAATCTGTAATCATGTCACCATTAAGTGAAACAAATTAAATCTATATTCTTTCTGACATACCCGAAGGATAAACTCATCTGATGTATGTCTCACCAAACACAATTTCCTGTTACGAAATGCCCCGAAGGATAATCTCATCTGAGGCAAGGCTAACTATTTTTGTTACACATCGACCATTAATACCTGATCCCATGTACACGAGAATGAAGGGTTATCAGTCAATTTCAGATATTGACGTCAGAAAAGCTGCTTTCTTGTTGGACACAATTCAGACTTGATCTGTGAGCCACAAATGAAAAACTGCCATAATGACATCAATGTGTGTAATAAACCAAGAATCATAAATTTGAACATGCCCCGAAGGATAAACTCAGATCAGGCATATCTGGTGTTGACACAACAGATATAATATCAAAGGATGTTGATAATACCTAGTGTTACTATATAACTCAGCTGTAAATTGTATTTGACAAAGATATAAAGATCCCATTTATACATATTTATATGTTTCTACATTACATGTAGTCACAAAATTGACAAGGATAACCCCAATTCATTGTTGATATTTCATACATATGAAATTAATGTAGATCATTTCAAACATACCACATTGCCGACTTGATCAGGAGAATTTTTCGACAACATGTGTATACCAAGTAAAAAAACACATAAGTTAGTACATGTCTGTGTGGACAAAATGCTAAACTAAAACCATACTTAATATTCTAATCTGAAAAGTGTTCGAAGTCAAATAAGATTCATAACTCTGACAATGGTCAAAACTACTACTACTTACTATTTTTTTTGGAAATGATGTGCAGATACCGGGAGGAAAGAATTTTATGAGTGAAACTCATTGGGAGATCTAAGTAGCGGTTTGGTTAAAACAAAATATTATCATATTGAATTGTCATAAATTATCACAATGAATTTGGGTGATCCTTATCCTTATGCCACACAAATATTAAATTTTTTTGGATAACCATTTTATTTTAAACGCTTGATCGAAAGAATGTCTCCCAAAATCAACCATCAACTACCACAAAACAAGTGATTTGAGGTTGACCATTGATTTGAAAATCAACAGGACAAATAAAGCCATACTAAACTTAAATACCTGCATGACACCTATACAGACAAGCACAAAGAGATGGATTGTTGTCCGGTATATACGCCCATGTGACAACCGCCTAGTGTGGGTATAACTATAACCTAAGGCAGACAGACTCAAATATCAGAATTTGCGAAAGAGTGTGCCCCCTTTTTTTAAAGTAAAATTATATTCCCCAGCAACTTTATTTGATAGATCATGTTCATCGATGGACATGTCGCAACAAAGCCTCACACGGGCCAGCAATGTAGATATAATTCCCCACACCAGAAAGATGAATACCGTCGGAACGTAATAGCTGAGTGGACGTGTGAACGATATCATGGTGTTCAATCGCAAAGCCACCAGTCCACTCAGCTAGCATCCGCCCGAATCGATTCACCCTTCTGCGGCGGCGGTCAACTCGAGATAACTCCACTTCTGGAACAACATTTCTGTCAAATGACCAGGTAATGGTACAGGACCAAGCCAGATGATGATCAAGAAGATAATGAAGACTTTGTGAAATCCAGAGCGTCATCGGGCCCGAGTCTATACTTGCCAGATCATTGGAGCCTAGCTGTATTACTATTATATTAGGCCTGGGGATACCTGATCGCAAAAGCCGGATTACATAGGTGATCAAGGATTCCCAACGCATGCCCCTTCTGCCAAACCACTGAACCTGCACAAGGGAAGGGTCCATGCACAGGTTCGAGCGGCCACACGAACATGCATGCGAGTAAGCCCAATGCACAATTGAGCTGCCCAGGACCCACATCTGCAGAGGTTGGCTGTATAATTGTTGAGTCTTGCGCCACACAGGCCAAGCTGACACATTACCTGTAAAAACATTGGTTGAATGTTGCCTGTAAAAAGTGGGTATGATAACATATTCTCTTATATATGGAGTATCCTATAGGGAGCCTTCCATATATTAGAGAATGCATTGGCCTAATAATATTTAATATGACCTTGTAAGCCAGTGCATTCTCTTCTATATGCGATACTCCCTATGGGAGACTCATATATATAAGAGAAAGCACTTGCACATGATCAATGCTGCACCAGCACAGCTCCCGTCGTGAAAGGGTTAAAACATATTGAACACATAATCTGACACTACCATTCAATTTTACGCCTCTTTCAATCTGACACACAAGTGCCTCCTAACACACACAGCCGCCTATCTTGACTAAAACAATTTTGTTTAGAGGCTGCGAGTTCTTAACAAAATAAAAAGAGAAGGGAACGTATTCACCCTATGCTGCGATTATCGCTAACCGAAAAGAGAAGGGAACGCATTCACCCTATGCTGCGATTACCGCTAACTGGAAAGAGAAGGGAACGCATTCACCCTATGCTGTGATTATCGCCTAAAAGTACATATGCTCCAGAGCAACAGAAATATTTTTCAAGTAAAAGAATTAGTATTCAGAAAGTAGCGGGTTTGGCTTGCCGTGTGGAAGCCCTGTAAACGTTTCATATTCAACTGACATATTTCAAAACATGAAACAATGGTTTTAACGAGATAGGTGACGAGAATGCCAGGTAGGAGGCACCCGTTCTGATCAGAGAGGCTTCAAATAGAATGGCAGGTAAGACAACGGAGGAATAAAGGTTGGACGAAGCTGTGTTATAATAAACCACTTTTCCCCCTGCCACACAACTATATTTCTTGGATATAACAACAGTTAAAGATACTCAATCCGATCAGAGGGTCCTATATTACTATTTCATTGGCTTCGGGGGTAAAACATATTTGATTCGAGTCGAGGATCCCACACATCAAAGATCAGAGTGATCAGATATCGATTTTTGAAATTAGTTAATTTCTCGAGATCTGGGACACTAATTTAGTCTGCCTTGTGCTCAAACAGACAAATTGTGGGTGTATGATGGATAACTCTAAAATAAAGTGGTTATTATTGTTAATAACTAACCACTTCATCTTTTGAGTTCTGATAACTGTGTTTGATATGTGGTGGTAAAGAATTGAGCACAGATGCTTTATATATATTTGCAGCTTGCATGTCCAAAGAATGTCGCTGAGAATATCTTTTGTGATTACACTACATGACGGAGGACTAACCAGTTCATCATTATCATTATATACTTCATTGACGTGATCTTCATCTGCATCGGATATTAAATTATCACCAATAAAATAGGCATCAGGTAGTTCAGACTTATGAGATTTATTCAAAGTTTTAGGAGATTGAATGAAACACCAATTTTGAAATGATTCAGTCTGAATTATCTTCCCCGATTTCAAGATATCTATAGCCCGTGCTACAATTTCTTCCTCATGCTTTTTATGTTTGATATTTTTCTCTCTATGAGGTGGCTGAGCCAGATTCATTTGGTGTAGATCATGTTGAAATATCCGATAAAGAACTTTCTCATAGAAAGAAGAAATTCTTTTGTTTACATAAGAATTCAAATATGATTGATCAATATCCCTGAATTTCATTTCTGTTAAATTGTATGTCAAAATAAGGGGGTTCAATCTTTCATTTTGGGGTATTTTATATAATTTCTCCGCATTGAAAAAGTCAGTCCACTCACAACAAAACCAGAATTTTTCAAGATAATCTATGATCGTCTTCTTACAATTTTCAGACATAAGATCAGCTGGAAGATCTTTGATGAAATTTAAATATTCATTTACGGAAGAAGTCCTGACAGTTTCATTCCAACTTCTCATTACACATTTGAAGCCAGTTTCAAGTGGTCTTAAAAAAAGCTTGGCATCATTTTCATTCAGATACTTTCTGAAGGCATTAAAAATATGGAAATTGCATAATGCTGAAGGGAAATTAAGACTTCTGGCAGCTGCTCTGATAGCTTTATCCTTATCATGTTGAATCATAAATCTGATGGGATCCCTAAATGAGCAAGGTCGAAAGGAAAAAAAACCCATTCCATCATTAAACAATCGATACTCTTTTCGATGTTCACAATCAATGTTTGAGGAAGGTACATTTGCCATAATGGCTTGCAAATTCAACGAATGTGCATCAGCCTCATTAATATTACTTATGCAAAATGGGTCCAGCTCGTCCAGAGTTTGTGTTATCTGAAAAGGTTAAAAGTGATGTTGGAAACCTGGCAGACATAAAATCATGCTTAACATCATAGCCAACAACTGTCTTTCCAAATCGCCTAATTGAATGACAACTTTCATCCTCTGCAATCACAATATGATACTTTCTATCAATCTCATCATCACCTCTTTGAAAGAAAAGGACAGACTACGGATTACTTTCCAAGAGCTGTTCGGTTTGTCTCCAGTCTGAGCCTTCAAGGGGCTTTGAATGCTCTTTAATCAATACTTTTATTATATGAGTATCTAAAATTCTGATACGACGTTGAATTTGTTGTAATGGATGCACCGATGTAATCTCTGAATCACCAAAAAGTTTAGCAGTTTTAGAATGGGTGTTTGTAAAAATGTTCTTTGCACTCGAATTGTTCCCACGCATTGTATCCCAATTATGACGAGATGTGAGAGAAGGGCGCTTCATTGAGTTTAGTTTCAGATTCGGTTCTTCGGCATGATAAAATATGTTATCTCTGTGCCATGTTTCAATGTCATCAGAATAGATGACAAGCTTTAATTTCCAATTGCAAGAAAAGTGTTCATGATGAGATTTTGGAAACTTCATTTGTGACTTGTTTACAAATACAGCTGGTCGTTTAACACCTTTCTTCTCGTAGTATCTATAACAAGCATTACAAACTGTTTCTTCGCCAATGTGATACCACTTGGAAGAAGAATCTGAGCAATAATGATCACACATATTGCTATCATCGGAAAGATTTTCATTGCAAGCGGAGCACACTCTTACACTGGAGCTTAAATCAATCAATGAGAGCAAGTTATGACATTTGCCTCGACATTGTTCCGAATTGCCTGCACATGTAATCAACATCCTGACAGCACAGTTATCAACTTCCTCAACAGGATCTGCAAGTTCGTACTTTTCATCGAATCTATGGGTCTTACCCCACAATTTGTTGATTGTGACATATGCTTTCAGAGTTGTTTGATGTCCCAGGTATTCTGATACACCTTTATAAATGTGTAAATCTTTGTTTATATCAAAGGTTAGCTGATTACAATACCATTTTAATTCATTGCCTGTATCGACTTTCTTCTGAAATACCCACTCATCTGGTTCTGACCGGGAAATAGCATCATCAGAGAGCAGAAATTCTTGAATTCTGGACAGTGCAACACTGTCCGCCTTACCTTCATTACTACACTTGAATGTCTTTGTCAAACATGTACCATATTTTGTGTCACACTCACAACGTAATTTCAAATCTTTCTTAATAAAAAACACACGGGGTTCTCCATACATACATTCTTTGAGAGACGGGTGGACATTTAGTCCTGTCTTAGATTTGTTTTGTTTTGTTTGCACTGATTTTTCAATCCATAATAAACATTCTGAGCTGGACAAAAAATCATTTATCTTGTGAATGACCAAAAGATCTTCTTTAATTTGCTCAGAGCATTTTAAGTTTTTTGTTAACTTGCCTTTTTCAGTCTGAATGGCTACCATGAGACAACCGCGTGTTTTGTCACAAAGCAATTATGGCTTTTTGATCATCAGGTGACTAATACTTGGTGGAACAATTAAAAGATCGTGATATTTTTTGCTCTGAATACAATTTTTGACAGGTGTGACTTTGTGTTTCTTATCTTCGACACACAGTTTTGATATTTGCTTTGACGAGGGTGGAACAGATTGTTGTATTGATGTCATTGTGAGAGTTTTCTGAACTGGCATTGACAATGAATTACCATTACCTTGATCTGTAACGTACAGCATATCCAATTCAATACTTCCTAACAGTAGCCAACTGATCAAAACTCTACGTAAGAAATCAGAATAATTTGACACTCTGAACAAATATTTTACTCTAGATATAATCTCATTATTTGGGGTCTTCTTTACCATTTCAGAAAAAGGTCATCATTCAAGCAGCATATAGCAGAGCCTATAAGGGCACTAACATCAGAAACACTGCTACATGATTGCAACATATAACCGTTCGAACAACTCTCTCGGCATCTGTGCCTCTCATATCCCTTATGAATTCCAAATTTTGGGACAGTTACACAAGTGTGATCATGACAATATACTACTTCTAGTTTACTTGTTTCAATACCATTACAAATTAAAATTAAAAAGTTGAAAATAAGCCTTGACTTATTGATAGGCAAGTATCCCTGAACAAGACTTGCACTCTCTGTTGTAATTGTGAATATTGGTTACATATTCAGCATGAACCTCTGGTGCATTTTGAGATATCTGTAAAGAAAGGGCCTCTATGATGACACTGCTTAGCCACCGTTGATTTGTTAATGTACCGAGATCTTCCACATGAATTGGAAGACCAGGCAAATTCACAAGTGTGTTAGGAGGACACTGAGTTATTTTACTCTTGAATTGATCTATAACAGCACTATCCAAACATTTTGCACCACCAGGAATATTTATTGTCTTGTTATCTATCCACTCAATTTCTGAACGAATTGAATATTTCCAGTATTTCATGCAATATATCCAATGATAAATTACCCATCTCCACTGTTATAAAATGAGTATGGTTTTCACATGAGTTTTTAAACAGCAAATTACTTATGAATGTTCGGACCTGGTCTTCTGGTGGCATAACATTTTTTGTTTGAATGTCTACAAAGTTTTCACCCCCAGTCAATAAGTGAAAGGAAGGAATCTGCAATTGTTTCTGAACGATGATACCATCAGAATAATTCAAAAAGAAGGACCTGTTATGTATGCCAGATGTCACAACCTTACCATTATCATATGCACCACTGGCCAATCTTGTACTAGAAGACAGATTCATCTTGAAGTTCTTGAGCTGAAAAAACCCCGGAAAATTGAGAAATGTCACATATTATGAGGCTATGAGCTTGCAACCATAGGCCGATATCCTGTCAAATCATGGATAATTGCAGAACAAACAAGCAGGTTGCTGACGGGGGTAAGATATCCCCCGCCTAGATGGGCGAGGTTGAGAATGGCCATTTTCCAAATATGCTAAATGCTAAAAATTTAGCAGTTAATATTTGTTCAGATACTGATATCGTGACTCATACCAGCAAAAAACTTTTAAATATGTTGATAATTGTCCACAATATATAGAAAACATCATATGCAACTATCGACAATAAACTGCATTTAATTAATATATATATATATATGGGAATGATGATTGTGTTGTCAATTTGGATATATTTGTAAAAATAACTATATTGAGCGAGATTATCTCCATTTCTATATGATCACCGGGTCACCCTACCGGAGTCTTTCACATCAATTTTATAGAGAAAAATGTAGTTCTGTCATAAAGTTAAATGTAGTGCGCTATCCTTTTACTTGAATTAGCCATCTGCAATCTGAGCGATCAGGTTGACCAAAGAAAATTTTACTCACTGTAGTCAGTAAAACTAGAGATCATACACTGGAGTGCAATCAAAGCCCATCTTGACTTGAATAAAGGCAGTTCTGCAGAACAGCCAACACACAATATGACACAGTTGAATAGTATCAATTTAGTCACAGCACCTGAAACAAATTATAGAGATTAAATTTTCAGTTCTGGTACAACTAATTGTGCTTAAGAACAATACTCTTGGGGTCCAAATAAGCACACGGTGCGGAATAAGAGTACAGGGTGTACAATTCTGCTAAATCCAATAATAGTACGGGCGGAATAAGAGTACAGGGTGGCAATTTACAACATGGAAGCAAGTCCATCTGAAATACTATAAGGTCAATCACATATATTTCTCAAATTCTGCACTGTTTGTTGTTATATGCGTTACCAAACAGACTTCCATCAACATGTTTGCATTATCTTTTACTGATCTGAGTAAAGGCTCCAGCAATTCTGATAGGACTATAGTATAACCTTCTTGACAATCCCACTTTTTAAATAAACATACGGACCCAAATAAGCACCATACAGGGCGGCAACTTTTCAAATAATTAGTAAGCATACATGTATGCTTATTTGGACCCCAAGAGACTGCAGAGTAATGTTACTTTAATATTAAGTATGCTTAAGATAAGTCCAATTATTTAGTAAATGAACTTTAAATCACCAAATGTGAAATGTGAGACCCTCCTCACTGCAATACCAATATAAATTAAGCACAATTCAATTGTGTGTATTGGTGCAAATAATTTATTTTATTACGGTTACCCACATGTATTTGCACTCACGTTTGAGAGGTCTTTTCCACATTTATTACATGCGCTGTCACATCATATGATTTGCACTGACGCTTCAAATATGTTATTATGTGGTGAAGAGCAATACCCGAGACCAATACAAAATAAATCATTTAACAGGTCAAGGTGAACCACTGATCGATCTATAATAACCTGATTGGGTTAAAATAGTTCAAATTGATCTTCTTGGCACAGCACGGTGCTCACTCTTGTAAGAGAGGGGACTTTAAATTTCTGGAATATTGCGATTTTGTTTGCATTAACATTTGAAGATTTGTAAATATGTTTATATTGAATATTCTCAGTAATATACTAAGTTTCAAAAGAAATCAGAATTAATTCTTTTCAAAGTATTGGTTGAAAGATATAAATTAAATTATAGAACAATTTAGTGTGACTCGATCATCTTATCCCAGAAAGATGCTCACTGGATAAGATGGCGGCGGCCGGTTGTTTTGATTTTTTCTCTCTGAATTTTTCGAATGTTTATTCATAACCACGCCGAAATGTGTGTCTGGCTGGGCATATATTCATTACTGGACGTTTAATCGATTGATATGTAAGACTGTTGTGTGATTCCGTTGCTGATAATTATATATACACGTGGAATAAGAATGGGGAAGGCGTCGGACCCGAAAAAGGTACAGTTCGCACCAAAATTGACTGTAACATTCGATAAGGAGAGAGAACACATTAGGAGAATTTCTCACGAGGAAGTTTTGGACGCGATAAACCACCTAGTAATTCATGGGGTGGTGAGAGGTGTTCAAATTACTAGGACTCGTGTTCTTATAACTGTAAGTACCGAGAACGCCAAAACAGAACTCATTGAACATGGTCTGAAATTAGACAGAAGAGTCGTCAGACTTCAAGATATGGCAGAACAGTACACGCTCGTTACCATTAGAGAAGCGCCAATTGAATTCGATGATGATTATATTATCGAAGCCCTCTCTAGTTATGGAACTGTTGTTGATGATAGCTTCAAGCGGGGAACGGTACGTGGTAGGCCAGACTTGGAGACAGGGACGCGATTTTGTCAGATTGACAACTGTTCAGACTTGCCAATTGAATTGGAAATAGGAGACATTCGAGTGAAGCTGTTCTCCAATCGTACCATTATTGACTGTAGAATGTGTGAACAAAAACATTACCTCAATCAAAGGTGTTCACTGAACAGAGATCGTAGTAAGCCCCCTTGCGGGCGGTGCTTTGATGAGACCCACTCAACAATTGACTGTGCTCGGCCAATCGGTTGTAGGGCGTGTCGAATGCCAGGACATCGACAGGTTGAATGTCGCAATCAGCGCAAGCCACCAATCAGCGATGAGTTGGAGCAAGACAAAGCAGACATTAACGGAAATTCAAACACAAAAGAACCGAAAGACGACGGTAAATCTGAAACGGATGATAGTGAACAGGATTCAACGATGATCACCAAGCATAACACAAAGTTGAAGGCTTCTGTGTACACTGCCAAACCTGGCGAATTATCACGGGCCCGTTCGATTATACTCGGAGCGAGCAATTGTCGGGCACTCCCGGTAACTGATCCTGACATGATGGTCGTACAGGCGTCAGGGGCAAAGTTCACTGACATTGATATGCTTATTGACGAAGCGTATAAGCATAACACCGTACAGCCGGATACTGTGGAGTCGGTGACGGTTCACTTGGGAACCAACGACCTGCCTTATTACAACATGCGAATCAGCAGAATAACTGTGAACATTATGAACTGCGTCGACAAGTTGAAAAATAATTTTCCAGAAGCTAAATTTAGCTTATGCAGCATACCACCCAGGAAAGGTAGAGGGACGAAAATTCAAGATTACAACAAGGCAGCAGCGGAAGTGAACACATTCATGGGTGAACTTTGTGTAAGCCGTGCAGAACTATGTTTCATCGACAATGACACCATCTTTAAGAACTCAGATACAGGAAATGTTGTACGGCCGTTATTCGATGGAAAGGACACTTCCGGCGTTCACCTGAGCCCTGAGGGGAAGGGAGAACTGACTAAGAGGCTGACGGAAACGGTTGCATCAGAACGCAAGCGGAGACATCTCAGTGATAGAGACTCTCCTGAGAAAAAAACACTCAAATACGACGAATGATATGAATATGTCCACCCTTATATATCATATTTAAAAAATGATAATTGTCTTTCTGTACAAAAAAATACGAACTTACAGTCGTCAAATGATTATATTACGCACAACAGTATGTGTAAGCCAAAGATATTTTGTGCCACTTCTAGTTCGATAAGTGACAAAACGCTTAATGAAAATGGAGAGAGAGTTGTGCCATTCTATGATTATATCATGCACGATCCATTTTATCTTAAAGGAACGATCAGTAATAATGTTTCTCCAATCAGTATGGCGATGCCAATATTTAGCATCAATGGTGTCTCAAAACCAGGCCCTGGTTTTGAGACAACTTTGAGGCTAAATGACCCCTGTACCTTGGAACACGGACTTGAAAGCCTCGCTTTCGAGATTTGTCTTCCAGCTGATACATTCTGTAAATCGAATATGGCCCTATGCAATGAGTGCGATATGTATTGTGACAATTTATGTTCTATTGATAATCATAACACCATTATTCACCGGTCACCAACTGATTGTGATCTATTGGATAAGTATACTCACTTTGTTGATGACAACCACAATTATGCTGAATGTGATTACCATAATGAGTTGAAAGAATTGTTTGTCAACCAAAGCGACGACATTGGTCAATATAACAGTGAATCTTTAGACTGTGATCATATATTTACACACGATGTGATCGCTGAGGTAAATCCCGACGTTGGTGTCAATGTATGTAACACTATCACACATGATAACTGTAACGATAATATGCAAGCAAAATTAAGAATTTTATCTCTGAATGTTTGTGGATTAGAAAAATGACTTGAGTATCCTGATTTTATCAAAATGTTAGATGGTTATGATCTCATTTGCTTATCAGAAACTAAAGCTTTTGCTGAAGATGAACTCACAATTCCGAACTTTGACATACGAGGTTCAAAAGGTAGACATATCGGATCTGGCAAGCGATGTGGAGGAATTGTTATTGCTACTAAGTCGTCGCTTACAGCAAGGTGTGATATAACAGTAATTGATTCTGAATGTAATTGTGTTGTTTGGGTGCGATTAACATTTAATGAGCAGCCACACACCCTGCTTATTGGATCTGTGTATATACCGCCATCAGGGACGCGATATGCTGACGATGATTGGTCAGATCGGTTAGAGAGGGAAGTTCGTAGAGTGAGGCTTGACTCCGACGCGATTTTGATCAGTGGCGATTTCAATGCGCGCACAAAAAATTTGAATGATGTTTTCCAGAATGACGACACAAACGACGCGCGTCGCTCGCTCGAGTGTATGAATATAGACGGACTTTTAGATTACATTCTTGATTCATCCACACAAAACTTACATGTGAATATCCCTTCTAGATATTCACAAGACACAGGCAAACCAAACAGTTATGGTTATAAATTAGTTAATTTGTGTGGGAGCATTAATGCATATATATTGAATGGAAGATTTGGGGAAGATAACGGTATCGGTAGGTTGACTTGCAACGATCGCAGTCTCATTGATTATTTCATTGGATCCAGGAATTTATTTCCAATTATTTCAAATCTCAGAGTCATCGACTTCTCGCCTTTAAACTCTGATATACACAGCTCTCTCAGCTTAGAACTCGTGATACGTAATAATGACACTGCGCCTAATGACGATAGTTTTATATGCAACTTGGCACCGACTGCGAAAAAACCGAGAAAATGGATCCCAGAAAAGGGGAATGAGTTTGCAGAAAATATCGACAAGATAGCATTAGAAGAGATAACACACGAATTGTCGGTGTTAGACACCGGCAAAAACGTTAACACCATATGCGTTGGAATTGCTAACCTTTTAACATGTGCTGCTATTGACACTTTCGGTGAAGCCAAATCTAATATGAATTATGATAGTGGGAAATCTACAAACAAACGTTGGTTTGATAGCGAATGTAAGCGTTCGCGCAAGACGTTTCATGTGGCAAAACGAATATACCGGAAGTGTAAAAGTTTAGAAAACAAAAAGGCAGTAAGAGAAACTGGTGAACTATTTAGAAAAACAATGGATTCCAAAATAAAAGCGGAAAGAAACAAAATGGTCGACGAACTAAAGCATCTTAGCCGAACATCCAGTAGGGATTTTTGGAAAACTTTAGAGAAATTTTCAAATTCTAATAGGAACAAAGCCCTCGACTGTAAAGTGTCATTGGATGAACTCCATGCCCATTTTAAATCAGTCAATTCGGCTAACGGTCTCGGCGATAACATTGAAGCACAAATAACTAGTATATATGAAGAATCTTTCTATAGTCCCTTAAATGACCCAATAACCGAAGAAGAGATTAAATCTGCAATAGGAAGTTTAAAGGCAAATAAGTCTCCAGGAATTGATCTTATTACTAACGAATATATTAAAGCATCGATTAATATTATGACACCTTTGTATTGTAAATTATTCAATTTTATTCTCAATACCGGATCATTCCCAGAAGATTGGGCAATAGGTATGATCAAACCAATCTATAAAAAATCTGGTGATCCTGGAAACCCTGACTCGTATAGAGGGATAACATTATTGAGCTGTATTGCAAAATTATTCACTGCTATTCTGAACAAAAGATTAATGAATTTTGCCGAAACCGAACACCTGATAAGTGAATACCAAATTGGTTTTCGAAAAAAACACTCAACGCTCGATAATGTCTTCATTTTACAAAATATAATTGAGACTTATTTATCCAGTGGAAAGAGGCTTTATTGCACGTTTGTGGATTTTAGAAAAGCATTTGATACTGTCTGGAGGGATGGACTCTGGATTAAATTATTAGAAAAAGATATTAATGGTCGAATATTTAATGTTATCAAAAGCATGTATAGTAAGATAAAAACTTGTGTCAAAAACAGTGAAGGGTTGTCCGATTTTTTCGTGAGCAATATAGGCTTATTTCAAGGAGAATTAATGTCACCTCTCCTTTTTTCACTATATGTTAATGATATAAATGATTTTTTAAATGATTGTGTTATTGATGGATTGAATCAACTTGATGAACTATTTTTTTCAAAACTTGGAGTATATGTAAAAATGTTATGTATATTGTATGCTGATGATACGATTCTAATGTCCGAGAGTGAACACGGCATGCAACGTGCACTCCAGGCTTTCGCCGATTATGCCGATGCTTGGAAACTTGAAGTAAACACTAAGAAAACTAAAGTAGTTATCTTCTGCAAAAACATGCAGAAACAACTCCCAAAGTTCAAATATAAAGATTTTATATTAGATATAGCCAAAGAATTCACATATTTGGGAGTGAATTTATTTTATAACGGAAGATTCTGCCGAGCAATAAAGGCGAACCGTAACCTAGCATTAAGAGCGATGTATGCACTTCTTAATAAAGTAAGATCGTTGAATCTACCCGTAGACTTAATGTTAACACTGTTTGATTATAAGATAGCCCCGATTCTATTATACGGGAGTGAAGTGTGGTGTTTTGAACCGACTAAGGATATAGAATATGTCCATTTAAAATTCTGTAAAATCTTGTTAAACATGAAAGCAAGTACCCCGAACTACATGGTGTATGGAGAATTGGGAAGACACCCTCTTGAAATTGAGATTAAAAGTCGAGCAATATCGTATTGGTCGAGGCTTGTCTCCGAGCACGGTTCAACCCTCGCCAAGAAATTATACAAATTAGCTCGCGCTGTATCTGACTCTTCGGATTCAGGCATGAAATGGGTGGAATATATCCAATCATGCCTTGAAGAATCCAGTCTAATCGACAAGTGGGAAGACAACTCACCCTTGTCCAAGGGGAATATCAGAGAATTGAAACAACGACTAATAACACAATTTGAGTCTGAATGGAGGCATGATATCAGTTCATCGTCCAAGGGAAATCTGTATAAAGCGATAAAGCCAGATTTGAAAATTAGTGGTTATCTACTGAAATTACCCCGACATCTAGTTGAATACTTAGTCAAAATAAGAACATCAAATCATCGTCTGGCAATTGAGAGTGGTCGTTGGAAAGACATCTCGCGGGAAAAGAGAACCTGCTCTGCGTGTGGAGAGGCTCTCGGGGATGAATACCACTTGATCATTGTGTGTAAAACATTTGAAGAGATCAGAAAGAAATTCATCCCTCAATATTACTGGGAATTTCCTAATCTTGACAAATTCCATGCTCTTTTATCCATTGACAATATTGCCATCCTGCGGAGGGTTAGTATATTTGTGAAAACAGCTCTGCGAGATATATGATATAAGCCATCACCACTCGAAATTATAGAGAAGAATTATGCCAAAATCATTGTGCAAGGCACAGTTTCACATATTACATATCAATGAACAGACAACAATGAAGTTTCATCTCATTATATTGTAATAGTGTAATTTAATATATCTATATTATCTATATTGTGCATTTAGGAATGTGTATTAATGCGTTTTACATGTCAAGGACTATATAGATATACTATTGCAAAGTATTTATACATTTGACAACATGAAAGTGTTATATAAAAGGAAAATTGAACTATTAAAAGCAACTGCATGTCTAAAACAGATATATACAACATCTTTCACGAATTAGGATTAACTATAAATAACTGCAGTTTAATTAAATTCCACATGGTTATAATAATCTTACGTAGTAAGTGTGTGGACTTGACATGTAAATATATGTATATATATGTTATCATCATCATCATCATCACCATCATCATACTGTTTACTAATATTCTTGTTCTGTGCGAATACGCAGCATGATACCTAATAAACAACAAGATAACACGTGAAAGACAGATCATTCTATTTTAGCCAGATTGGGCTATTATATTCATGATTGAACATATATTGAATTTGCATGAATAGTATGCCTATAATTATTTGGTGATTTGCAGGTGTTAAAACTGAAAGACCGATCGGTCTATTTTAGATGGTTTGGTTTATTTAGAGCGATCGGTCAATTTAGACCAGTCTATTTTAGACCGGTTGGTCCGACCAGGCTATTATATTGATTGAACATATTGATTGAATATTCTCATTGAATAGGCCTATATTAATAATAAAAATTATTATTTGGCGATTTGCATGTGACCGATCGGTCAATTTAGGCCAGTCTATTTTAGAATGGTTGGGCTATTATATTCATTAAATTGAATGAATATTCTCATTGAATAGGCCTAAGGCTAAATTATTATTAATTATTTTCCAATTTGCATGTGGTGAAAGTGAAAGTTAATTCGATCGGTCTAATTTATTATTTAGACAACAACAAGGTTGGTCCAATAAAGTCAAAGATAGATCGGTTGCTCACCCAGACCTGTTCACCACTCTAAACCTTCCTTTTAAGATTGAATAAACCATCAAAATGAAGAATTGCCATTTAACCTTGATTCGTCTTGATCAAGTTGATGAATGAACGACCGATGACCGCGCATGGTTAAAAAAAAACATTAAAATTAAAATCACGTTTAATGATTATTTTAAATGAAACCGCAAACATTTTCGATTGTAATTGTATTCTTAGTAATTTTACCTCATTTATGACTAAACATTGAGAAAGTCAAACAATGTGTAATAGTTTTAACTGATAAAACAATCAAATACAAAATAATGTGTACTTACTTTTTCAGACGAAAAAGAGCCAAGAATAAATAGCGGGAATTCCCGTTGCCGCCACTCTGTAAAAGTTCAGAGGTCAAACCGATTACAACCGAATATCTTTCGGAAGGACTCGGGGGATCTTCAATAGTGGGGATCAGACAAATTTTCAAATAATTAATAAGTATACATGTATGCTTATTTGGACCCCAAGAGACTGCAGAGTAATGTTACTTTAATATTAAGTATGCTTAAGATAAGTCCAATTATTTAGTAAATGAAATTTAAATCACCAAATGTGAAATGTGAGACCCTCCTCACTGCAATACCAATATAAATTAAGCACAATTCAATTGTGCGTATTAGTGCAAATAATTTATTTTATTACGGTTACGCACATGTATTTGCGCTCACGTTTGAGAGGTCTTTTCCAATTTACTACATGCGCTGTCACATCATATGATTTGCACTGACGCTTCAAATATTTTATTATGTGGTGAAGAGCAATACCCGAGACCAATACAAAATAAATCATTTAACAGGTCAAGGTGAACCACTGATCGATCTATAATAACCCGATTGGGTTAAAATAGTTCAAATTGATCTTCTTGACACAGCACGGTGCTCACTCTTGTAAGAGAGGGAACTTTAAATTTCTGGAATATTGCGATTTTGTTTGCATTAACATTTGAAGATTTGTAAATATGTTTATATTGAATATTCTCAGTAATATACTAAGTTTCAAAAGAAATCAGAATTAATTCTTTTCAAAGTATTGGTTGAAAGATATAAATTAAATTATAGAACAATTTAGTGTGACTCGATCATCTTATCCCAGAAAGATGCTCACTGGATAACACGTGAAAGACAGATCATTCTATTTTAGCCAGATTGGGCTATTATATTCATGATTGAACATATATTGAATTTGCATGAATAGTACGCCTATAATTATTTGGTGATTTGCAGGTGTTAAAACTGAAAGACCGATCGGTCTATTTTAGATGGTTTGGTTTATTTAGAGCGATCGGTAAATTTAGACCAGTCTATTTTAGACCGGTTGGTCCGACCAGGCTATTATATTGATTGAACATATTGATTGAATATTCTCATTGAATAGGCCTATATTAATAATAAAAATTATTATTTGGCGATTTGCATGTGACCGATCGGTCAATTTAGGCCAGTCTATTTTAGAATGGTTGGGCTATTATATTCATTAAATTGAATGAATATTCTCATTGAATAGGCCTAAGGCTAAATTATTATTAATTATTTTCCAATTTGCATGTGGTGAAAGTGAAAGTTAATTTGATCGGTCTAATTTATTATTTAGACAACAAGGTTGGTCCAATAAAGTCAAAGATAGATCGGTTGCTCACCCAGACCTGTTCACCACTCTAAACCTTCCTAGTAAGATTGAATAAACCATCAAAATGAAGAATTGCCATTTAACCTTGATTCGTCTTGATCAAGTTGATGAATGAACGACCGATGACCGCGCATGGTTAAAAAAAAAACATTAAAATTAAAATCACGTTTAATGATTATTTTAAATGAAACCGCAAAATTTTTCGATCGTAATTGTATTCTTAGTAATTTTACCTCATTTATGACTAAACATTGAGAAAGTCAAACAATGTGTAATAGTTTTAACTGATAAAACAATCAGATACAAAATAATGTGTACTTACATTTTCAGACGAAAAAGAGCCAAGAATAAATAGCGGGAATTCCCGTTGCCGCCACTCTGTAAAAGTTCAGAGGTCAAACCGATTACAACCGAATATCTTTCGGAAGGACTCGGGGGATCTTCAATAGTGGGAATCAGACAAATTGCGTCTCGCCCAGCTGGCCACAAGCAAATTTTGGGTCATTTGCCACATTTTCTAAAAAAAATCGGACCGAGCACAGGTTCGACACTTTTTCGGACCACTTTTACGAACTCGACTTTGCCTAATTTCGAGGCATTTCCTACTTTCGACCCATATGTTTTTCTGCCCAAATTTTTGTTATTTTTTTCTGAGTATGTTCCCGTGATCATTTGCCACATTTTCCCAAAAAGAATCGGCCGAGCACAGGTTCGACACTTTTTCGGACCACTTTTACGAACTCGACCCAAACAAATTTCGGCCCTAAATGTTCCGCCCACCTTGCCACTTACGAATTTGGGGCCATTTGCCAAACACTTTCCGACATTTTGCGAATAAGGAATAATGAATAAGGAATAAGTAACAAAATTCACGTTGTGACAGGAACGAACTGCCTACCCGCTTAGAATATACTAAGATAGACACAATGATCCTTGCTGACTCGCACCGTTCACGGGTAGGCATGTTCTATACTCGCGCGCTATGCTAAGCAAAAACATAGATGCGACCCAATGATGTCGGAATAACTTATCTTTTAGATTGGTTTAAAACTAAAGGGCGCTGGCAAAAATGAAATACTACTAGCCTTACTCATGCTGTTTATGGTGAGATACAACGACAAAATTTAAATCTCAACTACATCTATGCACACGCGAAAAAAAAGTCCGACACAATCTTTTGGTCAATACCCAAATTGGAATTCCCTTCTGGTTCAGGCATCTTCTCATCACTTCTGGTGATATTAAACCAAACCCTGGTCCCACCATTAATAGTCAACCGTCACTATTCCATTTGAACGTACAAAGTTTCCTCCCTAAAATCGACATACTTGCCACCGAAATACAAAATTACGATATATGCGGTTTTACGGAATCTTGGTTGAGCGATAAAACTGACGAATGCCGGCTGATACGGACCCTGGCTCTTACGGACACTGGCTCATACGGACCCTGGCTTTTACGGACCACCGGCAGATACGGACCCTGGCTTGTACGGACCCTCGGCTTATACGGACCCTGGCTCATACGGACCTCAATTAAAATATACAATTTTATTTTTTATGTTTATTTAAATAAAATCAAAATACTGACAACATACATACTGAGATAACAAAAAATCTGATGATAACAAAAATGGGACAACGTTACATCAGACGAACATTATCTAAATTGGGGCGTACAGCTTGGCGGCTTCTTTCAGTAGTTTGCTGGCAGATATCCTCACCGACGAGTAGTAGCTTTTGTGCTCTCAAGTAGAACATTCAGGTTCAATGCAGTCATTGTGGAATTATGTCAGTCAAAAATAAATCAGTTGAATATATACCAGTTGTGTTTTTACTAACATGTTTTCATAACAAATCAAACTCAGTGGATTCATACTGATCACCATTCACTGACCATTCATCATCGCGTGTCTGTTTATAAAACAATATAAGGGATCACACACGAGTGTGTATACAAGGGACAATAAATCAGTTGAAACAAGTTGTGTTTTTACTAACATGTTTTCGTAACAAATCAAATTCAGTGGATTCATCCTGATCACCATTCACTGACCATTTATCACCGCATGTCGATTTATACAACGACATAAAGGGATCACACGCGCGTGTTTATACAACGATGAAGAGATTAATTAACGCGATTGAATAAATGCTTTTTCAAGCCACAACATCACTGAAATTCTCTATTAATACAGATATATGTGTGAAAATACAATCATAATTATATATTAAATTCATAAATATAAGTTTGAAAAAAAACGAAAAAATCGGTTAAATTCATATATAAGTTTGAAAATCACCAAAAATATCACAAAAATTCTCAATTAATACAGATATATGTGTGAAATGACAATCATAATTATATATTAAATTCATAAATATAAGTTTGAAAATCACTGAAAAATCAGCTATATTCATAAATATAAGTTTGAAAATCACCAAAAAAATCAGCGAAATTCTCAATTAATACAGATATATGTGTGAAAAGACAATCATAATTATATATTAAATTCATAAATGTAAGTTTGAAAATTTCATATTTTAATTGAGGTCCGTGTGAGCCGGGGTCCGTATAAGCCAGCGTCCGTATCAGCCGGTGGTCCGTAAAAGCCAGGGTCCGTAAGAGCCAGGGTCCGTAAGAGCCAGGGTCCGTATAAGCCGCATACCAAACGGACCAGCATGACTTACTAATACACGGATTTCACGAACCCAAGCGAGCTGAGAGTAGGAACGGACACTGTAGGTGCGGGCGTGATCGCTTATTTCAAAAACGATTTAGCCTATACAATGCAGATAAGATATCGAGAAAACTGGTTTAGAAAGCAACTGTACTAAATGATTATTTTTGCTATATTGCCTCACTGAATATGACCTACGATCTGCCAGACCCGCCTGTCGACGAGACAAACACCCCATGCTAAATAATATCATAATTAGTGAAATCGACGTTTTTAATGCCTTGAAATTAATAAAAGCCGACAAAGCCTCTGGACCCGACCAAATAAGCCCGAGTATTCTGAAGAATTGTCTCAGTCTCAGCACCCCCTTTCTATAATATACAATCGTTTTCTAAAAGAAGCATATTTCCCAACTGAATGGAAACGCGCAAATGTGGTCCCAATCCATAAAAAAGGGGACCGCAGTAATCCAGAAAACTACCGACCAATATCCTTATTAGGAGTTTTTGGAAAGGTTTTTTAAAAGTGTGTTGCAAAACATTTAATGTCTTATCTCCAGTCAAATAATATCCTAAACCGAACGACAGTCGGGATCTATACCAGCAGATTCAACATCATATCAGTTATGCGACATATACCATCACTTGGCGAAATCACTAGATGATGAATGCGACTCCCGCCTACTATTCTTCGACATCAGCAAGGCATTTGACAGTGTGGGACGATGGCTTATTATACAAGAAAACTAAGATGCATGCATCAGGTCACCCATGAACTATTTAGCATAGAATGATTCAGTTCGGTTGCAGTTTCACAACGTTACAACTGACATACGATTACACAAGACGAGCCTTGGATGTGGAACTATGTAAGAGTGAATATTAATGTTCTAAATCACATGTTTCACATTTAGTGGTAATGGGGTCGTACTTTATTAACACGCAAGTAGTGTAATTAAGTACGGGTAATTAAAAGTAACAAATCGTTTAGTTTCTATCGTATCGGCTGAAAGGGGTGAGCAGATTGCTGGTGATGAATGTTCTCGTTAGCTGCCAATATATTGTGAATATTTGTCCCGTTACGTTTATACGCTGTAGCATTGGCGGGCCAGAGTGTGTTGACATGTTAATTGTTTGGTTCATTAATAACAGATCAGCAGGGATTTGTCGTGATAACGTATACGTGGAAATATGCTACCTAAACGGTTAAATTAACGGTTGATCTATTACACCACTGTGTATAGTCGGTTTAAATAGGTATATTATATAGGGACGTGTGCTCAATTTTGGTGTGGACCGATGATCGAAAAACAAAAATCAGAGGTTAATGTCGGCGGGCGGGAGGGCCATTTTTTCAATAATTTTTAAAGAAATTGAGCAGTTGCAGCCGCAAAAAAAAGGGTGTACAATTGACAAATGATGAGGGGCGGTGTGACGTGTAACTAGGATTGAAATTAGATATGCAATTTGGAGATTATTGGATGAGGGATGTTATATTAATTATATTAAAGGAACGAGAGGGCTTAGTTGTCGAAAATATTCATATTTGTTCCAAACACCGTAAACAGAAAAATATTAAAACGCATACATTTTGGTTCAAATATACGATCACTATCGCTTAAACATCATGCTTACATAAAGACCTACTACATTTTACCTAAACAAGAGTCTGATTGTGTTATAGAAGGAAGCACAATGCTCCTGGCTAATCACACACAAATGGTATAAACGCTCTTTATTATTTACAAATAAGGAATTGAGCAACAAAGAACGCTCTTTATGTTTACCATCATAATATAAAGAAACACCAGGAAAGTAACTTTTTATGCTTTGTTTACATAACAATCGTCAAATTTACGACAATAACATACTGTTTATGAGATATTTCTCATTTGTATATTAACAAAGTCTGTCTATATTTGAATATTTTTTTCGTTTGTAGCGGTTTTTGACATGTGGAAATATGTTCACAGGATACCCACCAAGGCCTTCCGTACCTTTACGGTATACTGCAACTTTTTTTCTTTTCAATAGCAGAATACAGAATACTATTAAGAAGAGACAGAAAACACAGAACATTTTTTTTAATTATAAGTATTGAGCAGTAAGAAATATTTGAGTCGAGGAAACCAGTAACGAAAGGCGATATTAACATGATTTCTGTCAGAGAATAATTGTTTACGTTCCAATGAATATTAAAATGTACTGAAAACAAACTGCTAATGGGTGCCAGACTTTCATAAACACAAATTATGTATTAATGGTGTAACGACATATTTCGTTCTTTAATGTCTCAAAAAAGAGGGGGTGGTGATGTTTGGATCTCTAGTTTAACGACATTTTTTCGGTCTTTGTAGTTTAATGACATTTTTCGGTCTTTATAATATCTCAAGATATAGGGGGGTATTTGGATCTCTAGTTTAACGACATTTTTCGGTCTTTATAGTTTAACGACATTTTCGGTCTTTAATATCTCAAGATACAGGGGCCCTTAGGGGGGTATTTGGATATCTAGTTTAACGACATTTTTCGGTCTTTGATAGCAAAATGGAAGAAGTACATCTTTGGAAAGATGTGGTGGCCCTAAAAAGGAAAGTTGTTTGGTGGTCTTGAAATACAGTTTTTCTGAACAGTCTTCCTTGATTAAAGTGATGTGAAACACTCCGACAGACACCGGGCAGAGTGATCAAATAGAAATTAAGAATAATCTTTCTCAAAGTAGTTATTTGTTACGAATATTAATTCAAATGGATGATACACAACGTCATTCTTATATATTAGTTAAATGCAATGACTCTCGATGGCGAAATCATTTTTGTTTAATTATAGCCGATAGTTGCGCCCCGAATCGAGATGTAAATATTTACAATTTGGGGTAGTTCAGACGATGTTCTCTATGAAGTGGTGTGGTAGATTTCTTTGGAAATTTTCAGTGATGTTAGTAGAATGATAACATTCTCCAGGTTGGCAAAGTGCCTGAGCACTAACTTATCAATTTCTCGCACCCGAAAGAGTCCATAACAAGTCCATAATATGTCTTTAAGCATATATATAAATCTCCGAAAACAAAAATTCTAAAGCATTAAACGATTTGCTATATTTCCAGGGCATATATTTCATCTGATTTTGCTTTTTGCTGATATATACTTTTTCAAGAGAATCCAGGGTAATTTGCGAGAATATTTACGAGAATCTAGATTTGGATTCTCGCCGAAATATAAGCCCAGTGTGCCTGAAGTGTGCCTAAATGGCATAAATAGTACCGTGGTTCCCATGTTCGCCAAAGTGGCATAAATTTATTTCAGGATAATCATACTAATAGGCATTCATTTATATCACTGATATCAGGACAAAAAATAGCCATTTCCATTTCATGGAACAGAAAAGAGCGTTATTGTTTATCGGTGTTGTTTTTGGAAGTGGTGGTAGTTCAATTTTATACGTTTCGACCCCCAATAAGTATTTCCGAACAAATGAATTATTAACAAGCGTGACATGACATCATTGACGAAGATAATTAACACCGATCTACGAGAAGTAGCCAAATACCTTAAGGTAATTGACAGTCTTTCGGCTGCTATTATCTGATTATTGATAATCTCATGTTGGTATCCTGCTTCTCTATAGGAATCAGATTGCGTTTCTAGAGTCGGGGAGCGAGTACACCGTGGAATGCTAAAGGTGAAGGTAACTGAAGAATGACCTTCACCTGATACATGCGACACGTTATTAAAGGATGACATCCCGTTTATTTGATTTGTACATAATATCTAAATGACTAAATTTAGCAATCGCAGAAAATGGCAACACGCCAACTACTAGAGTAACACAACAAAGGATTATTGAAATCTCCGATTATACAAATAAACTTCGCAGGTGCGGTGGATATTTGCAGACCTGATCTTAACCATCGTGTTATCAACACAAAATAGACTATTATTTATCAAATGACATCGCCATCATAAATTAAATAAATGAAACAAGTCAATACAAATTTCTCTGTCTGGACTGATAATAGGGATTTTAGGTGAAAATGTCATATTCAAGTACAATGTTTATAGTTAGTCTCATATGAAAGATTATGAATCGCAGATCACAAAACTTTTTACAGAACAAAAAAATTCCATCTAGTTTCCTAGTTATGGTTAATCGAAGGTCGAAAAACCACTGATATTTTTTGTCACGTGGGCCTCAGTGCATTATGACTAAATAGGCTGAAGAGGAACGGCCCCAAAATGGGTGTTTTTGGGTACTTTTTCGGAATAAATTTTGCTTTAATTTTGCATAACTTAACAAATATTTGACGGATTATGCTGAAATTTGGTACCATACCTTCGGGATAGATTTTCACATATGTCAAGTTTTTCGCGAACATCACACCATGTGAACTTGCCTAATTTGCATCTAATTTGCATATTATATATCTAGTTGCCGAGACTAATGAGCTGGAAATTTAATGTGAAAGCAAACAAATACCACAATAATGAATGTAATATGGGTCTATTTCGATGATAAGGGGGCATTTTTGATCTTTAAACAATAATTTGTCCATTATAATACCAAATTTATGAATGAATGAAAGTGTGAATGACACTGTAGCTCAACTTGGAAAGGGAATAATTTAATGTATTACAGTCAATGGAGCGATTACGAATGTGGAAAGTTGAATGTCTAATACTAGTTTATAGACATGAAGAGAAAAGTAAAATCCAAGATGGCTGCTGACGGCCATGTCTTCGGCCGAATGACCCCAAAATGATTGTATCCCATCCGCATGTCATCGTTAACATCCATGACAAATTTTATGACGATCAGACTAAAGGTACAACCTGTAGCCCATGCTAAAGAATTTAGTCATACAAAGAGTAAAATCCAAGATGGCTGCTGGCGGCCATGCTTTTTGGACAAATGACCCCAAAATGACTCGTTCCCATCTACATGTTATTGCTAACATCCATGACAAATTTTATGATGATCAGACTAAAGGTACGACCTGTAGCCCGTGCTAAATAATTTAGTCATACAAAGAGTAAAATCCAAGATGGCTGCAGCGGTCATGTTTTTTGGCCGAATGACCCCAAGATTAATCGTTCCCATCTACATGTCAATATTAACATCCATGATAAGTTTTATGATGATCAGACGAACAGTACGACCTGTAGCCTGTGCTAATGGATTGAATTTTGAAATCAAAGATGGCCATTGGCGGCCATGTTTTTCATCCAAATGACCCCAAAATGACTTGTTCCCATCTAGATTCCAATTTCAAGAGCCACGAAAAATTTCATGATGATCAGACTCAAGGTACGACCTGTAGTCCGTGCTAAAGGATTTAGTCATACAAAGAGTAAAATCCAAGATGGCTTCTGGTGGCCATGTTTTTTGGCCGAATGACCCCAAAATGACTCGTTCCAATCTACGTGTCATTATTAACATGCGTGACAAATTTTATGATGATCAGACTAAAGGTACGACCTGTAGCCTGTGCTAAAGGATTTAGTCATGCAAAGAGTAAAATCTAAGATGGCTGCCGGCGGCCATGTTTTTTGGCCAAATGAGCCCAAAATTACTCGTTCCCATCTGCATGTCAATATTAACATCCATGACAAATTTCATGACAATAAGACGAACGGTACAGCCTGTAGCCCGTGATAATGGATTGAATTTTGAAATCCAAGATGGCCACTGGCGGCCATGTTTTTTTTCCGAATGACCCCAAAATGACTCGTTCCCATCTACATGTCAATGTCAACATCCAGGACAAATTTCATAATAATCGGACCAAAGGTACGAACTGTAGCCCGTGCTAAAGGAAATTGTTGACGCATCACGCACACACGGACGACGGATACCAAGCCATGGCAATAGCTCAAACTTTACAAAGTAAAGTTGAGCTAATAAGTAATAATAGATATGCAAATTAAGCCACGCCCACTTTTTCGCAATAAATTTTGCTTTAATTTTGCATAACTTAAAAAATATTTGACGGATTAAGCTGAAATTTGGTACATATCTTCGGGATAGATTTTCACATATGCCAAGGTCATCGCGAACATCACACCATGTGACCTTATCTAATTTGCATATTATATATCTAGTTACCGAGACTAATGAGCTGGAAATTTAATGTGAAAGCAAACAAATACCACAATAATGAAGGTAATATGGGTCTATTTCGATGATAAGGGGTGATCTTTATTCTTTAAACAATAATTTGACCATTATAATACCAAATTTATGTATGAATAAGTAAAAATGGATATGCAAATTAGGCCACGCCCACTTTTTCACAATAAAGTTTGCTTTAAGTTTGCATAACTTAAATAATATTTGACGGATTAAGCTGAAATTAGGTACATATCTTCGGGATAGATTTTCACATATGCCAAGGTCATCGCGAACATCACACCATGTGACCTTATCTAATTTGCATCTAATTTGCATATTATATATCTAGTTACCGAGACTAATGAGATGGAAAATTAATGTGAAAGCAAACAAATACCATAATAATGAAGGTAATATGGGTCTATTTCGATGCAAAAAGGTCATTTATGATCTTTAACCAATAATTTGTCCATTATGATTATCATACCAAATTTATCTATGAATAATTAATAATAGATATGCAAATTAGGCCAAGAAACAACTACATGTACATGTATAGTTAGGTTTACTATATGCTAATAGTATCAGGAGACTTTTGAACCATTTTCAGAGACATTGATAAAAACCACTGACATTTATGAGTTATACCTACTTGTAGTCTATGCTTATGAACTATGGAACAATATGGTTTACATATAATAGTGCTGTGTTTAATTAATAATTAATCAACTATATTGAATAATCATGACAGCCCTACTATTTGAAGTTTATTTGGAAAAAAATTCTGTCTGGCTGACAGATATAAGTAAACCATGAAGAGACGCTCGCCATCTCTGGTTCAACCATTTTCCTGCCCATTGGCAGTTATTGTACTTGCATATGTTCTGCCCCGTAAATTCTTCAAACATCCCATTGGGCCCAAAAACATCTCCCACCAGACCTCAGCGACTGGGTCCACTGCCGTGAGGCCAACCAACCCAGCCCAAAGGCAGTGTATACTCCGCACGAGGCCTGGTGCCCGGCTGGTGGGACCAGCATAGTATGTAATATAATTGGTGTGTCGTGACATGGCCTGTCGACTGATAAAACATTGGATCTCGCTTCCATCAACCTCTCGATATATAAAAGTCATATCTTCAAAATTTGAAAACAATAGCCAATAATATTTAGTGTGATTTTAAATGATAATTTCTTCATATTTGACAGGATTGTGTAAAAGATGTAGCTGAAGGCACTGGAAATTAATTATTCATTTAACGCAGTGAATTATTTGGCCTGGAATATAAAGCTGGGATTATACTGAAATAATTACATTCACTTCATTCTCTATAGACGTACAAGTATTTTGTCATTGATTTATAAAATGCTATCAAATGTATTTAAGTAGGATAATTACAGAAGGTCAGAAGTGAACTTACAAAGTTCCAAATATTTAAAATTTAATGATATTTCCAGCTTAAATGCACTGTGATGTAATTATAAATAATGATCTTTGTTTCCTAATGTAATAACACAGTTTAAAGGCATCATGTGGAATACAAAATGTTTGTGATTCGGTATGATGCCTTTAAACTGTGTTATTACAATTAGGAAACAAAGACTATTTCCAAGTTAAGTGTAAAAGTACATGTAACTGTTAGAGCATATGTTAGGATACAATAATTTATATGCATGTGGCAGGATAATGAGCGTATCTGGAGATGTCGGCCCGCGCGAAGACGTCCCCCTATGAAGACGGCCCCATTAATGTAGATGGGCAGACAGTATGGTCATGCGTCTGACAAATATATATCATATATAGAGGATCTCACATGAGTTCCTATTTTATACGGAATTTATCAACCGAGTTCACTAAATTCGATTTGAGCCGAGGTTTACCGAGGCTCAAATAGAATTTAGAGGACGAGGTTGATAAATTACGTATAAAATAGGACGAGTGTGAGATACCTTTTATCACATGATCAAATAAACCCGAAGCAACGCGAAATATTCATCGAAAACAACAATCATAAACTACAGCGATCGCAAGTTATTTGAAGAACGCGGTGACGTCATCGCACGCGCTGATATTAAACGTGTCTATTACCGATAATTATGAAACTGCTTTTATGGCCAAATTATGTGATAAATATATTTATAAAAAACAATGATATACCGGTATATAGTTGCCTACAGACAATGAAAGAAAGCTGGTAAGTACTGTTGATTGCTGCTTAGCGAATGAAGCCATTAGTTCAAATATTTAACGTATGGAAGCTGTATAGAGACAGAGATTTGACAACAAGCCAGCTACTCCATAGGGTCGCCGAGATTTCGGCACCCATATATAACTGACAACACAGTGACAGTGACAACGACGACGTTTGAATTTATTGTTAATTGTATTAATATAATCTTGTCATTATTATTATTAGTTTCATATTTCATATCATCATATAAATTAAAAAACGATTTAAAACAATGTTTCTGTTATATATGGGGCCGACTTCGTGCGGGCCGTCATCGTATGGGGCCAACTTCGCACGGGGCCCGACTTCTCCTGTATTCATAAAGAGCCCTGCAGTTAGAGAAGGTTGACTCTAACACATCAGCGACTGATAGTGATACATGTTTTATATCAGTCACTGATTTTGCCTGTAGTACCAACCCAAATTAACAACTCACTACAGGACATGTTTAAATAAAAAAAAACACCTCAACTCAAGAATAAGGTAAAGGTATTATTCCAGATTCTTATATAAATCATAATCCCCATGTAAAAATGTCATTCTAATTAAAAATCAGTTAGGCCTAGCCCTAGAAGTAGTACACACTTATCAAGCCACACTCAATGGCACTTGTCAGATGTTGATTTCGTTTCTTCTTAAAAATTTCAATTTACTTTCATTTTCAACTTGCAATTGAATTGTGCAAAGATTGGGTTAACTTAAATACATTTCTGACTGAAGTTTTACTGCCATTAGCCAATGATTAGGAATGAATAAATACTCGAGAAAAACAATTAATCAATATCCACCAGCGTCATAGTACACAAACACGCACAGTTGTTAACGTTTCTTCTTATAAGTTTGCATTTGTTTACAAACAATGCCGAGTCAAAACGGGGAATTCCCTGCCATTCCAATGTTCGACTCCAACCAAGTTGACCTACTCATTTTTACGCGATAACAGCCGCTGAGCGAAGTTATTTTAGCTGACAAAACTATTAAACATCGGAATAATAATGGATGCAACCTCATCAACTTATCATTACGCATGCATACAGTGCCTTATTTGCCTAAAATACGACAGCAAATCATTGCACCGACACAAGAGAATGGAATAACAGTGATAATAAAAATGGCGACGTCTTCATGAAATTCTATCATTTCTGCGCATGCGCAAGAAAATTCCAAATAAGGAGTTGCCATATAAGGAAACTGCAATCTCAATAATTACCAAGCAATTAAAGTCTCTACAAAGTTTGTTTCATGATCGAACTGCGGACCTGATAATTATCGAAATATGTAGTCGAAATAATTTTTAATTAGTTAATCACATGATTTTGATATCAACACACTCTTAAAGACGCAATACACCGCTATCTAATGTCGTTATTTAACTGGGTCGGTGTTTGTTGTTCATTGCTTCGTTTTTAGGAAAACCATTGTATCTGTTTTGCGCATGCGCAAGTCACTTTCCATATTTGGAATTTCCATATATGGGATTTGTGTTAACCTCAATACCGATCGATACCGATCAAGCTACAACATATAACCACGCAATTATCTTAGCATATAAATAAGATATATTGTAATTTATGCAACTACGACCCTGGTAACCATGATAACTAATAAAATATACCGGCCAATTCATTTTAAGATCGTTATTTCACTTTGCTTTAAGCATAAATACACTCTTAAACGCACATAAACGACCCATTGGCGTTAAAATTAAATATACTCGGTATTTATTATATTAGTTTTGTATTGCTCAGTATAGAGTTAGACCCTTGACACCTGTCAATATATTTGGGCTGAATTCATATGATGCGGTATTATTCCTCGAAATAAACAACAAAGCAGTCGTTACTTCGAAATGTCGTTTGGGCTAACATTTACACAAATCCTTCGCGTGTTCTCCTCAATTGGCACATAGGTTCTCAGTCGACACACAGGTTATCCCAGAAAGTGGTGTGAAATAAACACCCAAGGTTTGGGTGAAATAAGCTATGCGCGATGGGTACCCGCGACAATCTTTTAAAGTGGTTCGGATCATACCTCCGTGGAAGACAACAACGTGTAGTTATGGGATCCGAACCCTCAAACTGGGGAACCATTACAGCAGGAGTTCCACGGGGCTCTATACTAGGCCCTATCCTATTCCTTGTTTGTATTAACGACATTGTTAACGACATATCATGTAATATCCGCCTCTTCGCTGACGATACATCTATATCTCTTTCGATAGAAGATCCGACTGTTTGTGCACTAAGATTACAACATGATGTTAAACGACTTGAATCCTGGTCAAACAAATGGCTCGTACAATTTAATGTCTCAAAAATTGAAGTGTTAACTTGCACTAGGAAGAGAAATCTAATCGACCACCCAACCCTTTATATGAATAATGAACCCATCACGGAAGCAAAACTACATACACATCTTGGGGTCGTTTTAAGTAGCGACGGAAAATGGAAGCCACCCATAGATAATTTATTAAGCTCAGCGTGGAAAAGAATAGCCCTCAACAGAAAATATCGTTTCTGGTTGGATAGAGCATCATTAGAAAGATGCTACTTTACCCTGGTGCGCACTGTATTAGAATACTCTTGTCTTGTATCGGATGGTTGGTTTAAACATATTTATTGTAACTCAGTTTACAAGGGATTTGGGGACAAGTTATAACAACTTAAGGTGGCCCCTCTCCCGACAATATTTACACAAATGTTTAAACAAGATGAATAACAGATATAATGTACATGTAATAATAAGAATGTTGATGATGATGATGTCTGGTGATTGATGTTAAACCGGTCCTGATGTCCTCTCCTGTAGATATCATGCCATGCCGTGCCGTAAGTTGTTTACGATTTTTCTTCGTTAAGCAGGCTGCGTTAAGTGAAACGTTTACTTTCTGATATATATTTTTGTACAATGTAAAAGAGTAGCTGGTTTCGATGCTGTGGAATGCTTGGGGCGCCTCTGGGGAAGTGGTTTACGTCTACTATTGTGAAAGCATACTCATCTAGTCTATCATATCAATTAGTTCTTTGCGGTCGGAACAATGGACATTCGAAAAAGAAGTGAAAGGCATCCTCGATCTCTGTGCCACAATTACACACCGGGCTTTCGGCTATAAAGTTATCATACATATCTAAGCGAAGTTCACTGCAACCGTTGCGAATTTTAGAATGGATTATATTTTCTTTCCGACTCCCAGTTTGAAAATAAGGAGGTGGTTTTAAGGTCAAATCTATAAAACTAAGATTGACCTTAAATTCTTTTAGGTTAAACGTATCAGTTACGATAATTGGAAGCTTATTCCATGATTGTGTCATAAAGGGTAGGAAGGATTTTTAAAAATGTTCTGTGTGACAGAAGTAACAATAAAAGTTTCCAGGGTTCCGCTTTGAGTATCTCGAGACATTGCCAGCACGAGGAGGTAAGATAGTTGATAAGTAGTTGGGTGCAAGGTTGTTAGTAATTTTATATATGTAATGTAACTGATGATGTTCTCGCTATTACTGAGCGTGGGCCAGCCGATTTCAAGGAGTAGGTCTGTATCGGGTACCGATCGGTTTAGTCCTGTTACAATTCTGGCAGCTTCTTTATGAAGTCTTTCAAGTTTATCAGTCAAGTATTTTGGTGCGTTAGCCCAGACAATATCAGAATAGTCCATTATAGGCAAAATATAAGTATTGTAGATTTTTTCAAGCGTCTTTCTGTCGATACTGTATTTAAATTTTCTGAGTTGGGATAGTCTTCCTGATACTCGTTGACAGATATTTTCAATGTGATCATTCCAATTTAAATTTGCTTGGATATCGAGACCGAGGTGTCTATGCGATTTAATGAAGGTTATTTCTTGGTTTTCGAAAAATAGTTTTGGGGCCTGGTCTTCGTTAGTTAGGTAAAAAGACATAGCTTTGGTCTTTGCTGGGTTAAAGTTTACTAGCCAGTTGTTGGCCCATTGTGATACGATTTCGAGATCATTGTTGAGTTGTCTAGCTAGGGATGGTAGGTCATAGTGAGAAGCAGAGATGCAGGTGTCGTCGGCGTACATTCGAGCTTTAGAGCAGAGATTGTTGGGCAGATCGTTTATATAAATTAAGAAGAGAAAAGGCCCCATTATGGACCCTTGGGGCACTCCGGATGGTATAATTTCAAATTTAGAGTAAGTATTGTTTACCAGGACTCTTTGTCGTCTATTTACTAAGTAATCTTGAAACCAGTTCAGAAGTTTTCCTGCAATCCCATATTGCTGCAATTTATATATTAGCCCCCTATGCCAGACCGTTTCGAATGCTTTCGAAATATCAAAAAATATGGAACACGTGTACAGACCTTTATCTAGGTTCTGGCAAAGGTGGTGATATATATCAATTAGTTGATAAACTGTACTGTGACCGGCCATGAAGCCGGATTGATGCTCGTAAATAAGATTATTTTCATTAAAAAAAGTGGAAACATATTTTAGGAACAATCTTTCAAATACTTTGGCCAGACAAGGTAACAATATGAAATCGGCCTGTAATTGGCACTATCAGCGGTGTCCCCTTTTTAAAATATTGGTTTAACATTTGCATTTTTCCAAGAAGACGGGAATATTCCAACCTCCAGAGATTTTTTAAATAGTAATGACAACGGTAAAGCAATCTGCTGTGCAGTACAGCGTAACATTTTAGCACTTATGTCATCATGTCCATGTGCCTTATTTGTTTTCAAAGCTAGTATAACATCAATTACCTCTTGCATTTCGAAAGGAATTTCAGTCAGTATATTCTGTGTTTTAGAGGTCAACGGGGGTAATGATTTTCTTGAATCATCAAGTGAGGAATTTAAAATGAATCTTTTGTTTAGAATTTGTGCATTTTCAAAATCGTTAATTTCGTATGATTTAGAATCCATTTTTACCCCACCTTCTAGGCTATACAGCGGGGGAATTAATGTTGTCTTTTTCTTGTTGAGGAGGTAATTAATTAATTGCCAGTAGTCTTTTGAATCAGATGTACTAATGCGTTCTTCTAAATTTTCATTAAATTGTGCCTTAGCATATTTCTTCATGTTATTGATATGATTTCGACATTGTTTAAATTTTTGCCATGTTTCTGTGGTATTTTTTTTAATGGCAATCGATCTCAACCTGTCTCTTCGTCTTATCTGTCTGCGGATTTCTGAATTAAACCATGGTTTATCATTTGTTCGGATGGTGACATGTTTAAATGGGATACATTTGTACATAATATCGAGAAATGTTTTAGTGAACAGTTCTGCAGCTTCATTTAATTCAAGGGGGAGAAGAAGATTATTCCATTTCAGGTCGTTTATCAGATTACCCGCCCTTTCGAAGTCAGTGTGTTTATAGTCCCAGATTTGTCTTTTAAAAGAGGATGTGCGATTATTATCATAACAGAGGGTCGCATAGACACCGTAATGGTCAGAAATTTCCAAATCTATGATATCAGCATCTTGCAGATTAAAATCGCCGTTAATAATTATAGGGTCCAATAGTGTTTGAGAACTTTGAGTAACTCTTGTTGGGGACGTGACTACGTTTTTGAGGGTGTAAAAGTTGATTATATCATTTAATTTTGAGGCCGGATCAAGGAGATTTGAATTGTAATCCCCGGTTAGTATAATGTTTTCAGTTATGTCTAATGCATCATGAATAGATGTTTCCAATAATTCCCAATAACTCGGGTGACAGTATTGATCAGATCTGTAAGACAACCCGAACAGGAATAGTCGCGATTTTGAACATATTTCGAACCAAATTATTGAGGAATCAAACTCCAGATCATGTCTTCTACGATATATTAGATGCTCTGCAAAATATATACAAATTCCACCTCCTTCTGAATTTCTGTCTTCTCTTATTGGGCTACAATATCCAGTAATTTCTAGTTTTTCTGAGGAAAAAGAGGGATCTAAGTGAGTTTCAGTGAAAGCTAAGATATCGTAATCAGTGATAAAATCTACTATTTTTTCGAGTTTGTGGCGTATGCTTCGTATGTTCTGGTGGAATATAGTTATTGTTTTCGTTGATCTATCACAGACTGGACCTGGGTTTCTTTCTACTCCAGCCCTTACCAGTAAAATTGCTAATATAATGCCCAGTAGAAATTGGTGCATTTTCATTTTCCATCTTTGATGATTACTTGTGCTTATTTTTGATGTTTTCGGCAAGTGGGCACTCTTTTTAAGATCAAAACGTCCAATTGATACACGGTACTGCTCAAGTGATGTCGACATGATGGAAATAGAACTTGGCAATCACTGTAAGCGGGACCGTGTACGGACTGGACACTTGATTTGTAGTCATTTCGTAGGAGAGGCTGAGGACCGGGTGTGGTGGGTTGATTTCACTTCTGTGTGTTTTTTTGTTTACAATAGATTGAAGAAGTTTTCTAGATCGACCAGAAAGGGTGATACAAATAATGAAGAAAACATGAGCAAACATGAAAACAACATGAATAAACGGTGAAGTAAATGGGTCAGCATTGCTACTTTGTAAGTAGATACTGGATGAGGTGATTATACATGTACATATAAAGAGATGTGTCATATACGTGAGGTACATGAATGATGTGGTCGATCGAAGGGGGTTCTTCTAGCTATGGGATAGATTTTGAATTATAAAAGAAGCAGGATTTGTTTTTTAGTTGGAATAGTTGTGTGCATCCTTCCACAGGAATCGCTTATATATTCTATAGCCATGGGCAGCTCAGATCAATACAAATACATAGACGCATACATACATACACATACATATACATACACGTGTATACATATACACACACATGCATACACATACATAACTATATTTATGAGCCATAATGTCGACCATATAAGGTAGAGTTATTGTTCGTTTCGGTTTCCGTATATATCGCCGAGATTGACCCTAAAAAACATTATTTTATGAGCGCACGTTTCGGTGGATAAAAATCTTGTGGAAAGCGTTTTAGGAACTACATTCTGTGGAAGGAGTCACCATATTCGGTCCTGCTTATTCCTTGTTTTGAGGTTATGTAATAGTCAATCTGAATCTTGTAAAGGCGTTATAAATTCGTGGACTAGTATGGTAATTTGTCACGACTTTCAACGATGCATGGATTTCAGGAACGATATTATACAGTTCAAGTAGTTTGACCTACTTTGTATTATTTTGTTGATACTAACAAAATGAACGGTGACTGTCAGCGAGTTTACTGGCGTTTTAACATTATATATTTTGTGCATTGGGGTGACAGTTCAAGAATGTTTAGGTGAGTGCTAAATGTCTGAGATATGATTTCATTATAAACATGAAGCTGCATACTATAGTTTGCATACTTACAGTGTTTTATGTAATAATAGTGGTGTTGAGACTTCTGCGATGGTATGCAGTAGCTTGTGTCACAGGCCACTTTTATAGTATATGATCTGTAAACTTATTTCTTTATGTTATAACTTTGCACTAGTTGGTGTAAATGCAAAAACTTTAACTTTGTATATTTGAAAGCATAAAACATATAAACTATGCTAAATATGTAAGCGTGACAGGTTTGGTTTAGTAATTGGCATTTTGCTGCCAAAGTTGTTCAGCTATTAATAAATTACACTGAATAATACCTGTATATTCTAATGGCTTTTAATTGTTCGTCTAATCTTTTTGGTAAGATTACTTTCATGTGTTCAATTTTCAATACAGGCTAAAAACAAAAACAAAAACGTCTCAAATATTACAGATAAGTATAATAAATATATCTGTATTTGTTGACTCTTATTGATACCATTGCAGAAGCTCAATCTTAATCCCTCTGAAAAGACTAGATGAAATGACATATATTATAATATTGTGATAAGCGATGAATTAACATATATTATAATTTTGGGATGAGTTATCCATACTAGTATTTGCAGCGTTGCTTGCCCAGTATGTGACATTGTCCAAATAATGTTCTTTCTTCACTAGGAAATAAATGTACAAGTACCGGTATGATACTAGAGCATGGTTGCACCAAAGAGGAAAGCGATGACATAGAAAAGGTACAATATGAAGCAGCTCGTATAGTAACAGGTGCAACTCGATCTGCCAGTAACAAATCTCTCTTCGCGGAAACCGGATGGGAACTCCTCGCCGTACAGAGGAAACGTTTCAAGCTCCGTCGCTTTTACAAAATGATGTCCGGCAAAGCCCCACCTTATCTGCGAAATCTAATACCCCCAACAAACGTTGAAATAACAAATGTTAACACCCGACAGGCTAATTCCCTCAGAGCGCCGAAGTTCGATTCCACTACCTTCAAAAAAATCTTTCATCCCCTCAACAATAGACCTCTGGAATAAACTCGACCCGAACACAACAAATTACGAGTCCCTTGCATCATTCACAAAGTCCATAAACTGTACTAGAGAGGGAGTACCCCGATATTACTATGAAGCTATTACCAGGAAAACACAAATTAACCACGCCCGCCTCAGACTCAACTGCAGTGATTTAAATTATCACAAATACACAAATTTCATCGCCGATCACCCATATTGTTTATGCGGACAATTAGAGGACATTAGACGACCATTACCTAATGAATTGCAATAGATATCATCTGAAAGAAACTCACTTCTCCAGTCACTAAATGATATCTGCAATCTGACAACGCATAAGCTTCTTTATGGATGCCCCGAATTAACACCCAAAACCAACGCAAACATTTTCAGAGAAGTACAGAAATACATCTCCAGTACAAAGCGTTTCGCCAACTAAGCCTGTATATCGCCATGTTACATGACATAACAATGTCAGACTTAAAAGAACGATCGAATACTTAGCAATAACTCGCGCGAGTATCAATGCCATACAGTCTGTTGGTACGAGGTCACCGAGTCATTTAAAAACACTAAAAAATCATTCTAAAACCTCCCTAAACCCTATCTGACATGACCCAATATACTACTCTAAGCTCACTTCTTTCCTATCCCTAACTTATACTTATACCATATTACCATTACAATTACTGATGATCTATCTCTTCCCATCAACATTGTCAGCAGCATTTCGAACATGATGCGTTATCATTATTCCTTTAAAATAGACTCAAAAGACCCTCTTATATCTCACTTATATATCTATTTAATATATATACCATATATAATAACACGTTAATGAAAAGAAGTGGAAAGAAGTGCCAGTGAAAAGACACGAAGTTTATTCCACATGTACATATCTGCTCGTCAAATGTATCCAGAGAAAACAGAACACTTTATGTGCCATTTCAATAAAGCTACCAATCAACCATTTGGTTATCTCGTAGTTGACTTAAAAACGAATACTCCAGAAAGTTTGCGACTGCGCAGTAATATAATGTTGACAAAGGCGAGTATAAAAGAAGAAAGCATATTACCAAATAACAGTACTGTTGATGAGCCCTTCGAGGTGATAACGCATCAAACGAAAAATAACATCAGTGAAACGACATACCCTAGGCTATTGTCAGAGCAGAAATACGACTCTGAAAGCAAAGACGGTATCATGCCAAGCTGTGACGATTGTGGTGTCGTGTTTGAGACCCACAATGATGTACAAAGGCACATTAAAAATTGGTGTTCTGATAGGAAGAAAAGAGAAGCAAGTGAAGAAGCACCGGTGAATAATAAAAAACAGAAAACTGACGCAAAGAAAATAGATTCAATTCCGGACCAGGACAGACAAATATTAACACTTCCGATTGAAAAAGAAAACGATTATTTCAAAGATGTGTGGTTACAGGCCCTAGATGACAATAAAGCAAAATTAGATGAATTTGTTGAACGTTATATGAAGAAAGGGCCGACGGACGAAGAGGCTGAAGAAAAATCAAAAGTGAAGATACGGCCCGAATGTGAGAGGCGTTTATTAAACATATACGCTGCATTTATACAAAATTTACTCGAAGTTAGTGGTGGGAAAACTCATATCAAAATCATGGATCGTGTGTATAATATGCTAGACGATAGCTATGATATACTCCCTGCCGTTCGGATTTCATTGAGGACATATAAACCCCTCCTGATGGAGTACATGAGGAATAAAAGTAAGGACAAAAACGATAAACATATAGACTCTGAGCAAGATGACGACGATGACAATATGGATAATTAACTGAAATAAACCAGTTATTCTTGGTGTCGAATAAAGCAAATGTTGATACATTAGATGTTTATTTGTTTATGTTGGGTTCCATTTATTGTATTTGGACATAAATATAGGGGTGTGGGTGGATACATACCACTATATCAATATTTGGGTGTGTTAATAGAGAATCTCGGTGAAGTCACCCCCCCCCCTCCGGTGCCGGATAAATATTGAAGATGTTTCTTTGTTGAACCAGCGAAAGAATTGCCAGACCGTATAAGGAAAAATTCACTATCTTTTCTATTACCCACCTCAGATTACCATAATTATAACAATATATATATCGTTAACGGAAACGCCCCACTATATATACTATTTCAAGCCTCATTAATAGTAACACACCGCGGCGTCCAGAATACAGTCAGAGTGGTTCCTGTTATCATATTTATTAGGCTTACAAGAATCACTATTATAATAACTATAACCTGGAAAATATATAGAATTTGTGAGCGAGAAATTTCTCAGATAGTCTATTGGAAGTCTTCAATAGTGCGTTTACTTCCGTGTCAAAAACAAATACTTACGATTCTATACCCACGTATTAATATATACCTTGATAAAATACCGGGGATAACCTACTATATCCCTAGTACACACCCCCTATTTTCTTTCATATTACATTGATAGGCGATAAGCTCTCTGGTTAACGCGAGGGAGATATATTTTATAGGAAACGCAGGCGATAAGCGGTAGAGTTAACGCGAGGGATATATCGTTTAGACATACACGCATTGTTTGCCGCTAGTACACGCGACCCTCACGCACTATATGTCCTCCTCGTGATTAACAAGAGATAATCAGGCCCTATTCTGGTAATAACTTTCATCCGAAATATCATTAGTGATAACACATAGCGCGGCGTGACCTCTAACCCCACCTTGATAGCTCAGGATCAGGCGCTTAGGGTTTAGGCAGTCAAACCGTCTACCCGAATACGTAGCCTATACTACGATAGCCTTCGCCGACTTGTTGCCCGTGACCTAGAAATACACGTCCCGATAACGCGCTATTTTGGTGATAATCTTCGCCGATTTGTTGTGGAATATATTCTTTGCCAAAAACCCTAGACATACACGCGATAATCAGGCGCTATTTTCGTGATAACCTTCACCCATATACACCCACGCGGCGTGACCTCTAAGCCCTGATGGCACAGGAACAAGAGCTGAGCAAAGTCAAGTCAAACGGTATACTAGAATACTCTTCCTATACTACTATCGGTCAATTTTACGGCATGTGTTGGTAGCCGGCCCAAATACCCCATAGAAACACCCTCACCCCGGAGGTACCATCCCGAGCTTGGTGAAATGGGGTATGGACCATTTACGAGAACGGTGGGTGGCCCGCCCCAAATATCCCACAGAAACACCATAGCCACTCACCCGGGGTCCATACCCCATTTTCTCCCGCTCAGGTGTTTATATGGGGTATTTGAGGGCGCGCCACCCACCCATTGCAAATAAGGAATAAAATGGTCCATACCCAATTTTCTGATTTTCATCCAGCCAATTGGGCGAAATCCTTACCGTTTTCGAATATGGTCCAAACCCCATTTCGACCCTCTCTGGTGTTTTTATGGGGTATTTGGGGGGCCACACACCCGTGACGTAATATTGACAGAAAAATATTAATTTTTTTTGCGAATAAGTTATAAAATGTTCCATACCTCATATTCACCCCAGTGATGAGGGTGGGGTGTTTCTAGGGGTATTTAGTGGGGGTCAACACTCCTGTCGTCAAATCGGCCCAAATCCTTACCGTTCTCGAAAATGGTCCATACCCCATTTACACCTCATCGTGTGGTAACCCTCGGTTGATGGGTGGGGTGTGTGGGGTTCTATTGCGAATTTTGGACGGGCCACCCAGCCCTGCCGTCAAATTAGCCTAAATCTGATACCGTTCCCGAAAATGGGTGTTTCTGGTGGGTATTTGGGGCGGGTCACCACCCATGTGGTCAAATTGACCGAAAGAGGCATTTTGCGAATAAGGAATAGGAAATAAGTTCCAAACGTCATCGTCATGATCGGCAATGATCGTCCATGATGTTATATAATAGCTAACCGCTATACAACAGTTCGTGAATTCGTCGTGATTTCTCAAAGCGCACGGGTTATTCGCGTGCTTAGGAGATTAGACAAGGAAAACCGGGCGCGTGACCCGACAATGTATTGACAAGTGGTCATAATAAACAAACAGAACACGCCTCCTATTCTTGTAATTGAACAAATGTGGCCCACAGGTTACGAAATCGACAAAATCTATGTCGTCCCCGCGATCGAGTAAAACTTGGTTTTACTACTAAACCCAGTTTAAACTAGGTCTAAACTGGAGATGCCGATTCGGACCTCAAAGTCTATATACCAGAAAAGGCCTGATATTTGCACATAGTGTATATTTAAAAGGCTCGTGATGGAGGTAGCCATTCAATCAACACAGGTAACCACAAAATCATATGACGAGAATTGTTTCCACATTCACTGTAACAATAAAGCTCTTTTGACAGTGATCAGTCAAATGGGGACCGTGAGCTAGATATAAATTCACGAATACCCGCCTTTCAAAGCTGGACGCTACTCTGTATACATGTACATTGAAGTGTTGGCACAGATATCCTTCTTCACGTTTACAAACCAAATCGCATCCAAAGATTAAATAAAATTCAAAGCGATTTATTCCCATTGTATTCACGGTTGGTCAATACTGTTTATTAATAGAGTCACTCAAATACCGGAATTTTAGGACACCCCACTTTAAATTTTCACACCAAAACCATACCGAATAAGATTAACCAAATCCATACCGAATGAAACATGCCTTTCAAATCTGAGTCGCTGCATCCTCATATCTTCGTCCATTTCTATCAGCTGACCGTCATTGAAAGGGAGGCGACCGTTCACCATGGCAAATAGGATTATTCCCCTTAAAATACAAAATAAACACTAATACTAATAATAATATTTTTATATAGCGCTTGTTCAAAGTTCTAACAGTTAGAGGTGAACACAACATTATTATACTACAAAACAAAACAGCATCAATAATATTAATTAGCCATGGTTATTCCTTTTCAGCCTTTGAGCGTGGGGTGATCGACGAGAGGCTTGGGATAAGCAGCGGCTAGGAATATAAATATTTGGACTTAAGTCCAAATAATTGGACTTAAGTCCACATAATTGGACTTAGGTCCAAATGATTTTGACTTAAGTCCAATTAGTGAATTGATTTGGACTTAAGTCCAATTCATTTGGACTTAATTCCAATTCATCTGGTTTAAAACGATAGTCCACTTCTTTGTAATGGTATATTCCTGCAAGTCTTGATTGACAGTCAAATTTCATACAATTGGAGCCTGCATGTGCAACAGAACCTGTTCAATTAACAAACGGAGAAAATTGCATGCTGAAACCTGAAATTAGGGTTCAGGCCCCTATCTGTTTAGTAGAGACTAAACCTAATTATGAAAGTTTTGTATTCATACGACTGCACCGCGAAATAGTCCGCGTTATATTATAACTAGGAGGTGACCCGACTTCGTCCGGGCTTTGACCTTGAATTGTCCATTTTAAAGGTGAAGGGGTCAGGTGGGGTCACGATTTGACCCTTCCAAAACACTGCCCAGACAAAAGTACCCGACAAAAGTACCCGTCGAAATCCATCCAGTTTTACCCAATTTGACCTTGAATTGATCATTTTGAAGGTCAAGGTGAGGTCGGGGTCATCCGTCCAAAACACTCAGTGGACAAAAGTAACTCTATGTATCAAATTTCGTGGAAATGCCATCAATATTCGCGATTTGACCTTGAATTGACCCGATTTCAAGGTCACGTCGCATGGGCAAGTGAATAGGCCAACGAGACTCCCCATACGAAAGTATCCCTAGACACTTATTTTCATCAAAATCCCGTGATATTCGGGCGTTTGACCTTGAAATGACCCGATTTCAAGGTCAAGGTAACGTCGTACGGGCAAATTAATAAGCCTATGCCATTACAGGCCGAAAGCACCCCCACTTACCAAGTTTCATCGAAATCCCGTGATATTCGGGCGTTTGACTTTGAAATGACCCGATTTCAAATTCAAGGTCACGTCGCACGGGTAAATTAATAGGCCTATGACACTTCCCGGCCGAAAGTACCGACACATGCCAAGTTTCATCGATTTGACCCGTCCAAAACACTGCCCAGACAAAAGTACCCGACAAAAGTACCCGTTGAAATCCATCCGGTTTTACCCGATTTGACCTTGAATTGATCATTTTGAAGGTCAAGGTGAGGTCAGGGTCACGATTTGACTCAGTGGACAAAAGTATCAAATTTTGTCGAAATCCCATCAAAATTCGCGATTTGACCTTGAATTGACTCGATTTCAATATCAAGGTCACGTCCCACGGGCAAATGAATAGGCTTATGAGACTCCCCATACGAAAGTATCCCTATACACAAATTTTCATCGAAATCCCGTGATATTCGGGCGTTTGACCTTGAAATTACCCGATTTCAAGGTCAAGGTCACGTCGCACGGGCAAATTAATAGGCCTATGCCACTCCCCTGCCGAAAATACCACCACATACCAAGTTTCATCGAAATCGCGTGATATTCGGGCGTTTGACCTTGAAATGACCCGATTTCAAGGTCAAGGTCATGTCGCACGGGCAAATTAACAGGCCCATGCCACTCCACGGCCGAAAGTACCCCCACATGTTAGCCCGCCACTGGCGGCGTCCGTCAGAAACATGACAATTTTAATTTTTTTGAATTAATTTAATTTTTTAATTTAATTTTTTGTTTTATATTTTTGAATTAATTTTTGGTTTTTCAATATTTTACCCGATTTTACCTTGAATTGATCATTTTCAAGGTCAAGGTCAGGTCGGGGTCACATCTTACCCCGTCCATGACACTTCCCGTAGGTAGCAAGTGTGAGCGCAATCGGACACATGCACACATATATATAATTTGTGGGTACCCGTTTCAAGGTGAAAATCACCTAAAGCGGAAAAAACTGACCCGATCCGCGTTCCTAGGAAGCCCTGAGTACGTAAGAATCACACAACACGCTCATGTCTGTATAATGACGCACACGCCGAGACCCAGACGTAAGAATCACATTGCGAAAACTAATAAAAAATGTAGAGTTACGCCTCTTAGATCAATACGTCGATGACTATAAAGAGCGTTACCCGGTTAAATCTCCCAATATGGAAGATATAAGGAGCGTTGGTGTGTTAAACCCGCGGTGCCATTTTTGTGACTGGGTAGGGGAGAAGCGGTGCTCTGAGTTTGTCCAAAATGCGACGTGGACGATCCCGTGGGTTTTTACACTTATATACGAAATTTGAGCTCGATCCGCGCAGCCGTTTTCGATTCTATGAAGTAACCACACACACATATATATATACACACATATATACACATATACGTAGTTCTCAAAATATATAGGAGATTATATTTCTAAATTGTGCAGGGGGGAGTCGGAAAAAATTTGCAGGCACGTATGCTGATTTTTGACTTTCTACCCTTGTTGGGACCCACCCACCCCCAGCGTCCAAATTGTTTTCCGTTTTCGGCAGTTTTTTCCGACCTTTTTTGGAACACTAAAACAGAGATTTGCGGTGGCGGGGGAATTCACTGTAAACAGCTGTATATGAATTTCTGTGCATACTATTAGTCATGTATGTTAACATTGACATGTAAATAGGAACAAGTCATTTGTCAAACTGAATTGTACGAGTATATATAGCAGTCATGTGAATATGGTTGTTTATGAATGAAAGTCTGAACTTGAAGTTGAGCAGTAGCCAGTAGCACTCGCACTAGCACCGATATCGATTATCGGTAGTGCAAATTCACCAGCTCACGGAAGGAAGAATATCGTATATTTTATAGTAACAAACTTCCAGTTGCTTAATCAAGTTACAGACTTCACAAACTGAACATTAAACAATTCTATTTGAGTGCTTGTTGGGGCGCATCATTTGATCTTTTAGAAAGAGGTCGCCGCCGATTGCATGAAAATACGTTGTGCGTGTTGACGTTACCAAGGACGCTGTTGATAACAACGGAAACCAGCTGGCTGCATTCTACCCATACAATCCAAATCAATGTTAGCAAGTAATGTGGTTACTCTGGATGAGCTCAGGAACTCGGACGCTTATGATTTCGCCGTAAAATGGGCCGATATAGAAGGAAATAACGCGGATACGTATTTAGAGTCTAACATTGTACCCGATAATGAGTGTCATTATTTCTCCCCAACACAGGCCATGACTATTTGAATAATAAAACAAAAATTTCTATTTTTACCTTGAATTGTAGAAGCTTAAATGCAAATTTCGAATATCTGTGTAACGTTCTGTGCGACTTGAAATCCACCGATGAATTTGACATAATTGCCCTAACAGAAACGTTTAAAATTTATCAAACATCCGATCACCAAATACCGGGTTATCATCCCATTGAATTTAGATGTCGGTCAGACGACGATGGCAGGGGAGGGGTATGTCTATTCGTTCAAGACAACATTCCATACAAAATTAGACCCGATCTCACTGAATTCATTCCGCATGTAATTGAAACTGTATTTATAGAAATAAACCCAGCAAAGCATAACTCCCATATCATCGGTTGTATTTACAGGCCGAATACAGCTGATATAGATAAATTCATGGCGAAATTCGATGGTATTTTAGAAAAATTTAAAGATCACACGTCATACATAGCAGGGGACTTCAATATAGACTTACTTAATTTTAACACGCATTCCAAAACAAATGAGTTTATTAACAATATTTTCACCAGAGGATTCGTGCCCATGATTACCAAGCCAATTCGAATGACAGACCACTCAGCAATGAACATAGCGCAGGCATAATTACATGTGACGTATCCGATCATTTCGGCACATTCTACAGCGAACCGAATAAGCAGATACACGCATCTCACACCCTCGATACAGGCCCCATAATACCACCCAAAGATCTTTTAGCACTAAACATATCAGTAACTTCAAATCTGTTCTACAAACATGCAAATTTGAATCTGTATTACAATGTAATTCAATTGATCGTGCATACGTAATTTCAGTCCGTTATCGAAAATGACCTTAGGGTGATCAACAGTGCCCCCCTTCCATCTTTAGTGCACCCTTCAGTATAGTCCAGGTTTTCTTCAGATCGTTCTTGTTTTCATCAAGAATTCGTGAGTAATATAATTGTTTGCTCTTTCTGAGAAGGTTATTATATAATTGGCGATAATTTAAGTATGTATATGTGGCTCGATCGGATGCTGATTTAAGTTTCTTGGTATATAATTCTTGCTTTACGATACTTGATTTAATCAGACCTCCTGTCATCCAGGGCTGGTGTTTTTTAAATTTCTTGGGTATTTTGCGATTCTTGGGTGGAAATGCCAATTCGTATGCATTCTCATAGATTTCAAGAAAATTATCGTCCCAGCCTTATTGCTAACAAATTTAATGAGTACTTCTCGCGTATTGGGCGTAAAACCAGTCAACTTGTAGCGAATGAACACAACGCAGATTTTTCTGATTATCTCCGCAATAGAATAGAAGACCTTGACATCTTTGATGTTACCCCAACCACAATCCAACAAATTATTCTAACCTGCTTATCAATGAAAGGTAAATCTAGTATGGACTTTAAAGGGATAACCACTAAACTCATGAAGGACACAATTGAAACCATAGCTCCGGCATTGAAACATATTATTTAACCTTTCATTTGAACAAGGAATTGTCCCAGAGAAAATGAAAATAGCAAAGGTTCTTCCAATCCAGAAAAATAACAATGCACACGAAATGTCCAACTATAGACCAATCAGCATTCTACCTACTTTTTCCAAGCTATTAGAACGAATAATGCAAAAACGCCTAGTAGATTTTTTAACTGAGCACGATATATTGTACAAGCACCGATACGGCTTCCGTCCTAACCACTCTACGTTCTTTCCACCAATAACAAACGATAAAACAACCAGGGATTCAACAATAGCACTATTCCTAGACCTCTATAAAGCATTTGACACTATAAATCATGATATATTAATTTCAAAGTTAGATCATTACGGGATAAGGGGTACTGCCCTGTCTTGATTACAAAGCTATCTAGACAACAGGCAACAATATATATATATATATATTTTTTTTTTATTTAGCAGAAAGAATGACAAAGGAAGAAAGACACAAATTCACAGACATTCATTCACTCAATACAAGGCTTGGAAGAGTGAGACTCTACCATGGCCTGGCCTACTTACATATAATTCTAAAATATTTAAAGGCACACAGTGTGTTTGGATAATTTTAACAAAGAGTGTTCAGGTTAAAAGTGAATTTTAGGCTACGCTGGTATAATTTATTTTACTCCAGAAAATTGGCTCTATTTTGCTACAACCATGCTGATAACATAATTTTTTGTTTTTTGTTTTGTTTTGTTTTGTTTTTCTTTAAAATATTTGGTTACATGTAGTATTTAAAGTTTGTATAATCAAAGTTCCAAACACTATGTGCAGTCTTAAATATTATTACATTCTGAATTTACCAAAAAACAATATAAATAGACAATCTAACATATTGCAACTGTATTGCAAATATTGTAGTTGTTGTAATTATTGGTTCGACAGCACTCGGGGAAAATACACAACGCTCTCTTGATGTTTCGGACTGTGGCTGAACAAAAATTGTGGTATTGTTAAGCAAACCGGCATATCTATTGACGTTCTCGGGGAATATGATTGGAAAGTAAAAATGATCGGTGTACTGAAATTGTACAGTGATTGTATAAGTGTCTGCCGCTCGGGTACCGGGTAATTGATTTATTTTGTGTGTTGTCCAGTCATTGTTAAGCTCGGGGTGTACTTTGTGCCTGAAATATCTTGTTTTCAATGACACTGTTATTTAATTTTTAAGGCATTTCGAAGTGTCAGCCATTGGTTATCGAATTCATAGTTCATGTTACATTTTGCGTTGTATCTCTCGCATTCATACCTAAATTGAAGATCTCAAAGGAACGGTCGAAGTGATAGTTGTGTGGGCGTGAATTTTGTTCTATATATATATTTTTTCAGCACTAGTAGGAACAGATTACTTTTTGAATTTTTGTATTCATGATCTATGCCAATAATTATATTCTTTTTTGTTAGATCAATAGGAAATTGGTTGTTTCTTGCCCATGTTTCAATTTCTATCATAAAGGTTTTGACGTGGGGACAGTCCCAGAAAATGTGAGAAATGGTTTCCTGTACGCTATGACAACGATTGCAAAAATCGTCGACTCGAAGGTTAGCCACCTTCAGAAATTTATTGGTACTAATAATTCGTGTGTTTATTCTGAATTGGAGCCACTGTAATTTCGTATCCGTTGTCGTTTTAAAGGGCATGCTCAAATATTCTTCCCAATTTTCTATTTTCTCGCCAAATATGGATTCCCATTTTTGACATGCATTCGGCATGGTTTTCTCAATATGTTGAACTTCAGGCAAATAAATCCAAACCAATGGACATAACGTGCGGAGCGCTCAAGGCTCAATACTCAGCCCCATAATTTTTTTAATCTACGCTAACGATATGCCAAATGCGACAACCATGAATAAATTGTCTTACGCGAATGATACCACCTTAATGACTAGCGGGGATAACGGCACCCAAATTGAAAGTTATGTGAAGAATGAACTACGTAATATCTACACTTGGTATTGCTGCAATAAGCTTTCTATAAACACAGAAAAGAGCAATTACATGCTAATGCACCCGGAAAATAATGACACCAAATGGAACACTATGAAAATTCTCTTAAATAACACAGAATTGAATCGCATTGGAAATCGTGAGCACGAAACCTCAACCAAATTTTTAGGCATTCACATAGATGAAAATCTATCATTTAAAAAACACATATAATCAGTCTGCTTCAAATTAGCGCACGCCATATATCATATAAATAAAGTGAAACACTTTTTCCCAGGCAGTGCCCTTAAAACGTTATATTATGCCTTAATCCAAAGTCACTTGGTATACGGAATCCAAATATGGGGCCATGTTCCCTTGGTAAAACGGGTCTTTTTATTACAAAAAAGAGCAATACGAATTGTGTGTAATAAAAAGTACAGGAGCCATACCGAACCTTTGTTTTAAAAAGAGAATATGTTAAAGGTATACGACCTTCACAAAGTCCATACTACTCTATTTATGCATGATTGGTATTACAACCGCCTACCTGAATCTTTCTCGCAAATATTCACTAAACGTATTGCCGGACCTGATACTAGACAACAGCGCCCATTATTCCTCAAAACCCCGAGAACATCCTTTTCCGGACAGCTACCGTTTCATGCATTCCCAACTTCATGGAACAATTTAGATAACACCATGACTAAAAATCAAAGTAGGCACGTATTCAAAAAACACACCACAGAAAAAATAATAAGCGCATATTCTAACAATATCAAATTCAAAAATCGAGGATGCCCAGACTGCCCCCAGATCGTACCCCGTCATTAAGTGTGTACATATGACGGTTTCATCGTCAACATCAACCAAATACGAATCAGTAGTCCCTGTACCGTCATCCGCCAAAAATAATACCCACTCATCTGAATTTGAACCATACACATGATATTGAACAGCCCTCGGGTAGTATCCAATTGGACTACTATTCAAGATGGCGGCCGAGGCATAATAAACTAATTTTCGCTCCATCAATTTCGGCTTTTTAACGGGAAAAATGGTGTAATCAAGAGGCGCTAACAAGTGGAACTTCGCGTGTGTAACACCAAGAAATATACGCTGCGATTATACTAATTTCAAATTTGTTTTGCTGCGTTTTTTCACACTGATAAACGTAGAAACTCCAAACATAAACAATCTCCTATCAAAATGGCGGGCGTGTTAGAAGACCCATCAAACAAATTTGTCGAGAAACCACAAGAGAACCCTGTCTAAACCAACTACGTGTCCGTTGATGGCCAAATTATCTCACCAAATCCACATTCTGTTCAAAACCAGAAAGATCCTAAACTCAACCAATGATCCAGATGGAAGCATCCGGTCTGTATCTTTCATCAATGGCACAAAATCGGACTCTGTGATGGAGGTAATTAATTATGTGGCTGATACCAGCTATGATATACCTGGATCACAAACTCAATCTGATGCAAATACTAAATCTGAATCTGATGTAAATATTCATGCCAACTTCACATCCGGTCTTCCATTCAGCCAATGTTCTAATTTAAATGCTACACCACAGGGCTCACCGATAGGCACCTCTCCAAGCTTCACATACAATTTCCAATCTGTGTCCGAGTCAATGAGATCATTCAGAGCCAAAGAAAGGAACAAACGATGCAGAGGACCAGCGACCGAAGAAGATTCTCTGGATGATCATATAAACAAGACGATCAAGGATCAAATAGGCATATGCATGAAGCAAGAGTTCCAGACACTTGGCATTCCTCAGCATAATGTGCCCAGAACCAATCGTGTGTCGCTAAACTGTGTAACTTCCTCTGTAGGCCTATATCCGTACATTATCATAATGTGTATTCTCGTGTTTTATCCTCAACAATGAGACTGCCCTATTTTCTCACTTATCTCAGATTTACCCTACGAAAATCCCATCATGCTAACAATCCAAGCCCAAGCGCAAATCCATAATTTGTTAAACATAGCTACCCGTTAACAGCCGAAGCCCTCCCCCTCATGCCAATCACCACCCAAAATCAGCATGTATATATTTGTATATATCCCAATGTCTACATCATGTTTTCTATTTTCTATGCATTGATAATGTTTGATTACTCATTTACTTCATTCATGTTTCCAGTCATCCAGAATGTAAGAACAGTCAAGTCCATTTGTGAGGTGCCACTAGTTGTATTGCTCATTGAGTCGGAGTCCATTTGCTTCCCTATCTTGGTTTCGAACCACCGTCTGAAATGACGTGTGACTTGAGTCAATATAGGGCAGCAATAGGTATCTTCGACTCAGCAAAACGACCGTTAGCAACTAAAACTGTAAAAAAAAAACAGCAGCTTTCGCCTCGGAAAATGCTTTACTCCACCAAACGCAAGGTCGATTTTTCTCATTACATTCTTTCTATTACAATTATCAGGCGATATCCATATAAATCCGGGCCCTCTGTCACAGACTAACGCTGAGAATTCGATCTCGATTTTTCACTATAACGTAAGGAGTATCCGAAATAAACTTGAAAAAATTGCAGATCTTATAAACGAATTTGACATTCTATGTTTCACCGAAACACATCTTGACCCATTTTACCCTTCTAGCCAACTAGAAATCGATGGTTATTGTTCCCCCATTCGCAAAGACCGTGATTCAAAGGGTGGCGGAATATGCGTAATGTTCGCCGACCACTTAATATTTAATCGTAAACCTGAATTGGAATTCGATTCTTCTTGTCTCTGGTTCGAAATCCACTCAAAGAAAACTCGCATTGTTCTTGGATTATCGTACAGATCTGATCAATTCTGTACCCAAAATTATTGGGGACTCCTGGAATCCTCAATTTCTGACGCTCTTGATATTTCCGAATATGTAGTCATCACAGGGGATTTTAACTCGAATTTCATGGATAATTCATCGAAGCTAAAACAGATAACGGATGGTTTCAGTATGAAAAATGCTATAAAAGTCCCAACTAGAGTGACCAGCACCTCAAGTACATTGCTTGACCCAATTTTGACCTCAAGCTCACTCCGTTTAATAGACTCCGATATCCTAAATCTCGGAGTTTCGGACCACCTAGGTGTATATGCCACAATATCATTTCAAAATACTACCGCAGCGTCATTTCCTAGACAAGTATGGAACTACAGAAAAGGTAATTTTTCTCGTCCAAACAATCTACTTGCCCATGTCGACTGGGATGACCTCATAAAAAGTGCACCTGATGTGAACACAGCTGCCAATAACTTTCAACTAGAATTCCTGCCCATAATGGCGAAAACAATTCCACAATCATGCATTACAGTAAGAACATCCGACAAAATTTGGTTCAATTCGGACATCCGGTTTGAGATACGAAAACGCGACAGAGTAAGGAAAAAGGCCATGAAGGCAAATAACCCTGAAATCTGGAGAAAATATAAAAACATAAGGAACAAAGTCAATAACATGAAGAAGCACGCGAAAATCAAATTTGAAGAAAATATTGAAGAACGAATAAGAGAAGCATCTGATACGAAAAAAAGTTTTGAACAGGGACGGCCTTATTTTTTGGGGTTTGGGTGGGGGCAAAATTTTCGCAAATTTTTTTTTGCGATGATTTTAACAATTTTTACTGTCGTGTATCTATATGACGTACTAATGATCCTCCTGAAAGAATTTTGTAAATCGGTTGAGAAATGTCCAAGTTACAGACCATCGAATATTGTATTCATACATCAATTGAGGAGAAAGTGCTTGTCACTCTATCTCCTCCTAGACGACGCACATAAACTGGATTTGGTTTATGTGAGCGTGTTATACATAGTGAGAACACGAGTTGGTAAAATTTTGACCAAGATTGAGTGAAATTTGTCCGCACTAGGGATGGGGTAAAAATTGGTCATTTTTTTGTTGTCTCCGATTTGAACCAAAATTGTTGTGAAGTATCTATAATATCTACTGAGGGCCATTATGAGTGAATTTTGTGAATCGGTTGTCAAATGTAGAAATTGTGGCCACTTCCTTTTTTTCAAGTTTACAGAAAATGCACTATGAATTTAAATTCCTTCAACCAATCGTCACGTGTTTGGTGTCATTCGATGGGGAATTTCTAGTACTTCTAAACGATTACCTACTTGCCGTATTATGTCGATAGAGGCGAGAGATATTCGAAAAGTATGAACAGAACAACATACATATTGGCCTACATTATAAAATATCGGCACAATAACTCACCAAAACCCTGGTAAATATTATAGGGGCATCAAATACGAACACAATGACGCAAAAATTAGCAAGATATCTCAAAAATTGGCCGAGATATGGCGACTTTTCTATCCACGTCACCAAATTTCGAGGCATGGGTGGAGGTCACACCAGAACGTTCAAACTGAACACAGAAATGTCAATAAACCATAATATCGACATACCAATCAATTTCGCGCGATTCCCTTATTATACTTCCATATTTTAATATGGAAGTATATTGTTATTCAATTTATTATTTTTTTCCATTATTATTATTCTTAGCAATTTTGTAACTCATTTATCTCTGGAAGTACAATATATAGAGATCTGGAATTTCGTACGTATATACACATATACTAATTCTAACTGAATAGACTATATAGAATATTGTCCAAGCTTGATTTTCAGAGTTATCTCCCCTTTGTGAACAAATGGGGTTGCTGTATCTCAAAAAATATGAGCAGCAGAGACACCAAATTTGGACCATATGTACAACTCAGTATGCCATATTGGGTGAATGCATTACAATTTATGTCCGCGCTTTCGCCACAGAGTTGTCGCCCATGGTTAGCAAAACTCGATTTATTTCATATCCTGTGTCTGGCTATGGCACGCAAGATATCCAGATTTGAGAGCTTCTATGCGGTTAATCATTAGAAACTTGATACGAAAAAAAGTTTTGAACAGGGACGGCCTTATTTTTTGGGGTTTGGGTGGGGGCAAAATTTTCGCAAATTTTTTTTTGCGATGATTTTAACTATTTTTACTGTCGTGTATCTATAGGACGTACTAATGATCCTCCTGAAAGAATTTTGTAAATCGGTTGAGAAATGTCCAAGTTACAGACCATCGAATATTGTATTCATACATCAATTGAGGAGAAAGTGCTTGTCACTCTTTCTCCTCCTAGACGACGCACATAAACTGGATTTGGTTTATGTGAGCGTGTTATACATAGAGAGAACACGAGTTGGTAAAATTTTGACCAAAATTGAGTGAAATTTGTCCGCACTAGGGATGGGGTAAAAATTGGTCATTTTTTTGTTGTCTCCGATTTGAACCAAAATTGTTGTGAAGTATCTATAATATGTACTGAGGGCCATTATGAGTGAATTTTGTGAATCGGTTGTCAAATGTAGAAATTGTGGCCATTTCCTTTTTTTCAAGTTTACAGAAAATGCACTATGAATTTAAATTCCTTCAACCAATCGTCACGTGTTTAGTGTCATTCGATGGGGAATTTCTAGTACTTCTAAACGATTACCTACTTGCCGTATTATGTCGATAGAGGCGAGAGATATTCGAAAAGTATGAACAGAACAACATACATATTGGCCTAAATTATAAAATATCGGCACAATAACTCACCAAAACCCTGGTAAATATTATAGGGGCATCAAATACGAACACAATGACGCAAAAATTAGCAAGATATCTCAAAAATTGGCCGAGATATGGCGACTTTTCTATCCACGTCACCAAATTTCGAGGCATGGGTGGAGGTCACACCAGAACGTTCAAACTGAACACAGAAATGTCAATAAACCATAATATCGACATACCAATCAATTTCGCGCGATTCCCTTATTATACTTCCATATTATAATATGGAAGTATATTGTTATTCAATTTATTATTTTTTTCCATTATTATTATTCTTAGCAATTTTGTAACTCATTTATCTCTGGAAGTACAATATATAGAGATCTGAAATTTCGTACGTATATACACATATACTAATTCTAACTGAATAGACTATATAGAATATTGTCCAAGCTTGATTTTCAGAGTTATCTCCCCTTTGTGAACAAATGGGGTTGCTGTATCTTGAAAAATATGAGCAGCAGAGACACCAAATTTGGACCATATGTACAACTCAGTATGCCATATTGGGTGAATGCATTACAATTTATGTCCGCGCTTTCGCCACAGAGTTGTCGCCCATGGTTAGCAAAACTCGATTTATTTCATATCCTGTGTCTGGCTATGGCATGCAAGATATCCAGATTTGAGAGCTTCTATGCGGTTAATCATTAGAAACTTGATACGAAAAAAAGTTTTGAACAGGGACGGCCTTATTTTTGGGGGTTTGGGTGGGGGCAAAATTTTCGCAAATTGTTTTTTGCGATGATTTTAACTATTTTTACTGTCGTGTATCTATAGGACGTACTAATGATCCTCCTGAACGAATTTTGTAAATCGGTTGAGAAATGTCCAAGTTACAGACCATCGAATATTGTATTCATACATCAATTGAGGAGAAAGTGCTTGTCACTCTATCTCCTCCTAGACGACGCACATAAACTGGATTTGGTTTATGTGAGCGTGTTATACATAGAGAGAACACGAGTTGGTAAAATTTTGACCAAGATTGAGTGAAATTTGTCCGCACTAGGGATGGGGTAAAAATTGGTCATTTTTTTGTTGTCTCCGATTTGAACCAAAATTGTTGTGAAGTATCTATAATATGTACTGAGGGCCATTATGAGTGAATTTTGTGAATCGGTTGTCAAATGTAGAAATTGTGGCCACTTCCTTTTTTTCAAGTTTACAGAAAATGCACTATGAATTTAAATTCCTTCAACCAATCGTCACGTGTTTGGTGTCATTCGATGGGGAATCTAGTACTTCTAAACGATTACCTACTTGCCGTATTATGTCGATAGAGGCGAGAGATATTCGAAAAGTATGAACAGAACAACATACATATTGGCCTACATTATAAAATATCGGCACAATAACTCACCAAAACCCTGGTAAATATTATAGGGGCATCAAATAGGAACACAATGACGCAAAAATTAGCAAGATATCTCAAAAATTGGCCGAGATATGGCGACTTTTCTATCCACGTCACCAAATTTCGAGGCATGGGTGGAGGTCACACCAGAACGTTCAAACTGAACACAGAAATGTCAATAAACCATAATATCGACATACCAATCAATTTCGCGCGATTCCCTTATTATACTTCCATATTTTAATATGGAAGTATATTGTTATTCAATTTATTATTTTTTTCCATTATTATTATTCTTAGCAATTTTGTAACTCATTTATCTCTGGAAGTACAATATATAGAGATCTGGAATTTCGTACGTATATACACATATACTAATTCTAACTGAATAGACTATATAGAATATTGTCCAAGCTTGATTTTCAGAGTTATCTCCCCTTTGTTAACAAATGGGGTTGCTGTATCTCGAAAAATATGAGCAGCAGAGACACCAAATTTGGACCATATGTACAACTCAGTATGCCATATTGGGTGAATGCATTACAATTTATGTCCGCGCTTTCGCCACAGAGTTGTCGCCCATGGTTAGCAAAACTCGATTTATTTCATATCCTGTGTCTGGCTATGGCATGCAAGATATCCAGATTTGAGAGCTTCTATGCGGTTAATCATTAGAAACTTGATACGAAAAAAAGTTTTGAACAGGGACGGCCTTATTTTTTGGGGTTTGGGTGGGGGCAAAATTTTCGCAAATTTTTTTTTGCGATGATTTTAACTATTTTTACTGTCGTGTATCTATAGGACGTACTAATGATCCTCCTGAAAGAATTTTGTAAATCGGTTGAGAAATGTCCAAGTTACAGACCATCGAATATTGTATTCATACATCAATTGAGGAGAAAGTGCTTGTCACTCTATCTCCTCCTAGACGACGCACATAAACTGGATTTGGTTTATGTGAGCGTGTTATACATAGAGAGAACACGAGTTGGTAAAATTTTGACCAAGATTGAGTGAAATTTGTCCGCACTAGGGATGGGGTAAAAATTGGTCATTTTTTTGTTGTCTCCGATTTGAACCAAAATTGTTGTGAAGTATCTATAATATGTACTGCGGGCCATTATGAGTGAATTTTGTGAATCGGTTGTCAAATGTAGAAATTGTGGCCACTTCCTTTTTTTCAAGTTTACAGAAAATGCACTATGAATTTAAATTCCTTCCACCAATCGTCACGTGTTTGGTGTCATTCGATGGGGAATTTCTAGTACTTCTAAACGATTACCTACTTGCCGTATTATGTCGATAGAGGCGAGAGATATTCGAAAAGTATGAACAGAACAACATACATATTGGCCTACATTATAAAATATCGGCACAATAACTCACCAAAACCCTGGTAAATATTATAGGGGCATCAAATAGGAACACAATGACGCAAAAATTAGCAATATATCTCAAAAATTGGCCGAGATATGGCGACTTTTCTATCCACGTCACCAAATTTCGAGGCATGGGTGGAGGTCACACCAGAACGTTCAAACTGAACACAGAAATGTCAATAAACCATAATATCGACATACCAATCAATTTCGCGCGATTCCCTTATTATACTTCCATATTTTAATATGGAAGCATATTGTTATTCAATTTATTATTTTTTTCCATTATTATTATTCTTAGCAATTTTGTAACTCATTTATCTCTGGAAGTACAATATATAGAGATCTGGAATTTCGTACGTATATACACATATACTAATTCTAACTGAATAGACTATATAGAATATTGTCCAAGCTTGATTTTCAGAGTTATCTCCCCTTTGTGAACAAATGGGGTTGCTGTATCTCGAAAAATATGAGCAGCAGAGACACCAAATTTGGACCATATGTACAACTCAGTATGACATATTGGGTGAATGCATTACAATTTATGTCCGCGCTTTCGCCACAGAGTTGTCGCCCATGGTTAGCAAAACTCGATTTATTTCATATCCTGTGTCTGGCTATGGCATGCAAGATATCCAGATTTGAGAGCTTCTATGCGGTTAATCATTAGAAACTTGATACGAAAAAAAGTTTTGAACAGGGACGGCCTTATTTTTTGGGGTTTGGGTGGGGGCAAAATTTTCGCAAATTGTTTTTTGCGATGATTTTAACTATTTTGACTGTCGTGTATCTATAGGACGTACTAATGATCCTCCTGAAAGAATTTTGTAAATCGGTTGAGAAATGTCCAAGTTACAGACCATCGAATATTGTATTCATACATCAATTGAGGAGAAAGTGCTTGTCACTCTATCTCCTCCTAGACGACGCACATAAACTGGATTTGGTTTATGTGAGCGTGTTATACATAGAGAGAACACGAGTTGGTAAAATTTTGACCAAGATTGAGTGAAATTTGTCCGCACTAGGGATGGGGTAAAAATTGGTCATTTTTTTGTTGTCTCCGATTTGAACCAAAATTGTTGTGAAGTATCTATAATATGTACTGAGGGCCATTATGAGTGAATTTTGTGAATCGGTTGTCAAATGTAGAAATTGTGGCCACTTCCTTTTTTTCAAGTTTACAGAAAATGCACTATGAATTTAAATTCCTTAAACCAATAGTCACGTATTTGGTGTCATTCGATGGGGAATTTATAGTACTTCTAAACGATTACCTACTTGCCGTATTATGTCGATAGAGGCGAGAGATATTCGAAAAGTATGAACAGAACAACATACATATTGGCCTACATTATAAAATATCGGCACAATAACTCACCAAAACCCATATAGGGGCATCAAATACGAACACAATGACGCAAAAATTAGCAAGATATCTCAAAAATTGGCCGAGATATGGCGACTTTTCTATCCACGTCACCAAATTTCGAGGCATGGGTGGAGGTCACACCAGAACGTTCAAACTGAACACAGAAATGTCAATAAACCATAATATCGACATACCAATCAATTTCGCGCGATTCCCTTATTATACTTCCATATTATAATATGGAAGTATATTGTTATTCAATTTATTATTTTTTTCCATTATTATTATTCTTAGCAATTTTGTAACTCATTTATCTCTGGAAGTACAATATATAGAGATCTGGAATTTCGTACGTATATACACATATACTAATTCTAACTGAATAGACTATATAGAATATTGTCCAAGCTTGATTTTCAGAGTTATCTCCCCTTTGTGAACAAATGGGGTTGCTGTATCTCGAAAAATATGAGCAGCAGAGACACCAAATTTGGACCATATGTACAACTCAGTATGCCATATTGGGTGAATGCATTACAATTTATGTCCGCGCTTTCGCCACAGAGTTGTCGCCCATGGTTAGCAAAACTCGATTTATTTCATATCCTGTGTCTGGCTATGGCATGCAAGATATCCAGATTTGAGAGCTTCTATGCGGTTAATCATTAGAAACTTGATACGAAAAAAAGTTTTGAACAGGGACGGCCTTATTTTTGGGGGTTTGGGTGGGGGCAAAATTTTCGCAAATTGTTTTTTGCGATGATTTTAACTATTTTTACTGTCGTGTATCTATAGGACGTACTAATGATCCTCCTGAACGAATTTTGTAAATCGGTTGAGAAATGTCCAAGTTACAGACCATCGAATATTGTATTCATACATCAATTGAGGAGAAAGTGCTTGTCACTCTATCTCCTCCTAGACGACGCACATAAACTGGATTTGGTTTATGTGAGCGTGTTATACATAGAGAGAACACGAGTTGGTAAAATTTTGACCAAGATTGAGTGAAATTTGTCCGCACTAGGGATGGGGTAAAAATTGGTCATTTTTTTGTTGTCTCCGATTTGAACCAAAATTGTTGTGAAGTATCTATAATATGTACTGAGGGCCATTATGAGTGAATTTTGTGAATCGGTTGTCAAATGTAGAAATTGTGGCCACTTCCTTTTTTTCAAGTTTACAGAAAATGCACTATGAATTTAAATTCCTTCAACCAATCGTCACGTGTTTGGTGTCATTCGATGGGGAATCTAGTACTTCTAAACGATTACCTACTTGCCGTATTATGTCGATAGAGGCGAGAGATATTCGAAAAGTATGAACAGAACAACATACATATTGGCCTACATTATAAAATATCGGCACAATAACTCACCAAAACCCTGGTAAATATTATAGGGGCATCAAATAGGAACACAATGACGCAAAAATTAGCAAGATATCTCAAAAATTGGCCGAGATATGGCGACTTTTCTATCCACGTCACCAAATTTCGAGGCATGGGTGGAGGTCACACCAGAACGTTCAAACTGAACACAGAAATGTCAATAAACCATAATATCGACATACCAATCAATTTCGCGCGATTCCCTTATTATACTTCCATATTTTAATATGGAAGTATATTGTTATTCAATTTATTATTTTTTTCCATTATTATTATTCTTAGCAATTTTGTAACTCATTTATCTCTGGAAGTACAATATATAGAGATCTGGAATTTCGTACGTATATACACATATACTAATTCTAACTGAATAGACTATATAGAATATTGTCCAAGCTTGATTTTCAGAGTTATCTCCCCTTTGTTAACAAATGGGGTTGCTGTATCTCGAAAAATATGAGCAGCAGAGACACCAAATTTGGACCATATGTACAACTCAGTATGCCATATTGGGTGAATGCATTACAATTTATGTCCGCGCTTTCGCCACAGAGTTGTCGCCCATGGTTAGCAAAACTCGATTTATTTCATATCCTGTGTCTGGCTATGGCATGCAAGATATCCAGATTTGAGAGCTTCTATGCGGTTAATCATTAGAAACTTGATACGAAAAAAAGTTTTGAACAGGGACGGCCTTATTTTTTGGGGTTTGGGTGGGGGCAAAATTTTCGCAAATTGTTTTTTGCGATGATTTTAACTATTTTGACTGTCGTGTATCTATAGGACGTACTAATGATCCTCCTGAAAGAATTTTGTAAATCGGTTGAGAAATGTCCAAGTTACAGACCATCGAATATTGTATTCATACATCAATTGAGGAGAAAGTGCTTGTCACTCTATCTCCTCCTAGACGACGCACATAAACTGGATTTGGTTTATGTGAGCGTGTTATACATAGAGAGAACACGAGTTGGTAAAATTTTGACCAAGATTGAGTGAAATTTGTCCGCACTAGGGATGGGGTAAAAATTGGTCATTTTTTTGTTGTCTCCGATTTGAACCAAAATTGTTGTGAAGTATCTATAATATGTACTGAGGGCCATTATGAGTGAATTTTGTGAATCGGTTGTCAAATGTAGAAATTGTGGCCACTTCCTTTTTTTCAAGTTTACAGAAAATGCACTATGAATTTAAATTCCTTCAACCAATCGTCACGTGTTTGGTGTCATTCGATGGGGAATCTAGTACTTCTAAACGATTACCTACTTGCCGTATTATGTCGATAGAGGCGAGAGATATTCGAAAAGTATGAACAGAACAACATACATATTGGCCTACATTATAAAATATCGGCACAATAACTCACCAAAACCCTGGTAAATATTATAGGGGCATCAAATAGGAACACAATGACGCAAAAATTAGCAAGATATCTCAAAAATTGGCCGAGATATGGCGACTTTTCTATCCACGTCACCAAATTTCGAGGCATGGGTGGAGGTCACACCAGAACGTTCAAACTGAACACAGAAATGTCAATAAACCATAATATCGACATACCAATCAATTTCGCGCGATTCCCTTATTATACTTCCATATTTTAATATGGAAGTATATTGTTATTCAATTTATTATTTTTTTCCATTATTATTATTCTTAGCAATTTTGTAACTCATTTATCTCTGGAAGTACAATATATAGAGATCTGGAATTTCGTACGTATATACACATATACTAATTCTAACTGAATAGACTATATAGAATATTGTCCAAGCTTGATTTTCAGAGTTATCTCCCCTTTGTGAACAAATGGGGTTGCTGTATCTCGAAAAATATGAGCAGCAGAGACACCAAATTTGGACCATATGTACAACTCAGTATGCCATATTGGGTGAATGCATTACAATTTATGTCCGCGCTTTCGCCACAGAGTTGTCGCCCATGGTTAGCAAAACTCGATTTATTTCATATCCTGTGTCTGGCTATGGCATGCAAGATATCCAGATTTGAGAGCTTCTATGCGGTTAATCATTAGAAACTTGATACGAAAAAAAGTTTTGAACAGGGACGGCCTTATTTTTGGGGGTTTGGGTGGGGGCAAAATTTTCGCAAATTGTTTTTTGCGATGATTTTAACTATTTTTACTGTCGTGTATCTATAGGACGTACTAATGATCCTCCTGAACGAATTTTGTAAATCGGTTGAGAAATGTCCAAGTTACAGACCATCGAATATTGTATTCATACATCAATTGAGGAGAAAGTGCTTGTCACTCTATCTCCTCCTAGACGACGCACATAAACTGGATTTGGTTTATGTGAGCGTGTTATACATAGAGAGAACACGAGTTGGTAAAATTTTGACCAAGATTGAGTGAAATTTGTCCGCACTAGGGATGGGGTAAAAATTGGTCATTTTTTTGTTGTCTCCGATTTGAACCAAAATTGTTGTGAAGTATCTATAATATGTACTGAGGGCCATTATGAGTGAATTTTGTGAATCGGTTGTCAAATGTAGAAATTGTGGCCACTTCCTTTTTTTCAAGTTTACAGAAAATGCACTATGAATTTAAATTCCTTCAACCAATCGTCACGTGTTTGGTGTCATTCGATGGGGAATCTAGTACTTCTAAACGATTACCTACTTGCCGTATTATGTCGATAGAGGCGAGAGATATTCGAAAAGTATGAACAGAACAACATACATATTGGCCTACATTATAAAATATCGGCACAATAACTCACCAAAACCCTGGTAAATATTATAGGGGCATCAAATAGGAACACAATGACGCAAAAATTAGCAAGATATCTCAAAAATTGGCCGAGATATGGCGACTTTTCTATCCACGTCACCAAATTTCGAGGCATGGGTGGAGGTCACACCAGAACGTTCAAACTGAACACAGAAATGTCAATAAACCATAATATCGACATACCAATCAATTTCGCGCGATTCCCTTATTATACTTCCATATTTTAATATGGAAGTATATTGTTATTCAATTTATTATTTTTTTCCATTATTATTATTCTTAGCAATTTTGTAACTCATTTATCTCTGGAAGTACAATATATAGAGATCTGGAATTTCGTACGTATATACACATATACTAATTCTAACTGAATAGACTATATAGAATATTGTCCAAGCTTGATTTTCAGAGTTATCTCCCCTTTGTTAACAAATGGGGTTGCTGTATCTCGAAAAATATGAGCAGCAGAGACACCAAATTTGGACCATATGTACAACTCAGTATGCCATATTGGGTGAATGCATTACAATTTATGTCCGCGCTTTCGCCACAGAGTTGTCGCCCATGGTTAGCAAAACTCGATTTATTTCATATCCTGTGTCTGGCTATGGCATGCAAGATATCCAGATTTGAGAGCTTCTATGCGGTTAATCATTAGAAACTTGATACGAAAAAAAGTTTTGAACAGGGACGGCCTTATTTTTTGGGGTTTGGGTGGGGGCAAAATTTTCGCAAATTGTTTTTTGCGATGATTTTAACTATTTTGACTGTCGTGTATCTATAGGACGTACTAATGATCCTCCTGAAAGAATTTTGTAAATCGGTTGAGAAATGTCCAAGTTACAGACCATCGAATATTGTATTCATACATCAATTGAGGAGAAAGTGCTTGTCACTCTATCTCCTCCTAGACGACGCACATAAACTGGATTTGGTTTATGTGAGCGTGTTATACATAGAGAGAACACGAGTTGGTAAAATTTTGACCAAGATTGAGTGAAATTTGTCCGCACTAGGGATGGGGTAAAAATTGGTCATTTTTTTGTTGTCTCCGATTTGAACCAAAATTGTTGTGAAGTATCTATAATATGTACTGAGGGCCATTATGAGTGAATTTTGTGAATCGGTTGTCAAATGTAGAAATTGTGGCCACTTCCTTTTTTTCAAGTTTACAGAAAATGCACTATGAATTTAAATTCCTTCAACCAATCGTCACGTGTTTGGTGTCATTCGATGGGGAATCTAGTACTTCTAAACGATTACCTACTTGCCGTATTATGTCGATAGAGGCGAGAGATATTCGAAAAGTATGAACAGAACAACATACATATTGGCCTACATTATAAAATATCGGCACAATAACTCACCAAAACCCTGGTAAATATTATAGGGGCATCAAATAGGAACACAATGACGCAAAAATTAGCAAGATATCTCAAAAATTGGCCGAGATATGGCGACTTTTCTATCCACGTCACCAAATTTCGAGGCATGGGTGGAGGTCACACCAGAACGTTCAAACTGAACACAGAAATGTCAATAAACCATAATATCGACATACCAATCAATTTCGCGCGATTCCCTTATTATACTTCCATATTTTAATATGGAAGTATATTGTTATTCAATTTATTATTTTTTTCCATTATTATTATTCTTAGCAATTTTGTAACTCATTTATCTCTGGAAGTACAATATATAGAGATCTGGAATTTCGTACGTATATACACATATACTAATTCTAACTGAATAGACTATATAGAATATTGTCCAAGCTTGATTTTCAGAGTTATCTCCCCTTTGTTAACAAATGGGGTTGCTGTATCTCGAAAAATATGAGCAGCAGAGACACCAAATTTGGACCATATGTACAACTCAGTATGCCATATTGGGTGAATGCATTACAATTTATGTCCGCGCTTTCGCCACAGAGTTGTCGCCCATGGTTAGCAAAACTCGATTTATTTCATATCCTGTGTCTGGCTATGGCATGCAAGATATCCAGATTTGAGAGCTTCTATGCGGTTAATCATTAGAAACTTGATACGAAAAAAAGTTTTGAACAGGGACGGCCTTATTTTTTGGGGTTTGGGTGGGGGCAAAATTTTCGCAAATTTTTTTTTGCGATGATTTTAACTATTTTTACTGTCGTGTATCTATAGGACGTACTAATGATCCTCCTGAAAGAATTTTGTAAATCGGTTGAGAAATGTCCAAGTTACAGACCATCGAATATTGTATTCATACATCAATTGAGGAGAAAGTGCTTGTCACTCTATCTCCTCCTAGACGACGCACATAAACTGGATTTGGTTTATGTGAGCGTGTTATACATAGAGAGAACACGAGTTGGTAAAATTTTGACCAAGATTGAGTGAAATTTGTCCGCACTAGGGATGGGGTAAAAATTGGTCATTTTTTTGTTGTCTCCGATTTGAACCAAAATTGTTGTGAAGTATCTATAATATGTACTGCGGGCCATTATGAGTGAATTTTGTGAATCGGTTGTCAAATGTAGAAATTGTGGCCACTTCCTTTTTTTCAAGTTTACAGAAAATGCACTATGAATTTAAATTCCTTCCACCAATCGTCACGTGTTTGGTGTCATTCGATGGGGAATTTCTAGTACTTCTAAACGATTACCTACTTGCCGTATTATGTCGATAGAGGCGAGAGATATTCGAAAAGTATGAACAGAACAACATACATATTGGCCTACATTATAAAATATCGGCACAATAACTCACCAAAACCCTGGTAAATATTATAGGGGCATCAAATAGGAACACAATGACGCAAAAATTAGCAATATATCTCAAAAATTGGCCGAGATATGGCGACTTTTCTATCCACGTCACCAAATTTCGAGGCATGGGTGGAGGTCACACCAGAACGTTCAAACTGAACACAGAAATGTCAATAAACCATAATATCGACATACCAATCAATTTCGCGCGATTCCCTTATTATACTTCCATATTTTAATATGGAAGCATATTGTTATTCAATTTATTATTTTTTTCCATTATTATTATTCTTAGCAATTTTGTAACTCATTTATCTCTGGAAGTACAATATATAGAGATCTGGAATTTCGTACGTATATACACATATACTAATTCTAACTGAATAGACTATATAGAATATTGTCCAAGCTTGATTTTCAGAGTTATCTCCCCTTTGTGAACAAATGGGGTTGCTGTATCTCGAAAAATATGAGCAGCAGAGACACCAAATTTGGACCATATGTACAACTCAGTATGACATATTGGGTGAATGCATTACAATTTATGTCCGCGCTTTCGCCACAGAGTTGTCGCCCATGGTTAGCAAAACTCGATTTATTTCATATCCTGTGTCTGGCTATGGCATGCAAGATATCCAGATTTGAGAGCTTCTATGCGGTTAATCATTAGAAACTTGATACGAAAAAAAGTTTTGAACAGGGACGGCCTTATTTTTTGGGGTTTGGGTGGGGGCAAAATTTTCGCAAATTGTTTTTTGCGATGATTTTAACTATTTTGACTGTCGTGTATCTATAGGACGTACTAATGATCCTCCTGAAAGAATTTTGTAAATCGGTTGAGAAATGTCCAAGTTACAGACCATCGAATATTGTATTCATACATCAATTGAGGAGAAAGTGCTTGTCACTCTATCTCCTCCTAGACGACGCACATAAACTGGATTTGGTTTATGTGAGCGTGTTATACATAGAGAGAACACGAGTTGGTAAAATTTTGACCAAGATTGAGTGAAATTTGTCCGCACTAGGGATGGGGTAAAAATTGGTCATTTTTTTGTTGTCTCCGATTTGAACCAAAATTGTTGTGAAGTATCTATAATATGTACTGAGGGCCATTATGAGTGAATTTTGTGAATCGGTTGTCAAATGTAGAAATTGTGGCCACTTCCTTTTTTTCAAGTTTACAGAAAATGCACTATGAATTTAAATTCCTTAAACCAATAGTCACGTATTTGGTGTCATTCGATGGGGAATTTATAGTACTTCTAAACGATTACCTACTTGCCGTATTATGTCGATAGAGGCGAGAGATATTCGAAAAGTATGAACAGAACAACATACATATTGGCCTACATTATAAAATATCGGCACAATAACTCACCAAAACCCATATAGGGGCATCAAATACGAACACAATGACGCAAAAATTAGCAAGATATCTCAAAAATTGGCCGAGATATGGCGACTTTTCTATCCACGTCACCAAATTTCGAGGCATGGGTGGAGGTCACACCAGAACGTTCAAACTGAACACAGAAATGTCAATAAACCATAATATCGACATACCAATCAATTTCGCGCGATTCCCTTATTATACTTCCATATTATAATATGGAAGTATATTGTTATTCAATTTATTATTTTTTTCCATTATTATTATTCTTAGCAATTTTGTAACTCATTTATCTCTGGAAGTACAATATATAGAGATCTGGAATTTCGTACGTATATACACATATACTAATTCTAACTGAATAGACTATATAGAATATTGTCCAAGCTTGATTTTCAGAGTTATCTCCCCTTTGTGAACAAATGGGGTTGCTGTATCTCGAAAAATATGAGCAGCAGAGACACCAAATTTGGACCATATGTACAACTCAGTATGACATATTGGGTGAATGCATTACAATTTATGTCCGCGCTTTCGCCACAGAGTTGTCGCCCATGGTTAGCAAAACTCGATTTATTTCATATCCTGTGTCTGGCTATGGCATGCAAGATATCCAGATTTGAGAGCTTCTATGCGGTTAATCATTAGAAACTTGATACGAAAAAAAGTTTTGAACAGGGACGGCCTTATTTTTTGGGGTTTGGGTGGGGGCAAAATTTTCGCAAATTGTTTTTTGCGATGATTTTAACTATTTTGACTGTCGTGTATCTATAGGACGTACTAATGATCCTCCTGAAAGAATTTTGTAAATCGGTTGAGAAATGTCCAAGTTACAGACCATCGAATATTGTATTCATACATCAATTGAGGAGAAAGTGCTTGTCACTCTATCTCCTCCTAGAGGACGCACATAAACTGGATTTGGTTTATGTGAACGTGTTATACATAGAGAGAACACGAGTTGGTAAAATTTTGACCAAGATTGAGTGAAATTTGTCCGCACTAGGGATGGGGTAAAAATTGGTCATTTTTTTGTTGTCTCCGATTTGAACCAAAATTGTTGTGAAGTATCTATAATATGTACTGAGGGCCATTATGAGTGAATTTTGTGAATCGGTTGTCAAATGTAGAAATTGTGGCCACTTCCTTTTTTTCAAGTTTACAGAAAATGCACTATGAATTTAAATTCCTTCAACCAATCGTCAAGTGTTTGGTGTCATTCGATGGGGAATTTCTAGTACTTCTAAACGATTACCTACTTGCCGTATTATGTCGATAGAGGCGAGAGATATTCGAAAAGTATGAACAGAACAACATACATATTGGCCTACATTATAAAATATCGGCACAATAACTCACCAAAACCCTGGTAAATATTATAGGGGCATCAAATAGGAACACAATGACGCAAAAATTAGCAATATATCTCAAAAATTGGCCGAGATATGGCGACTTTTCTATCCACGTCACCAAATTTCGAGGCATGGGTGGAGGTCACACCAGAACGTTCAAACTGAACACAGAAATGTCAATAAACCATAATATCGACATACCAATCAATTTCGCGCGATTCCCTTATTATACTTCCATATTTTAATATGGAAGCATATTGTTATTCAATTTATTATTTTTTTCCATTATTATTATTCTTAGCAATTTTGTAACTCATTTATCTCTGGAAGTACAATATATAGAGATCTGGAATTTCGTACGTATATACACATATACTAATTCTAACTGAATAGACTATATAGAATATTGTCCAAGCTTGATTTTCAGAGTTATCTCCCCTTTGTGAACAAATGGGGTTGCTGTATCTCGAAAAATATGAGCAGCAGAGACACCAAATTTGGACCATATGTACAACTCAGTATGACATATTGGGTGAATGCATTACAATTTATGTCCGCGCTTTCGCCACAGAGTTGTCGCCCATGGTTAGCAAAACTCGATTTATTTCATATCCTGTGTCTGGCTATGGCATGCAAGATATCCAGATTTGAGAGCTTCTATGCGGTTAATCATTAGAAACTTGATACGAAAAAAAGTTTTGAACAGGGACGGCCTTATTTTTTGGGGTTTGGGTGGGGGCAAAATTTTCGCAAATTGTTTTTTGCGATGATTTTAACTATTTTGACTGTCGTGTATCTATAGGACGTACTAATGATCCTCCTGAAAGAATTTTGTAAATCGGTTGAGAAATGTCCAAGTTACAGACCATCGAATATTGTATTCATACATCAATTGAGGAGAAAGTGCTTGTCACTCTATCTCCTCCTAGACGACGCACATAAACTGGATTTGGTTTATGTGAGCGTGTTATACATAGAGAGAACACGAGTTGGTAAAATTTTGACCAAGATTGAGTGAAATTTGTCCGCACTAGGGATGGGGTAAAAATTGGTCATTTTTTTGTTGTCTCCGATTTGAACCAAAATTGTTGTGAAGTATCTATAATATGTACTGAGGGCCATTATGAGTGAATTTTGTGAATCGGTTGTCAAATGTAGAAATTGTGGCCACTTCCTTTTTTTCAAGTTTACAGAAAATGCACTATGAATTTAAATTCCTTAAACCAATAGTCACGTATTTGGTGTCATTCGATGGGGAATTTATAGTACTTCTAAACGATTACCTACTTGCCGTATTATGTCGATAGAGGCGAGAGATATTCGAAAAGTATGAACAGAACAACATACATATTGGCCTACATTATAAAATATCGGCACAATAACTCACCAAAACCCATATAGGGGCATCAAATACGAACACAATGACGCAAAAATTAGCAAGATATCTCAAAAATTGGCCGAGATATGGCGACTTTTCTATCCACGTCACCAAATTTCGAGGCATGGGTGGAGGTCACACCAGAACGTTCAAACTGAACACAGAAATGTCAATAAACCATAATATCGACATACCAATCAATTTCGCGCGATTCCCTTATTATACTTCCATATTATAATATGGAAGTATATTGTTATTCAATTTATTATTTTTTTCCATTATTATTATTCTTAGCAATTTTGTAACTCATTTATCTCTGGAAGTACAATATATAGAGATCTGGAATTTCGTACGTATATACACATATACTAATTCTAACTGAATAGACTATATAGAATATTGTCCAAGCTTGATTTTCAGAGTTATCTCCCCTTTGTGAACAAATGGGGTTGCTGTATCTCGAAAAATATGAGCAGCAGAGACACCAAATTTGGACCATATGTACAACTCAGTATGACATATTGGGTGAATGCATTACAATTTATGCCCGCGCTTTCGCCACAGAGTTGTCGCCCATGGTTAGCAAAACTCGATTTATTTCATATCCTGTGTCTGGCTATGGCATGCAAGATATCCAGATTTGAGAGCTTCTATGCGGTTAATCATTAGAAACTTGATACGAAAAAAAGTTTTGAACAGGGACGGCCTTATTTTTTGGGGTTTGGGTGGGGGCAAAATTTTCGCAAATTGTTTTTTGCGATGATTTTAACTATTTTGACTGTCGTGTATCTATAGGACGTACTAATGATCCTCCTGAAAGAATTTTGTAAATCGGTTGAGAAATGTCCAAGTTACAGACCATCGAATATTGTATTCATACATCAATTGAGGAGAAAGTGCTTGTCACTCTATCTCCTCCTAGAGGACGCACATAAACTGGATTTGGTTTATGTGAACGTGTTATACATAGAGAGAACACGAGTTGGTAAAATTTTGACCAAGATTGAGTGAAATTTGTCCGCACTAGGGATGGGGTAAAAATTGGTCATTTTTTTGTTGTCTCCGATTTGAACCAAAATTGTTGTGAAGTATCTATAATATGTACTGAGGGCCATTATGAGTGAATTTTGTGAATCGGTTGTCAAATGTAGAAATTGTGGCCACTTCCTTTTTTTCAAGTTTACAGAAAATGCACTATGAATTTAAATTCCTTCAACCAATCGTCAAGTGTTTGGTGTCATTCGATGGGGAATTTCTAGTACTTCTAAACGATTACCTACTTGCCGTATTATGTCGATAGAGGCGAGAGATATTCGAAAAGTATGAACAGAACAACATACATATTGGCCTACATTATAAAATATCGGCACAATAACTCACCAAAACCCATATAGGGGCATCAAATACGAACACAATGACGCAAAAATTAGCAAGATATCTCAAAAATTGGCCGAGATATGGCGACTTTTCTATCCACGTCACCAAATTTCGAGGCATGGGTGGAGGTCACACCAGAACGTTCAAACTGAACACAGAAATGTCAATAAACCATAATATCGACATACCAATCAATTTCGCGCGATTCCCTTATTATACTTCCATATTATAATATGGAAGTATATTGTTATTCAATTTATTATTTTTTTCCATTATTATTATTCTTAGCAATTTTGTAACTCATTTATCTCTGGAAGTACAATATATAGAGATCTGGAATTTCGTACGTATATACACATATACTAATTCTAACTGAATAGACTATATAGAATATTGTCCAAGCTTGATTTTCAGAGTTATCTCCCCTTTGTGAACAAATGGGGTTGCTGTATCTCGAAAAATATGAGCAGCAGAGACACCAAATTTGGACCATATGTACAACTCAGTATGACATATTGGGTGAATGCATTACAATTTATGTCCGCGCTTTCGCCACAGAGTTGTCGCCCATGGTTAGCAAAACTCGATTTATTTCATATCCTGTGTCTGGCTATGGCATGCAAGATATCCAGATTTGAGAGCTTCTATGCGGTTAATCATTAGAAACTTGATACGAAAAAAAGTTTTGAACAGGGACGGCCTTATTTTTTGGGGTTTGGGTGGGGGCAAAATTTTCGCAAATTGTTTTTTGCGATGATTTTAACTATTTTGACTGTCGTGTATCTATAGGACGTACTAATGATCCTCCTGAAAGAATTTTGTAAATCGGTTGAGAAATGTCCAAGTTACAGACCATCGAATATTGTATTCATACATCAATTGAGGAGAAAGTGCTTGTCACTCTATCTCCTCCTAGAGGACGCACATAAACTGGATTTGGTTTATGTGAACGTGTTATACATAGAGAGAACACGAGTTGGTAAAATTTTGACCAAGATTGAGTGAAATTTGTCCGCACTAGGGATGGGGTAAAAATTGGTCATTTTTTTGTTGTCTCCGATTTGAACCAAAATTGTTGTGAAGTATCTATAATATGTACTGAGGGCCATTATGAGTGAATTTTGTGAATCGGTTGTCAAATGTAGAAATTGTGGCCACTTCCTTTTTTTCAAGTTTACAGAAAATGCACTATGAATTTAAATTCCTTCAACCAATCGTCAAGTGTTTGGTGTCATTCGATGGGGAATTTCTAGTACTTCTAAACGATTACCTACTTGCCGTATTATGTCGATAGAGGCGAGAGATATTCGAAAAGTATGAACAGAACAACATACATATTGGCCTACATTATAAAATATCGGCACAATAACTCACCAAAACCCTGGTAAATATTATAGGGGCATCAAATAGGAACACAATGACGCAAAAATTAGCAATATATCTCAAAAATTGGCCGAGATATGGCGACTTTTCTATCCACGTCACCAAATTTCGAGGCATGGGTGGAGGTCACACCAGAACGTTCAAACTGAACACAGAAATGTCAATAAACCATAATATCGACATACCAATCAATTTCGCGCGATTCCCTTATTATACTTCCATATTTTAATATGGAAGCATATTGTTATTCAATTTATTATTTTTTTCCATTATTATTATTCTTAGCAATTTTGTAACTCATTTATCTCTGGAAGTACAATATATAGAGATCTGGAATTTCGTACGTATATACACATATACTAATTCTAACTGAATAGACTATATAGAATATTGTCCAAGCTTGATTTTCAGAGTTATCTCCCCTTTGTGAACAAATGGGGTTGCTGTATCTCGAAAAATATGAGCAGCAGAGACACCAAATTTGGACCATATGTACAACTCAGTATGACATATTGGGTGAATGCATTACAATTTATGTCCGCGCTTTCGCCACAGAGTTGTCGCCCATGGTTAGCAAAACTCGATTTATTTCATATCCTGTGTCTGGCTATGGCATGCAAGATATCCAGATTTGAGAGCTTCTATGCGGTTAATCATTAGAAACTTGATACGAAAAAAAGTTTTGAACAGGGACGGCCTTATTTTTTGGGGTTTGGGTGGGGGCAAAATTTTCGCAAATTGTTTTTTGCGATGATTTTAACTATTTTGACTGTCGTGTATCTATAGGACGTACTAATGATCCTCCTGAAAGAATTTTGTAAATCGGTTTTAGAAATGTCCAAGTTACAGACCATCGAATATTGTATTCATACATCAATTGAGGAGAAAGTGCTTGTCACTCTATCTCCTCCTAGAGGACGCACATAAACTGGATTTGGTTTATGTGAACGTGTTATACATAGAGAGAACACGAGTTGGTAAAATTTTGACCAAGATTGAGTGAAATTTGTCCGCACTAGGGATGGGGTAAAAATTGGTCATTTTTTTGTTGTCTCCGATTTGAACCAAAATTGTTGTGAAGTATCTATAATATGTACTGAGGGCCATTATGAGTGAATTTTGTGAATCGGTTGTCAAATGTAGAAATTGTGGCCACTTCCTTTTTTTCAAGTTTACAGAAAATGCACTATGAATTTAAATTCCTTCAACCAATCGTCAAGTGTTTGGTGTCATTCGATGGGGAATTTCTAGTACTTCTAAACGATTACCTACTTGCCGTATTATGTCGATAGAGGCGAGAGATATTCGAAAAGTATGAACAGAACAACATACATATTGGCCTACATTATAAAATATCGGCACAATAACTCACCAAAACCCTGGTAAATATTATAGGGGCATCAAATAGGAACACAATGACGCAAAAATTAGCAATATATCTCAAAAATTGGCCGAGATATGGCGACTTTTCTATCCACGTCACCAAATTTCGAGGCATGGGTGGAGGTCACACCAGAACGTTCAAACTGAACACAGAAATGTCAATAAACCATAATATCGACATACCAATCAATTTCGCGCGATTCCCTTATTATACTTCCATATTTTAATATGGAAGCATATTGTTATTCAATTTATTATTTTTTTCCATTATTATTATTCTTAGCAATTTTGTAACTCATTTATCTCTGGAAGTACAATATATAGAGATCTGGAATTTCGTACGTATATACACATATACTAATTCTAACTGAATAGACTATATAGAATATTGTCCAAGCTTGATTTTCAGAGTTATCTCCCCTTTGTGAACAAATGGGGTTGCTGTATCTCGAAAAATATGAGCAGCAGAGACACCAAATTTGGACCATATGTACAACTCAGTATGACATATTGGGTGAATGCATTACAATTTATGTCCGCGCTTTCGCCACAGAGTTGTCGCCCATGGTTAGCAAAACTCGATTTATTTCATATCCTGTGTCTGGCTATGGCATGCAAGATATCCAGATTTGAGAGCTTCTATGCGGTTAATCATTAGAAACTTGATACGAAAAAAAGTTTTGAACAGGGACGGCCTTATTTTTTGGGGTTTGGGTGGGGGCAAAATTTTCGCAAATTGTTTTTTGCGATGATTTTAACTATTTTGACTGTCGTGTATCTATAGGACGTACTAATGATCCTCCTGAAAGAATTTTGTAAATCGGTTGAGAAATGTCCAAGTTACAGACCATCGAATATTGTATTCATACATCAATTGAGGAGAAAGTGCTTGTCACTCTATCTCCTCCTAGACGACGCACATAAACTGGATTTGGTTTATGTGAGCGTGTTATACATAGAGAGAACACGAGTTGGTAAAATTTTGACCAAGATTGAGTGAAATTTGTCCGCACTAGGGATGGGGTAAAAATTGGTCATTTTTTTGTTGTCTCCGATTTGAACCAAAATTGTTGTGAAGTATCTATAATATGTACTGAGGGCCATTATGAGTGAATTTTGTGAATCGGTTGTCAAATGTAGAAATTGTGGCCACTTCCTTTTTTTCAAGTTTACAGAAAATGCACTATGAATTTAAATTCCTTAAACCAATAGTCACGTATTTGGTGTCATTCGATGGGGAATTTATAGTACTTCTAAACGATTACCTACTTGCCGTATTATGTCGATAGAGGCGAGAGATATTCGAAAAGTATAAACAGAACAACATACATATTGGCCTACATTATAAAATATCGGCACAATAACTCACCAAAACCCGGTAAATATTATAGGGGCATAAAATACGAACACAATGACGCAAAAATTAGCAAGATATCTCAAAAATTGGCCGAGATATGGCGACTTTTCTATCCACGTCACCAAATTTCGAGGCATGGGTGGAGGTCACACCAGAACGTTCAAACTGAACACAGAAATGTCAATAAACCATAATATCGACATACCAATCAATTTCGCGCGATTCCCTTATTATACTTCCATATTATAATATGGAAGTATATTGTTATTCAATTTATTATTTTTTTCCATTATTATTATTCTTAGCAATTTTGTAACTCATTTATCTCTGGAAGTACAATATATAGAGATCTGGAATTTCGTACGTATATACACATATACTAATTCTAACTGAATAGACTATATAGAATATTGTCCAAGCTTGATTTTCAGAGTTATCTCCCCTTTGTGAACAAATGGGGTTGCTGTATCTCGAAAAATATGAGCAGCAGAGACACCAAATTTGGACCATATGTACAACTCAGTATGACATATTGGGTGAATGCATTACAATTTATGTCCGCGCTTTCGCCACAGAGTTGTCGCCCATGGTTAGCAAAACTCGATTTATTTCATATCCTGTGTCTGGCTATGGCATGCAAGATATCCAGATTTGAGAGCTTCTATGCGGTTAATCATTAGAAACTTGATACGAAAAAAAGTTTTGAACAGGGACGGCCTTATTTTTTGGGGTTTGGGTGGGGGCAAAATTTTCGCAAATTGTTTTTTGCGATGATTTTAACTATTTTGACTGTCGTGTATCTATATGACGTACTAATGATCCTCCTGAAAGAATTTTGTAAATCGGTTGAGAAATGTCCAAGTTACAGACCATCGAATATTGTATTCATACATCAATTGAGGAGAAAGTGCTTGTCACTCTATCTCCTCCTAGAGGACGCACATAAACTGGATTTGGTTTATGTGAACGTGTTATACATAGAGAGAACACGAGTTGGTAAAATTTTGACCAAGATTGAGTGAAATTTGTCCGCACTAGGGATGGGGTAAAAATTGGTCATTTTTTTGTTGTCTCCGATTTGAACCAAAATTGTTGTGAAGTATCTATAATATATACTGAGGGCCATTATGAGTGAATTTTGTGAATCGGTTGTCAAATGTAGAAATTGTGGCCACTTCCTTTTTTTCAAGTTTACAGAAAATGCACTATGAATTTAAATTCCTTAAACCAATAGTCACGTATTTGGTGTCATTCGATGGGGAATTTCTAGTACTTCTAAACGATTACCTACTTGCCGTATTATGTCGATAGAGGCGAGAGATATTCGAAAAGTATGAACAGAACAACATACATATTGGCCTACATTATAAAATATCGGCACAATAACTCACCAAAACCCTGGTAAATATTATAGGGGCATCAAATAGGAACACAATGACGCAAAAATTAGCAATATATCTCAAAAATTTGGCCGAGATATGGCGACTTTTCTATCCACGTCACCAAATTTCGAGGCATGGGTGGAGGTCACACCAGAACGTTCAAACTGAACACAGAAATGTCAATAAACAATAATATCGACATACCAATCAATTTCGCGCGATTCCCTTATTATACTTCCATATTTTAATATGGAAGTATATTGTTATTCAATTTATTATTTTTTTCCATTATTATTATTCTTAGCAATTTTGTAACTCATTTATCTCTGGAAGTACAATATATAGAGATCTGGAATTTCGTACGTATATACACATATACTAATTCTAACTGAATAGACTATATAGAATATTGTCCAAGCTTGATTTTCAGAGTTATCTCCCCTTTGTGAACAAATGGGGTTGCTGTATCTCGAAAAATATGAGCAGCAGAGACACCAAATTTGGACCATATGTACAACTCAGTATGCCATACTGGGTGAATGCATTACAATTTATGTCCGCGCTTTCGCCACAGAGTTGTCGCCCATGGTTAGCAAAACTCGATTTATTTCATATCCTGTGTCTGGCTATGACATGCAAGATATCCAGATTTGAGAGCTTCTATGCGGTTAATCATTAGAAACTTGATACGAAAAAAAGTTTTGAACAGGGACGGCCTTATTTTTGGGGGTTTGGGTGGGGGCAAAATTTTCGCAAATTGTTTTTTGCGATGATTTTAACTATTTTTACTGTCGTGTATCTATAGGACGTACTAATGATCCTCCTGAACGAATTTTGTAAATCGGTTGAGAAATGTCCAAGTTACAGACCATCGAATATTGTATTCATACATCAATTGAGGAGAAAGTGCTTGTCACTCTATCTCCTCCTAGACGACGCACATAAACTGGATTTGGTTTATGTGAGCGTGTTATACATAGAGAGAACACGAGTTGGTAAAATTTTGACCAAGATTGAGTGAAATTTGTCCGCACTAGGGATGGGGTAAAAATTGGTCATTTTTTTGTTGTCTCCGATTTGAACCAAAATTGTTGTGAAGTATCTATAATATGTACTGAGGGCCATTATGAGTGAATTTTGTGAATCGGTTGTCAAATGTAGAAATTGTGGCCACTTCCTTTTTTTCAAGTTTACAGAAAATGCACTATGAATTTAAATTCCTTAAACCAATAGTCACGTATTTGGTGTCATTCGATGGGGAATTTCTAGTACTTCTAAACGATTACCTACTTGCCGTATTATGTCGATAGAGGCGAGAGATATTCGAAAAGTATGAACAGAACAACATACATATTGGCCTACATTATAAAATATCGGCACAATAACTCACCAGAACCCTGGTAAATATTATAGGGGCATCAAATAGGAACACAATGACGCAAAAATTAGCAATATATCTCAAAAATTGGCCGAGATATGGCGACTTTTCTATCCACGTCACCAAATTTCGAGGCATGGGTGGAGGTCACACCAGAACGTTCAAACTGAACACAGAAATGTCAATAAACCATAATATCGACATACCAATCAATTTCGCGCGATTCCATTATTATACTTCCATATTATAATATGGAAGTATATTGTTATTCAATTTATTATTTTTTTCCATTATTATTATTCTTAGCAATTTTGTAACTCATTTATCTCTGGAAGTACAATATATAGAGATCTGGAATTTCGTACGTATATACACATATACTAATTCTAACTGAATAGACTATATAGAATATTGTCCAAGTTTGATTTTCAGAGTTATCTCCCATTTGTGAACAAATGGGGTTGCTGTATCTCGAAAAATATGAGCAGCAGAGACACCAAATTTGGACCATAAGTACAACTCAGTATGCCATATTGGGTGAATGCATTACAATTTATGTCCGCGCTTTCGCCACAGAGTTGTCGCCCATGGTTAGCAAAACTCGATTTATTTCATATCCTGTGTCTGGCTATGGCATGCAAGATATCCAGATTTGAGAGCTTCTATGCGGTTAATCATTAGAAACTTGATACGAAAAAAAGTTTTGAACAGGAACGGCCTTATTTTTTGGGGTTTGGGTGGGGGCAAAATTTTCGCAAATTTTTTTTTGCGATGATTTTAACTATTTTTACTGTCGTGTATCTATAGGACGTACTAATGATCCTCCTGAAAGAATTTTGTAAATCGGTTGAGAAATGTCCAAGTTACAGACCATCGAATATTGTATTCATACATCAATTGAGGAGAAAGTGCTTGTCACTCTATCTCCTCCTAGACGACGCACATAAACTGGATTTGGTTTATGTGAACGTGTTATACATAGAGAGAACACGAGTTGGTAAAATTTTGACCAAGATTGAGTGAAATTTGTCCGCACTAGGGATGGGGTAAAAATTGGTCATTTTTTTGTTGTCTCCGATTTGAACCAAAATTGTTGTGAAGTATCTATAATATGTACTGAGGGCCATTATGAGTGAATTTTGTGAATCGGTTGTCAAATGTAGAAATTGTGGCCACTTCCTTTTTTTCAAGTTTACAGAAAATGCACTATGAATTTAAATTCCTTCAACCAATCGTCACGTGTTTGGTGTCATTCGATGGGGAATTTCTAGTACTTCTAAACGATTACCTACTTGCCGTATTATGTCGATAGAGGCGAGAGATATTCGAAAAGTATGAACAGAACAACATACATATTGGCCTACATTATAAAATATCGGCACAATAACTCACCAAAACCCGGTAAATATTATAGGGGCATCAAATACGAACACAATGACGCAAAAATTAGCAATATATCTCAAAAATTGGCCGAGATATGGCGACTTTTCTATCCACGTCACCAAATTTCGAGGCATGGGTGGAGGTCACACCAGAACGTTCAAACTGAACACAGAAATGTCAATAAACCATAATATCGACATACCAATCAATTTCGCGCGATTCCATTATTATACTTCCATATTATAATATGGAAGTATATTGTTATTCAATTTATTATTTTTTTCCATTATTATTATTCTTAGCAATTTTGTAACTCATTTATCTCTGGAAGTACAATATATAGAGATCTGGAATTTCGTACGTATATACACATATACTAATTCTAACTGAATAGACTATATAGAATATTGTCCAAGTTTGATTTTCAGAGTTATCTCCCCTTTGTGAACAAATGGGGTTGCTGTATCTCGAAAAATATGAGCAGCAGAGACACCAAATTTGGACCATAAGTACAACTCAGTATGCCATATTGGGTGAATGCATTACAATTTATGTCCGCGCTTTCGCCACAGAGTTGTCGCCCATGGTTAGCAAAACTCGATTTATTTCATATCCTGTGTCTGGCTATGGCATGCAAGATATCCAGATTTGAGAGCTTCTATGCGGTTAATCATTAGAAACTTGATACGAAAAAAAGTTTTGAACAGGAACGGCCTTATTTTTTGGGGTTTGGGTGGGGGCAAAATTTTCGCAAATTTTTTTTTGCGATGATTTTAACTATTTTTACTGTCGTGTATCTATAGGACGTACTAATGATCCTCCTGAAAGAATTTTGTAAATCGGTTGAGAAATGTCCAAGTTACAGACCATCGAATATTGTATTCATACATCAATTGAGGAGAAAGTGCTTGTCACTCTATCTCCTCCTAGACGACGCACATAAACTGGATTTGGTTTATGTGAACGTGTTATACATAGAGAGAACACGAGTTGGTAAAATTTTGACCAAGATTGAGTGAAATTTGTCCGCACTAGGGATGGGGTAAAAATTGGTCATTTTTTTGTTGTCTCCGATTTGAACCAAAATTGTTGTGAAGTATCTATAATATGTACTGAGGGCCATTATGAGTGAATTTTGTGAATCGGTTGTCAAATGTAGAAATTGTGGCCACTTCCTTTTTTTCAAGTTTACAGAAAATGCACTATGAATTTAAATTCCTTCAACCAATCGTCACGTGTTTGATGTCATTCGATGGGGAATTTCTAGTACTTCTAAACGATTACCTACTTGCCGTATTATGTCGATAGAGGCGAGAGATATTCGAAAAGTATGAACAGAACAACATACATATTGGCCTACATTATAAAATATCGGCACAATAACTCACCAAAACCCTGGTAAATATTATAGGGGCATCAAATAGGAACACAATGACGCAAAAATTAGCAAGATATCTCAAAAATTGGCCGAGATATGGCGACTTTTCTATCCACGTCACCAAATTTCGAGGCATGGGTGGAGGTCACACCAGAACGTTCAAACTGAACACAGAAATGTCAATAAACCATAATATCGACATACCAATCAATTTCGCGCGATTCCATTATTATACTTCCATATTATAATATGGAAGTATATTGTTATTCAATTTATTATTTTTTTCCATTATTATTATTCTTAGCAATTTTGTAACTCATTTATCTCTGGAAGTACAATATATAGAGATCTGGAATTTCGTACGTATATACACATATACTAATTCTAACTGAATAGACTATATAGAATATTTTCAAGTTTGATTTTCAGAGTTATCTCCCCTTTGTGAACAAATGGGGTTGCTGTATCTCGAAAAATATGAGCAGCAGAGACACCAAATTTGGACCATATGTACAACTCAGTATGCCATATTGGGTGAATGCATTACAATTTATGTCCGCGCTTTCGCCACAGAGTTGTCGCCCATGGTTAGCAAAACTCGATTTATTTCATATCCTGTGTCTGGCTATGGCATGCAAGATATCCAGATTTGAGAGCTTCTATGCGGTTAATCATTAGAAACTTGATACGAAAAAAAGTTTTGAACAGGAACGGCCTTATTTTTTGGGGTTTGGGTGGGGGCAAAATTTTCGCAAATTTTTTTTTGCGATGATTTTAACTATTTTTACTGTCGTGTATCTATAGGACGTACTAATGATCCTCCTGAAAGAATTTTGTAAATCGGTTGAGAAATGTCCAAGTTACAGACCATCGAATATTGTATTCATACATCAATTGAGGAGAAAGTGCTTGTCACTCTATCTCCTCCTAGACGACGCACATAAACTGGATTTGGTTTATGTGAACGTGTTATACATAGAGAGAACACGAGTTGGTAAAATTTTGACCAAGATTGAGTGAAATTTGTCCGCACTAGGGATGGGGTAAAAATTGGTCATTTTTTTGTTGTCTCCGATTTGAACCAAAATTGTTGTGAAGTATCTATAATATGTACTGAGGGCCATTATGAGTGAATTTTGTGAATCGGTTGTCAAATGTAGAAATTGTGGCCACTTCCTTTTTTTCAAGTTTACAGAAAATGCACTATGAATTTAAATTCCTTCAACCAATCGTCACATGTTTGGTGTCATTCGATGGGGAATTTCTAGTACTTCTAAACGATTACCTACTTGCCGTATTATGTCGATAGAGGCGAGAGATATTCGAAAAGTATGAACAGAACAACATACATATTGGCCTACATTATAAAATATCGGCACAATAACTCACCAAAACCCGGTAAATATTATAGGGGCATCAAATACGAACACAATGACGCAAAAATTAGCAAGATATCTCAAAAATTGGCCGAGATATGGCGACTTTTCTATCCACGTCACCAAATTTCGAGGCATGGGTGGAGGTCACACCAGAACGTTCAAACTGAACACAGAAATGTCAATAAACCATAATATCGACATACCAATCAATTTCGCGCGATTCCATTATTATACTTCCATATTATAATATGGAAGTATATTGTTATTCAATTTATTATTTTTTTCCATTATTATTATTCTTAGCAATTTTGTAACTCATTTATCTCTGGAAGTACAATATATAGAGATCTGGAATTTCGTACGTATATACACATATACTAATTCTAACTGAATAGACTATATAGAATATTGTCCAAGTTTGATTTTCAGAGTTATCTCCCCTTTGTGAACAAATGGGGTTGCTGTATCTCGAAAAATATGAGCAGCAGAGACACCAAATTTGGACCATAAGTACAACTCAGTATGCCATATTGGGTGAATGCATTACAATTTATGTCCGCGCTTTCGCCACAGAGTTGTCGCCCATGGTTAGCAAAACTCGATTTATTTCATATCCTGTGTCTGGCTATGGCATGCAAGATATCCAGATTTGAGAGCTTCTATGCGGTTAATCATTAGAAACTTGATACGAAAAAAAGTTTTGAACAGGAACGGCCTTATTTTTTGGGGTTTGGGTGGGGGCAAAATTTTCGCAAATTTTTTTTTGCGATGATTTTAACTATTTTTACTGTCGTGTATCTATAGGACGTACTAATGATCCTCCTGAAAGAATTTTGTAAATCGGTTGAGAAATGTCCAAGTTACAGACCATCGAATATTGTATTCATACATCAATTGAGGAGAAAGTGCTTGTCACTCTATCTCCTCCTAGACGACGCACATAAACTGGATTTGGTTTATGTGAACGTGTTATACATAGAGAGAACACGAGTTGATAAAATTTTGACCAAGATTGAGTGAAATTTGTCCGCACTAGGGATGGGGTAAAAATTGGTCATTTTTTTGTTGTCTCCGATTTGAACCAAAATTGTTGTGAAGTATCTATAATATGTACTGAGGGCCATTATGAGTGAATTTTGTGAATCGGTTGTCAAATGTAGAAATTGTGGCCACTTCCTTTTTTTCAAGTTTACAGAAAATGCACTATGAATTTAAATTCCTTCAACCAATCGTCACGTGTTTGGTGTCATTCGATGGGGAATTTCTAGTACTTCTAAACGATTACCTACTTGCCGTATTATGTCGATAGAGGCGAGAGATATTCGAAAAGTATGAACAGAACAACATACATATTGGCCTACATTATAAAATATCGGCACAATAACTCACCAAAACCCTGGTAAATATTATAGGGGCATCAAATAGGAACACAATGACGCAAAAATTAGCAAGATATCTCAAAAATTGGCCGAGATATGGCGACTTTTCTATCCACGTCACCAAATTTCGAGGCATGGGTGGAGGTCACACCAGAACGTTCAAACTGAACACAGAAATGTCAATAAACCATAATATCGACATACCAATCAATTTCGCGCGATTCCCTTATTATACTTCCATATTATAATATGGAAGTATATTGTTATTCAATTTATTATTTTTTTCCATTATTATTATTCTTAGCAATTTTGTAACTCATTTATCTCTGGATGTACAATATATAGAGATCTGGAATTTCGTACGTATATACACATATACTAATTCTAACTGAATAGACTATATAGAATATTGTCCAAGTTTGATTTTCAGAGTTATCTCCCCTTTGTGAACAAATGGGGTTGCTGTATCTCGAAAAATATGAGCAGCAGAGACACCAAATTTGGACCATATGTACAACTCAGTATGCCATATTGGGTGAATGCATTACAATTTATGTCCGCGCTTTCGCCACAGAGTTGTCGCCCATGGTTAGCAAAACTCGATTTATTTCATATCCTGTGTCTGGCTATGGCATGCAAGATATCCAGATTTGAGAGCTTCTATGCTGTTAATCATTAGAAACTTGATACGAAAAAAAGTTTTGAACAGGGACGGCCTTATTTTTGGGGGTTTGGGTGGGGGCAAAATTTTCGCAAATTGTTTTTTGCGATGATTTTAACTATTTTTACTGTCGTATATCTATAGGACGTACTAATGATCCTCCTGAACGAATTTTGTAAATCGGTTGAGAAATGTCCAAGTTACAGACCATCGAATATTGTATTCATACATCAATTGAGGAGAAAGTGCTTGTCACTCTATCTCCTCCTAGACGACGCACATAAACTGGATTTGGTTTATGTGAGCGTGTTGTACATAGAGAGAACACGAGTTGGTAAAATTTTGACCAAGATTGAGTGAAATTTGTCCGCACTAGGGATGGGGTAAAAATTGGTCATTTTTTTGTTGTCTCCGATTTGAACCAAAATTGTTGTGAAGTATCTATAATATGTACTGAGGGCCATTGTGAGTGAATTTTGTGAATCGGTTGTCAAATGTAGAAATTGTGGCCACTTCCTTTTTTTCAAGTTTACAGAAAAAGCACTATGAATTTAAATTCCTTAAACCAATAGTCACGTATTTGGTGTCATTCGATGGGGAATTTCTAGTACTTCTAAACGATTACCTACTTGCCGTATTATGTCGATAGAGGCGAGAGATATTCGAAAAGTATGAACAGAACAACATACATATTGGCCTACATTATAAAATATCGGCACAATAACTCACCAAAACCCGGTAAATATTATAGGGGCATCAAATACGAACACAATGACGCAAAAATTAGCAAGATATCTCAAAAATTGGCCGAGATATGGCGACTTTTCTATCCACGTCACCAAATTTCGAGGCATGGGTGGAGGTCACACCAGAACGTTCAAACTGAACACAGAAATGTCAATAAACCATAATATCGACATACCAATCAATTTCGCGCGATTCCCTTATTATACTTCCATATTATAATATGGAAGTATATTGTTATTCAATTTATTATTTTTTTCCATTATTATTATTCTTAGCAATTTTGTAACTCATTTATCTCTGGAAGTACAATATATAGAGATCTGGAATTTCGTACGTATATACACATATACTAATTCTAACTGAATAGACTATATAGAATATTGTCCAAGTTTGATTTTCAGAGTTATCTCCCCTTTGTGAACAAATGGGGTTGCTGTATCTCGAAAAATATGAGCAGCAGAGACACCAAATTTGGACCATAAGTACAACTCAGTATGCCATATTGGGTGAATGCATTACAATTTATGTCCGCGCTTTCGCCACAGAGTTGTCGCCCATGGTTAGCAAAACTCGATTTATTTCATATCCTGTGTCTGGCTATGGCATGCAAGATATCCAGATTTGAGAGCTTCTATGCGGTTAATCATTAGAAACTTGATACGAAAAAAAGTTTTGAACAGGAACGGCCTTATTTTTTGGGGTTTGGGTGGGGGCAAAATTTTCGCAAATTTTTTTTTGCGATGATTTTAACTATTTTTACTGTCGTGTATCTATAGGACGTACTAATGATCCTCCTGAAAGAATTTTGTAAATCGGTTGAGAAATGTCCAAGTTACAGACCATCGAATATTGTATTCATACATCAATTGAGGAGAAAGTGCTTGTCACTCTATCTCCTCCTAGACGACGCACATAAACTGGATTTGGTTTATGTGAACGTGTTATACATAGAGAGAACACGAGTTGGTAAAATTTTGACCAAGATTGAGTGAAATTTGTCCGCACTAGGGATGGGGTAAAAATTGGTCATTTTTTTGTTGTCTCCGATTTGAACCAAAATTGTTGTGAAGTATCTATAATATGTACTGAGGGCCATTGTGAGTGAATTTTGTGAATCGGTTGTCAAATGTAGAAATTGTGGCCACTTCCTTTTTTTCAAGTTTACAGAAAAAGCACTATGAATTTAAATTCCTTAAACCAATAGTCACGTATTTGGTGTCATTCGATGGGGAATTTCTAGTACTTCTAAACGATTACCTACTTGCCGTATTATGTCGATAGAGGCGAGAGATATTCGAAAAGTATGAACAGAACAACATACATATTGGCCTACATTATAAAATATCGGCACAATAACTCACCAAAACCCGGTAAATATTATAGGGGCATCAAATACGAACACAATGACGCAAAAATTAGCAAGATATCTCAAAAATTGGCCGAGATATGGCGACTTTTCTATCCACGTCACCAAATTTCGAGGCATGGGTGGAGGTCACACCAGAACGTTCAAACTGAACACAGAAATGTCAATAAACCATAATATCGACATACCAATCAATTTCGCGCGATTCCCTTATTATACTTCCATATTATAATATGGAAGTATATTGTTATTCAATTTATTATTTTTTTCCATTATTATTATTCTTAGCAATTTTGTAACTCATTTATCTCTGGAAGTACAATATATAGAGATCTGGAATTTCGTACGTATATACACATATACTAATTCTAACTGAATAGACTATATAGAATATTGTCCAAGTTTGATTTTCAGAGTTATCTCCCCTTTGTGAACAAATGGGGTTGCTGTATCTCGAAAAATATGAGCAGCAGAGACACCAAATTTGGACCATAAGTACAACTCAGTATGCCATATTGGGTGAATGCATTACAATTTATGTCCGCGCTTTCGCCACAGAGTTGTCGCCCATGGTTAGCAAAACTCGATTTATTTCATATCCTGTGTCTGGCTATGGCATGCAAGATATCCAGATTTGAGAGCTTCTATGCGGTTAATCATTAGAAACTTGATACGAAAAAAAGTTTTGAACAGGAACGGCCTTATTTTTTGGGGTTTGGGTGGGGGCAAAATTTTCGCAAATTTTTTTTTGCGATGATTTTAACTATTTTTACTGTCGTGTATCTATAGGACGTACTAATGATCCTCCTGAAAGAATTTTGTAAATCGGTTGAGAAATGTCCAAGTTACAGACCATCGAATATTGTATTCATACATCAATTGAGGAGAAAGTGCTTGTCACTCTATCTCCTCCTAGACGACGCACATAAACTGGATTTGGTTTATGTGAACGTGTTATACATAGAGAGAACACGAGTTGGTAAAATTTTGACCAAGATTGAGTGAAATTTGTCCGCACTAGGGATGGGGTAAAAATTGGTCATTTTTTTGTTGTCTCCGATTTGAACCAAAATTGTTGTGAAGTATCTATAATATGTACTGAGGGCCATTATGAGTGAATTTTGTGAATCGGTTGTCAAATGTAGAAATTGTGGCCACTTCCTTTTTTTCAAGTTTACAGAAAATGCACTATGAATTTAAATTCCTTCAACCAATCGTCACGTGTTTGGTGTCATTCGATGGGGAATTTCTAGTACTTCTAAACGATTACCTACTTGCCGTATTATGTCGATAGAGGCGAGAGATATTCGAAAAGTATGAACAGAACAACATACATATTGGCCTACATTATAAAATATCGGCACAATAACTCACCAAAACCCTGGTAAATATTATAGGGGCATCAAATAGGAACACAATGACGCAAAAATTAGCAAGATATCTCAAAAATTGGCCGAGATATGGCGACTTTTCTATCCACGTCACCAAATTTCGAGGCATGGGTGGAGGTCACACCAGAACGTTCAAACTGAACACAGAAATGTCAATAAACCATAATATCGACATACCAATCAATTTCGCGCGATTCCCTTATTATACTTCCATATTATAATATGGAAGTATATTGTTATTCAATTTATTATTTTTTTCCATTATTATTATTCTTAGCAATTTTGTAACTCATTTATCTCTGGAAGTACAATATATAGAGATCTGGAATTTCGTACGTATATACACATATACTAATTCTAACTGAATAGACTATATAGAATATTGTCCAAGTTTGATTTTCAGAGTTATCTCCCCTTTGTGAACAAATGGGGTTGCTGTATCTCGAAAAATATGAGCAGCAGAGACACCAAATTTGGACCATATGTACAACTCAGTATGCCATATTGGGTGAATGCATTACAATTTATGTCCGCGCTTTCGCCACAGAGTTGTCGCCCATGGTTAGCAAAACTCGATTTATTTCATATCCTGTGTCTGGCTATGGCATGCAAGATATCCAGATTTGAGAGCTTCTATGCGGTTAATCATTAGAAACTTGATACGAAAAAAAGTTTTGAACAGGGACGGCCTTATTTTTGGGGGTTTGGGTGGGGGCAAAATTTTCGCAAATTGTTTTTTTGCGATGATTTTAACTATTTTTACTGTCGTATATCTATAGGACGTACTAATGATCCTCCTGAACGAATTTTGTAAATCGGTTGAGAAATGTCCAAGTTACAGACCATCGAATATTGTATTCATACATCAATTGAGGAGAAAGTGCTTGTCACTCTATCTCCTCCTAGACGACGCACATAAACTGGATTTGGTTTATGTGAGCGTGTTGTACATAGAGAGAACACGAGTTGGTAAAATTTTGACCAAGATTGAGTGAAATTTGTCCGCACTAGGGATGGGGTAAAAATTGGTCATTTTTTTGTTGTCTCCGATTTGAACCAAAATTGTTGTGAAGTATCTATAATATGTACTGAGGGCCATTATGAGTGAATTTTGTGAATCGGTTGTCAAATGTAGAAATTGTGGCCACTTCCTTTTTTTCAAGTTTACAGAAAAAGCACTATGAATTTAAATTCCTTAAACCAATAGTCACGTATTTGGTGTCATTCGATGGGGAATTTCTAGTACTTCTAAACGATTACCTACTTGCCGTATTATGTCGATAGAGGCGAGAGATATTCGAAAAGTATGAACAGAACAACATACATATTGGCCTACATTATAAAATATCGGCACAATAACTCACCAAAACCCGGTAAATATTATAGGGGCATCAAATACGAACACAATGACGCAAAAATTAGCAAGATATCTCAAAAATTGGCCGAGATATGGCGACTTTTCTATCCACGTCACCAAATTTCGAGGCATGGGTGGAGGTCACACCAGAACGTTCAAACTGAACACAGAAATGTCAATAAACCATAATATCGACATACCAATCAATTTCGCGCGATTCCCTTATTATACTTCCATATTATAATATGGAAGTATATTGTTATTCAATTTATTATTTTTTTCCATTATTATTATTCTTAGCAATTTTGTAACTCATTTATCTCTGGAAGTACAATATATAGAGATCTGGAATTTCGTACGTATATACACATATACTAATTCTAACTGAATAGACTATATAGAATATTGTCCAAGTTTGATTTTCAGAGTTATCTCCCCTTTGTGAACAAATGGGGTTGCTGTATCTCGAAAAATATGAGCAGCAGAGACACCAAATTTGGACCATATGTACAACTCAGTATGCCATATTGGGTGAATGCATTACAATTTATGTCCGCGCTTTCGCCACAGAGTTGTCGCCCATGGTTAGCAAAACTCGATTTATTTCATATCCTGTGTCTGGCTATGGCATGCAAGATATCCAGATTTGAGAGCTTCTATGCGGTTAATCATTAGAAACTTGATACGAAAAAAAGTTTTGAACAGGAACGGCCTTATTTTTTGGGGTTTGGGTGGGGGCAAAATTTTCGCAAAATTTTTTTTGCGATGATTTTAACTATTTTTACTGTCGTGTATCTATAGGACGTACTAATGATCCTCCTGAAAGAATTTTGTAAATCGGTTGAGAAATGTCCAAGTTACAGACCATCGAATATTGTATTCATACATCAATTGAGGAGAAAGTGCTTGTCACTCTATCTCCTCCTAGACGACGCACATAAACTGGATTTGGTGTATGTGAGCGTGTTATACATAGAGAGAACACGAGTTGGTAAAATTTTGACCAAGATTGAGTGAAATTTGTCCGCACTAGGGATGGGGTAAAAATTGGTCATTTTTTTGTTGTCTCCGATTTGAACCAAAATTGTTGTGAAGTATCTATAATATGTACTGAGGGCCATTATGAGTGAATTTTGTGAATCGGTTGTCAAATGTAGAAATTGTGGCCACTTCCTTTTTTTCAAGTTTACAGAAAATGCACTATGAATTTAAATTCCTTCAACCAATCGTCACGTGTTTGGTGTCATTCGATGGGGAATTTCTAGTACTTCTAAACGATTACCTACTTGCCGTATTATGTCGATAGAGGCGAGAGATATTCGAAAAGTATGAACAGAACAACATACATATTGGCCTACATTATAAAATATCGGCACAATAACTCACCAAAACCTGGTAAATATTATAGGGGCATCAAATAGGAACACAATGACGCAAAAATTAGCAATATATCTCAAAAATTGGCCGAGATATGGCGACTTTTCTATCCACGTCACCAAATTTCGAGGCATGGGTGGAGGTCACACCAGAACGTTCAAACTGAACACAGAAATGTCAATAAACCATAATATCGACATACCAATCAATTTCGCGCGATTCCCTTATTATACTTCCATATTATAATATGGAAGTATATTGTTATTCAATTTATTATTTTTTTCCATTATTATTATTCTTAGCAATTTTGTAACTCATTTATCTCTGGAAGTACAATATATAGAGATCTGGAATTTCGTACGTATATACACATATACTAATTCTAACTGAATAGACTATATAGAATATTGTCCAAGTTTGATTTTCAGAGTTATCTCCCCTTTGTGAACAAATGGGGTTGCTGTATCTCGAAAAATATGAGCAGCAGAGACACCAAATTTGGACCATATGTACAACTCAGTATGCCATATTGGGTGAATGCATTACAATTTATGTCCGCGCTTTCGCCACAGAGTTGTCGCCCATGGTTAGCAAAACTCGATTTATTTCATATCCTGTGTCTGGCTATGGCATGCAAGATATCCAGATTTGAGAGCTTCTATGCGGTTAATCATTAGAAACTTGATACGAAAAAAAGTTTTGAACAGGGACGGCCTTATTTTTGGGGGTTTGGGTGGGGGCAAAATTTTCGCAAATTGTTTTTTGCGATGATTTTAACTATTTTTACTGTCGTATATCTATAGGACGTACTAATGATCCTCCTGAACGAATTTTGTAAATCGGTTGAGAAATGTCCAAGTTACAGACCATCGAATATTGTATTCATACATCAATTGAGGAGAAAGTGCTTGTCACTCTATCTCCTCCTAGACGACGCACATAAACTGGATTTGGTTTATGTGAGCGTGTTGTACATAGAGAGAACACGAGTTGGTAAAATTTTGACCAAGATTGAGTGAAATTTGTCCGCACTAGGGATGGGGTAAAAATTGGTCATTTTTTTGTTGTCTCCGATTTGAACCAAAATTGTTGTGAAGTATCTATAATATGTACTGAGGGCCATTATGAGTGAATTTTGTGAATCGGTTGTCAAATGTAGAAATTGTGGCCACTTCCTTTTTTTCAAGTTTACAGAAAAAGCACTATGAATTTAAATTCCTTAAACCAATAGTCACGTATTTGGTGTCATTCGATGGGGAATTTCTAGTACTTCTAAACGATTACCTACTTGCCGTATTATGTCGATAGAGGCGAGAGATATTCGAAAAGTATGAACAGAACAACATACATATTGGCCTACATTATAAAATATCGGCACAATAACTCACCAAAACCCGGTAAATATTATAGGGGCATCAAATACGAACACAATGACGCAAAAATTAGCAAGATATCTCAAAAATTGGCCGAGATATGGCGACTTTTCTATCCACGTCACCAAATTTCGAGGCATGGGTGGAGGTCACACCAGAACGTTCAAACTGAACACAGAAATGTCAATAAACCATAATATCGACATACCAATCAATTTCGCGCGATTCCCTTATTATACTTCCATATTATAATATGGAAGTATATTGTTATTCAATTTATTATTTTTTTCCATTATTATTATTCTTAGCAATTTTGTAACTCATTTATCTCTGGAAGTACAATATATAGAGATCTGGAATTTCGTACGTATATACACATATACTAATTCTAACTGAATAGACTATATAGAATATTGTCCAAGTTTGATTTTCAGAGTTATCTCCCATTTGTGAACAAATGGGGTTGCTGTATCTCGAAAAATATGAGCAGCAGAGACACCAAATTTGGACCATATGTACAACTCAGTATGCCATATTGGGTGAATGCATTACAATTTATGTCCGCGCTTTCGCCACAGAGTTGTCGCCCATGGTTAGCAAAACTCGATTTATTTCATATCCTGTGTCTGGCTATGGCATGCAAGATATCCAGATTTAAGAGCTTCTATGCTGTTAATCATTAGAAACTTGATACGAAAAAAAGTTTTGAACAGGGACGGCCTTATTTTTGGGGGTTTGGGTGGGGGCAAAATTTTCGCAAATTGTTTTTTGCGATGATTTTAACTATTTTTACTGTCGTATATCTATAGGACGTACTAATGATCCTCCTGAACGAATTTTGTAAATCGGTTGAGAAATGTCCAAGTTACAGACCATCGAATATTGTATTCATACATCAATTGAGGAGAAAGTGCTTGTCACTCTATCTCCTCCTAGACGACGCACATAAACTGGATTTGGTTTATGTGAGCGTGTTGTACATAGAGAGAACACGAGTTGGTAAAATTTTGACCAAGATTGAGTGAAATTTGTCCGCACTAGGGATGGGGTAAAAATTGGTCATTTTTTTGTTGTCTCCGATTTGAACCAAAATTGTTGTGAAGTATCTATAATATGTACTGAGGGCCATTGTGAGTGAATTTTGTGAATCGGTTGTCAAATGTAGAAATTGTGGCCACTTCCTTTTTTTCAAGTTTACAGAAAAAGCACTATGAATTTAAATTCCTTAAACCAATAGTCACGTATTTGGTGTCATTCGATGGGGAATTTCTAGTACTTCTAAACGATTACCTACTTGCCGTATTATGTCGATAGAGGCGAGAGATATTCGAAAAGTATGAACAGAACAACATACATATTGGCCTACATTATAAAATATCGGCACAATAACTCACCAAAACCCGGTAAATATTATAGGGGCATCAAATACGAACACAATGACGCAAAAATTAGCAAGATATCTCAAAAATTGGCCGAGATATGGCGACTTTTCTATCCACGTCACCAAATTTCGAGGCATGGGTGGAGGTCACACCAGAACGTTCAAACTGAACACAGAAATGTCAATAAACCATAATATCGACATACCAATCAATTTCGCGCGATTCCCTTATTATACTTCCATATTATAATATGGAAGTATATTGTTATTCAATTTATTATTTTTTTCCATTATTATTATTCTTAGCAATTTTGTAACTCATTTATCTCTGGAAGTACAATATATAGAGATCTGGAATTTCGTACGTATATACACATATACTAATTCTAACTGAATAGACTATATAGAATATTGTCCAAGTTTGATTTTCAGAGTTATCTCCCCTTTGTGAACAAATGGGGTTGCTGTATCTCGAAAAATATGAGCAGCAGAGACACCAAATTTGGACCATAAGTACAACTCAGTATGCCATATTGGGTGAATGCATTACAATTTATGTCCGCGCTTTCGCCACAGAGTTGTCGCCCATGGTTAGCAAAACTCGATTTATTTCATATCCTGTGTCTGGCTATGGCATGCAAGATATCCAGATTTGAGAGCTTCTATGCGGTTAATCATTAGAAACTTGATACGAAAAAAAGTTTTGAACAGGAACGGCCTTATTTTTTGGGGTTTGGGTGGGGGCAAAATTTTCGCAAATTTTTTTTTGCGATGATTTTAACTATTTTTACTGTCGTGTATCTATAGGACGTACTAATGATCCTCCTGAAAGAATTTTGTAAATCGGTTGAGAAATGTCCAAGTTACAGACCATCGAATATTGTATTCATACATCAATTGAGGAGAAAGTGCTTGTCACTCTATCTCCTCCTAGACGACGCACATAAACTGGATTTGGTTTATGTGAACGTGTTATACATAGAGAGAACACGAGTTGGTAAAATTTTGACCAAGATTGAGTGAAATTTGTCCGCACTAGGGATGGGGTAAAAATTGGTCATTTTTTTGTTGTCTCCGATTTGAACCAAAATTGTTGTGAAGTATCTATAATATGTACTGAGGGCCATTATGAGTGAATTTTGTGAATCGGTTGTCAAATGTAGAAATTGTGGCCACTTCCTTTTTTTCAAGTTTACAGAAAATGCACTATGAATTTAAATTCCTTCAACCAATCGTCACGTGTTTGGTGTCATTCGATGGGGAATTTCTAGTACTTCTAAACGATTACCTACTTGCCGTATTATGTCGATAGAGGCGAGAGATATTCGAAAAGTATGAACAGAACAACATACATATTGGCCTACATTATAAAATATCGGCACAATAACTCACCAAAACCCTGGTAAATATTATAGGGGCATCAAATAGGAACACAATGACGCAAAAATTAGCAAGATATCTCAAAAATTGGCCGAGATATGGCGACTTTTCTATCCACGTCACCAAATTTCGAGGCATGGGTGGAGGTCACACCAGAACGTTCAAACTGAACACAGAAATGTCAATAAACCATAATATCGACATACCAATCAATTTCGCGCGATTCCCTTATTATACTTCCATATTATAATATGGAAGTATATTGTTATTCAATTTATTATTTTTTTCCATTATTATTATTCTTAGCAATTTTGTAACTCATTTATCTCTGGAAGTACAATATATAGAGATCTGGAATTTCGTACGTATATACACATATACTAATTCTAACTGAATAGACTATATAGAATATTGTCCAAGTTTGATTTTCAGAGTTATCTCCCCTTTGTGAACAAATGGGGTTGCTGTATCTCGAAAAATATGAGCAGCAGAGACACCAAATTTGGACCATATGTACAACTCAGTATGCCATATTGGGTGAATGCATTACAATTTATGTCCGCGCTTTCGCCACAGAGTTGTCGCCCATGGTTAGCAAAACTCGATTTATTTCATATCCTGTGTCTGGCTATGGCATGCAAGATATCCAGATTTGAGAGCTTCTATGCGGTTAATCATTAGAAACTTGATACGAAAAAAAGTTTTGAACAGGGACGGCCTTATTTTTGGGGGTTTGGGTGGGGGCAAAATTTTCGCAAATTGTTTTTTTGCGATGATTTTAACTATTTTTACTGTCGTATATCTATAGGACGTACTAATGATCCTCCTGAACGAATTTTGTAAATCGGTTGAGAAATGTCCAAGTTACAGACCATCGAATATTGTATTCATACATCAATTGAGGAGAAAGTGCTTGTCACTCTATCTCCTCCTAGACGACGCACATAAACTGGATTTGGTTTATGTGAGCGTGTTGTACATAGAGAGAACACGAGTTGGTAAAATTTTGACCAAGATTGAGTGAAATTTGTCCGCACTAGGGATGGGGTAAAAATTGGTCATTTTTTTGTTGTCTCCGATTTGAACCAAAATTGTTGTGAAGTATCTATAATATGTACTGAGGGCCATTATGAGTGAATTTTGTGAATCGGTTGTCAAATGTAGAAATTGTGGCCACTTCCTTTTTTTCAAGTTTACAGAAAAAGCACTATGAATTTAAATTCCTTAAACCAATAGTCACGTATTTGGTGTCATTCGATGGGGAATTTCTAGTACTTCTAAACGATTACCTACTTGCCGTATTATGTCGATAGAGGCGAGAGATATTCGAAAAGTATGAACAGAACAACATACATATTGGCCTACATTATAAAATATCGGCACAATAACTCACCAAAACCCGGTAAATATTATAGGGGCATCAAATACGAACACAATGACGCAAAAATTAGCAAGATATCTCAAAAATTGGCCGAGATATGGCGACTTTTCTATCCACGTCACCAAATTTCGAGGCATGGGTGGAGGTCACACCAGAACGTTCAAACTGAACACAGAAATGTCAATAAACCATAATATCGACATACCAATCAATTTCGCGCGATTCCCTTATTATACTTCCATATTATAATATGGAAGTATATTGTTATTCAATTTATTATTTTTTTCCATTATTATTATTCTTAGCAATTTTGTAACTCATTTATCTCTGGAAGTACAATATATAGAGATCTGGAATTTCGTACGTATATACACATATACTAATTCTAACTGAATAGACTATATAGAATATTGTCCAAGTTTGATTTTCAGAGTTATCTCCCCTTTGTGAACAAATGGGGTTGCTGTATCTCGAAAAATATGAGCAGCAGAGACACCAAATTTGGACCATATGTACAACTCAGTATGCCATATTGGGTGAATGCATTACAATTTATGTCCGCGCTTTCGCCACAGAGTTGTCGCCCATGGTTAGCAAAACTCGATTTATTTCATATCCTGTGTCTGGCTATGGCATGCAAGATATCCAGATTTGAGAGCTTCTATGCGGTTAATCATTAGAAACTTGATACGAAAAAAAGTTTTGAACAGGAACGGCCTTATTTTTTGGGGTTTGGGTGGGGGCAAAATTTTCGCAAATTTTTTTTTGCGATGATTTTAACTATTTTTACTGTCGTGTATCTATAGGACGTACTAATGATCCTCCTGAAAGAATTTTGTAAATCGGTTGAGAAATGTCCAAGTTACAGACCATCGAATATTGTATTCATACATCAATTGAGGAGAAAGTGCTTGTCACTCTATCTCCTCCTAGACGACGCACATAAACTGGATTTGGTGTATGTGAGCGTGTTATACATAGAGAGAACACGAGTTGGTAAAATTTTGACCAAGATTGAGTGAAATTTGTCCGCACTAGGGATGGGGTAAAAATTGGTCATTTTTTTGTTGTCTCCGATTTGAACCAAAATTGTTGTGAAGTATCTATAATATGTACTGAGGGCCATTATGAGTGAATTTTGTGAATCGGTTGTCAAATGTAGAAATTGTGGCCACTTCCTTTTTTTCAAGTTTACAGAAAATGCACTATGAATTTAAATTCCTTCAACCAATCGTCACGTGTTTGGTGTCATTCGATGGGGAATTTCTAGTACTTCTAAACGATTACCTACTTGCCGTATTATGTCGATAGAGGCGAGAGATATTCGAAAAGTATGAACAGAACAACATACATATTGGCCTACATTATAAAATATCGGCACAATAACTCACCAAAACCTGGTAAATATTATAGGGGCATCAAATAGGAACACAATGACGCAAAAATTAGCAATATATCTCAAAAATTGGCCGAGATATGGCGACTTTTCTATCCACGTCACCAAATTTCGAGGCATGGGTGGAGGTCACACCAGAACGTTCAAACTGAACACAGAAATGTCAATAAACCATAATATCGACATACCAATCAATTTCGCGCGATTCCCTTATTATACTTCCATATTATAATATGGAAGTATATTGTTATTCAATTTATTATTTTTTTCCATTATTATTATTCTTAGCAATTTTGTAACTCATTTATCTCTGGAAGTACAATATATAGAGATCTGGAATTTCGTACGTATATACACATATACTAATTCTAACTGAATAGACTATATAGAATATTGTCCAAGTTTGATTTTCAGAGTTATCTCCCCTTTGTGAACAAATGGGGTTGCTGTATCTCGAAAAATATGAGCAGCAGAGACACCAAATTTGGACCATATGTACAACTCAGTATGCCATATTGGGTGAATGCATTACAATTTATGTCCGCGCTTTCGCCACAGAGTTGTCGCCCATGGTTAGCAAAACTCGATTTATTTCATATCCTGTGTCTGGCTATGGCATGCAAGATATCCAGATTTGAGAGCTTCTATGCGGTTAATCATTAGAAACTTGATACGAAAAAAAGTTTTGAACAGGAACGGCCTTATTTTTTGGGGTTTGGGTGGGGGCAAAATTTTCGCAAATTTTTTTTTGCGATGATTTTAACTATTTTTACTGTCGTGTATCTATAGGACGTACTAATGATCCTCCTGAAAGAATTTTGTAAATCGGTTGAGAAATGTCCAAGTTACAGACCATCGAATATTGTATTCATACATCAATTGAGGAGAAAGTGCTTGTCACTCTATCTCCTCCTAGACGACGCACATAAACTGGATTTGGTGTATGTGAGCGTGTTATACATAGAGAGAACACGAGTTGGTAAAATTTTGACCAAGATTGAGTGAAATTTGTCCGCACTAGGGATGGGGTAAAAATTGGTCATTTTTTTGTTGTCTCCGATTTGAACCAAAATTGTTGTGAAGTATCTATAATATGTACTGAGGGCCATTATGAGTGAATTTTGTGAATCGGTTGTCAAATGTAGAAATTGTGGCCACTTCCTTTTTTTCAAGTTTACAGAAAATGCACTATGAATTTAAATTCCTTCAACCAATCGTCACGTGTTTGGTGTCATTCGATGGGGAATTTCTAGTACTTCTAAACGATTACCTACTTGCCGTATTATGTCGATAGAGGCGAGAGATATTCGAAAAGTATGAACAGAACAACATACATATTGGCCTACATTATAAAATATCGGCACAATAACTCACCAAAACCTGGTAAATATTATAGGGGCATCAAATAGGAACACAATGACGCAAAAATTAGCAATATATCTCAAAAATTGGCCGAGATATGGCGACTTTTCTATCCACGTCACCAAATTTCGAGGCATGGGTGGAGGTCACACCAGAACGTTCAAACTGAACACAGAAATGTCAATAAACCATAATATCGACATACCAATCAATTTCGCGCGATTCCCTTATTATACTTCCATATTATAATATGGAAGTATATTGTTATTCAATTTATTATTTTTTTCCATTATTATTATTCTTAGCAATTTTGTAACTCATTTATCTCTGGAAGTACAATATATAGAGATCTGGAATTTCGTACGTATATACACATATACTAATTCTAACTGAATAGACTATATAGAATATTGTCCAAGTTTGATTTTCAGAGTTATCTCCCCTTTGTGAACAAATGGGGTTGCTGTATCTCGAAAAATATGAGCAGCAGAGACACCAAATTTGGACCATATGTACAACTCAGTATGCCATATTGGGTGAATGCATTACAATTTATGTCCGCGCTTTCGCCACAGAGTTGTCGCCCATGGTTAGCAAAACTCGATTTATTTCATATCCTGTGTCTGGCTATGGCATGCAAGATATCCAGATTTGAGAGCTTCTATGCGGTTAATCATTAGAAACTTGATACGAAAAAAAGTTTTGAACAGGGACGGCCTTATTTTTGGGGGTTTGGGTGGGGGCAAAATTTTCGCAAATTGTTTTTTGCGATGATTTTAACTATTTTTACTGTCGTATATCTATAGGACGTACTAATGATCCTCCTGAACGAATTTTGTAAATCGGTTGAGAAATGTCCAAGTTACAGACCATCGAATATTGTATTCATACATCAATTGAGGAGAAAGTGCTTGTCACTCTATCTCCTCCTAGACGACGCACATAAACTGGATTTGGTTTATGTGAGCGTGTTGTACATAGAGAGAACACGAGTTGGTAAAATTTTGACCAAGATTGAGTGAAATTTGTCCGCACTAGGGATGGGGTAAAAATTGGTCATTTTTTTGTTGTCTCCGATTTGAACCAAAATTGTTGTGAAGTATCTATAATATGTACTGAGGGCCATTATGAGTGAATTTTGTGAATCGGTTGTCAAATGTAGAAATTGTGGCCACTTCCTTTTTTTCAAGTTTACAGAAAAAGCACTATGAATTTAAATTCCTTAAACCAATAGTCACGTATTTGGTGTCATTCGATGGGGAATTTCTAGTACTTCTAAACGATTACCTACTTGCCGTATTATGTCGATAGAGGCGAGAGATATTCGAAAAGTATGAACAGAACAACATACATATTGGCCTACATTATAAAATATCGGCACAATAACTCACCAAAACCCGGTAAATATTATAGGGGCATCAAATACGAACACAATGACGCAAAAATTAGCAAGATATCTCAAAAATTGGCCGAGATATGGCGACTTTTCTATCCACGTCACCAAATTTCGAGGCATGGGTGGAGGTCACACCAGAACGTTCAAACTGAACACAGAAATGTCAATAAACCATAATATCGACATACCAATCAATTTCGCGCGATTCCCTTATTATACTTCCATATTATAATATGGAAGTATATTGTTATTCAATTTATTATTTTTTTCCATTATTATTATTCTTAGCAATTTTGTAACTCATTTATCTCTGGAAGTACAATATATAGAGATCTGGAATTTCGTACGTATATACACATATACTAATTCTAACTGAATAGACTATATAGAATATTGTCCAAGTTTGATTTTCAGAGTTATCTCCCATTTGTGAACAAATGGGGTTGCTGTATCTCGAAAAATATGAGCAGCAGAGACACCAAATTTGGACCATATGTACAACTCAGTATGCCATATTGGGTGAATGCATTACAATTTATGTCCGCGCTTTCGCCACAGAGTTGTCGCCCATGGTTAGCAAAACTCGATTTATTTCATATCCTGTGTCTGGCTATGGCATGCAAGATATCCAGATTTGAGAGCTTCTATGCGGTTAATCATTAGAAACTTGATACGAAAAAAAGTTTTGAACAGGGACGGCCTTATTTTTGGGGGTTTGGGTGGGGGCAAAATTTTCGCAAATTGTTTTTTGCGATGATTTTAACTATTTTTACTGTCGTATATCTATAGGACGTACTAATGATCCTCCTGAACGAATTTTGTAAATCGGTTGAGAAATGTCCAAGTTACAGACCATCGAATATTGTATTCATACATCAATTGAGGAGAAAGTGCTTGTCACTCTATCTCCTCCTAGACGACGCACATAAACTGGATTTGGTTTATGTGAGCGTGTTGTACATAGAGAGAACACGAGTTGGTAAAATTTTGACCAAGATTGAGTGAAATTTGTCCGCACTAGGGATGGGGTAAAAATTGGTCATTTTTTTGTTGTCTCCGATTTGAACCAAAATTGTTGTGAAGTATCTATAATATGTACTGAGGGCCATTATGAGTGAATTTTGTGAATCGGTTGTCAAATGTAGAAATTGTGGCCACTTCCTTTTTTTCAAGTTTACAGAAAAAGCACTATGAATTTAAATTCCTTAAACCAATAGTCACGTATTTGGTGTCATTCGATGGGGAATTTCTAGTACTTCTAAACGATTACCTACTTGCCGTATTATGTCGATAGAGGCGAGAGATATTCGAAAAGTATGAACAGAACAACATACATATTGGCCTACATTATAAAATATCGGCACAATAACTCACCAAAACCCGGTAAATATTATAGGGGCATCAAATACGAACACAATGACGCAAAAATTAGCAAGATATCTCAAAAATTGGCCGAGATATGGCGACTTTTCTATCCACGTCACCAAATTTCGAGGCATGGGTGGAGGTCACACCAGAACGTTCAAACTGAACACAGAAATGTCAATAAACCATAATATCGACATACCAATCAATTTCGCGCGATTCCCTTATTATACTTCCATATTATAATATGGAAGTATATTGTTATTCAATTTATTAGTTTTTTCCATTATTATTATTCTTAGCAATTTTGTAACTCATTTATCTCTGGAAGTACAATATATAGAGATCTGGAATTTCGTACGTATATACACATATACTAATTCTAACTGAATAGACTATATAGAATATTGTCCAAGTTTGATTTTCAGAGTTATCTCCCCTTTGTGAACAAATAGGGTTGCTGTATCTCGAAAAATATGAGCAGCAGAGACACCAAATTTGGACCATATGTACAACTCAGTATGCCATATTGGGTGAATGCATTACAATTTATGTCCGCGCTTTCGCCACAGAGTTGTCGCCCATGGTTAGCAAAACTCGATTTATTTCATATCCTGTGTCTGGCTATGGCATGCAAGATATCCAGATTTGAGAGCTTCTATGCGGTTAATCATTAGAAACTTGATACGAAAAAAAGTTTTGAACAGGAACGGCCTTATTTTTTGGGGTTTGGGTGGGGGCAAAATTTTCGCAAAATTTTTTTTGCGATGATTTTAACTATTTTTACTGTCGTGTATCTATAGGACGTACTAATGATCCTCCTGAAAGAATTTTGTAAATCGGTTGAGAAATGTCCAAGTTACAGACCATCGAATATTGTATTCATACATCAATTGAGGAGAAAGTGCTTGTCACTCTATCTCCTCCTAGACGACGCACATAAACTGGATTTGGTTTATGTGAGCGTGTTATACATAGAGAGAACACGAGTTGGTAAAATTTTGACCAAGATTGAGTGAAATTTGTCCGCACTAGGGATGGGGTAAAAATTGGTCATTTTTTTGTTGTCTCCGATTTGAACCAAAATTGTTGTGAAGTATCTATAATATGTACTGAGGGCCATTATGAGTGAATTTTGTGAATCGGTTGTCAAATGTAGAAATTGTGGCCACTTCCTTTTTTTCAAGTTTACAGAAAATGCACTATGAATTTAAATTCCTTCAACCAATCGTCACGTGTTTGGTGTCATTCGATGGGGAATTTCTAGTACTTCTAAACGATTACCTACTTGCCGTATTATGTCGATAGAGGCGAGAGATATTCGAAAAGTATGAACAGAACAACATACATATTGGCCTATATTATAAAATATCGGCACAATAACTCACCAAAACCTGGTAAATATTATAGGGGCATCAAATAGGAACACAATGACGCAAAAATTAGCAATATATCTCAAAAATTGGCCGAGATATGGCGACTTTTCTATCCACGTCACCAAATTTCGAGGCATGGGTGGAGGTCACACCAGAACGTTCAAACTGAACACAGAAATGTCAATAAACCATAATATCGACATACCAATCAATTTCGCGCGATTCCCTTATTATACTTCCATATTTTAATATGGAAGTATATTGTTATTCAATTTATTATTTTTTTCCATTATTATTATTCTTAGCAATTTTGTAACTCATTTATCTCTGGAAGTACAATATATAGAGATCTGGAATTTCGTACGTATATACACATATACTAATTCTAACTGAATAGACTATATAGAATATTGTCCAAGCTTGATTTTCAGAGTTATCTCCCCTTTGTGAACAAATGGGGTTGCTGTATCTCGAAAAATATGAGCAGCAGAGACACCAAATTTGGACCATATGTACAACTCAGTATGCCATATTGGGTGAATGCATTACAATTTATGTCCGCGCTTTCGCCACAGAGTTGTCGCCCATGGTTAGCAAAACTCGATTTATTTCATATCCTGTGTCTGGCTATGGCATGCAAGATATCCAGATTTGAGAGCTTCTATGCGGTTAATCATTAGAAACTTGATACGAAAAAAAGTTTTGAACAGGGACGGCCTTATTTTTTGGGGTTTGGGTGGGGGCAAAATTTTCGCAAATTGTTTTTTGCGATGATTTTAACTATTTTTACTGTCGTGTATCTATAGGACGTACTAATGATCCTCCTGAAAGAATTTTGTAAATCGGTTGAGAAATGTCCAAGTTACAGACCATCGAATATTGTATTCATACATCAATTGAGGAGAAAGTGCTTGTCACTCTATCTCCTCCTAGACGACGCACATAAACTGGATTTGGTTTATGTGAGCGTGTTATACATAGAGAGAACACGAGTTGGTAAAATTTTGACCAAGATTGAGTGAAATTTGTCCGCACTAGGGATGGGGTAAAAATTGGTCATTTTTTGTTGTCTCCGATTTGAACCAAAATTGTTGTGAAGTATCTATAATATGTACTGAGGGCCATTATGAGTGAATTTTGTGAATCGGTTGTCAAATGTAGAAATTGTGGCCACTTCCTTTTTTTCAAGTTTACAGAAAATGCACTATGAATTTAAATTCCTTCAACCAATCGTCACGTGTTTGGTGTCATTCGATGGAGAATTTCTAGTACTTCTAAACGATTACCTACTTGCCGTATTATGTCGATAGAGGCGAGAGATATTCGAAAAGTATGAACAGAACAACATACATATTGGCCTACATTATAAAATATCGGCACAATAACTCACCAAAACCCTGGTAAATATTATAGGGGCATCAAATACGAACACAATGACGCAAAAATTAGCAAGATATCTCAAAAATTGGCCGAGATATGGCGACTTTTCTATCCACGTCACCAAATTTCGAGGCATGGGTGGAGGTCACACCAGAACGTTCAAACTGAACACAGAAATGTCAATAAACCATAATATCGACATACCAATCAATTTCGCGCGATTCCCTTATTATACTTCCATATTTTAATATGGAAGTATATTGTTATTCAATTTATTATTTTTTTCCATTATTATTATTCTTAGCAATTTTGTAACTCATTTATCTCTGGAAGTACAATATATAGAGATCTGGAATTTCGTACGTATATACACATATACTAATTCTAACTGAATAGACTATATAGAATATTGTCCAAGCTTGATTTTCAGAGTTATCTCCCCTTTGTGAACAAATGGGGTTGCTGTATCTCGAAAAATATGAGCAGCAGAGACACCAAATTTGGACCATATGTACAACTCAGTATGCCATATTGGGTGAATGCATTACAATTTATGTCCTCGCTTTCGCCACAGAGTTGTCGCCCATGGTTAGCAAAACTCGATTTATTTCATATCCTGTGTCTGGCTATGGCATGCAAGATATCCAGATTTGAGAGCTTCTATGCGGTTAATCATTAGAAACTTGATACGAAAAAAAGTTTTGAACAGGGACGGCCTTATTTTTGGGGGTTTGCGATGATTTTAACTATTTTTACTGTCGTGTATCTATAGGACGTACTAATGATCCTCCTGAAAGAATTTTGTAAATCGGTTGAGAAATGTCCAAGTTACAGACCATCGAATATTAAATAATTCGGCTAATGAAGGAGCATGGGAGAGGATGAAGCATAACCGGGGAGGCGACGAAACCATGCTGGGTAATGATACCAGGTCGGGGTGGTGAGACCAGGCCGAGGGTGGTGAGGCCAGGCTGAACGGTGGCGGATGTAAACGGCAGATTTAGCACCAAAAAAAAAACAAACAAAAAACAAGTTCAGCGGTATAATATTTTTTTTCATATTCCGAATGGGGAGAATGGTGCGGACCGAATTTTATCGCTGGCAAGTTTTTTGTCCCAATCGTTACCGATCTACGGCATGTACAAGAAAATTACATATTTTTGGCGCCAAATCCAAACGGGCTAATTGGTGAGCAAGGTTTATGCAGAAGCAGGTACTGCGGTATCGCGTAGGTAGGCCCCCAAAGTTTGATAGCTCTGCTATAATAGCAAACTGTCAAACAGCGAGTGAGCTTCCGGTCGGTTCAGAATTTTTGTAAATTCCAACGAAAATCAAAGGGGGAAAAATTGTCTAAAAATCAAACATCGAGATAAAAAAAAATTGAATAGTGGATATGATAGATAGTTCCCAAACACAACTTATCGATATCTGCTTAATTTGTGCTAAGGTACAAGGTTTACTCGTGGCGAGGCTTTATAATGTTAACAAGTATATTTAAGTGCTGTATCACTAAGCTATTTTTCTCGCCAAATCCGACCGGGTTAATGAAGGAGAGAGGTAATGCAGGAGCCGGTACGTTGATATATTTTTGGTAACATCCCAAAGTTTGACCGCTCTACTTACAAAGCAAACCGACCAAAGGAAAGCTCGTGTTCAGGTGGGTACATATTGGCAAATTCCAACAAAAACCAAAAATTCTTGAAAAAAATAAAATATGGAGATAACATTTTGCTGACGAGTGGATGTGATAGGGGATATCAACGCCCAGCACTGGTGCGATTGCTTAAGTTTCAGAACAAAGGATCCACTCGTGGCGACGACATATAGCGTAATGCGTACTACATGCATTGGAACACAGCCTACTTCGATATATGGCAAAAGTCGAAATTCAAGCAGGCTAATGAAGGAGTGAGTGAAATGCGTGAGCATGTGCCTCAGTATACCATATATACATCCTGGAAATTTGACTGGTATAAAAGCAACCCGTCTAACGGGGACGCGCATCAGTTGGTCGAGGCTTTTGGCATCTTCAAGTAAATCTTGCAAAGAAATAAATGAAGGAATCGTGATAAAGCAAATTGGATGTGGTCGGTACTATCCACGTGCAAATTCGATGATTTTTTTTTTTACTTTTCAAATGAATGCGCAATGAGTTATTCAGGATTAAGTGACCGATAGATATTACATGTATTCATTTATCATGTAGAAAAATACTCCCGGATGACTGTATACACATAGGAAAATTAATGTGAAGGGTTAACAATATGATTATCTCTTTAAAGGGATACTGTACGCCAAACGTTGTTGTTGGTTTCTATAGTCTCCGAGTCGGAGAATAAGGTAACAAATTTTCCATTATATGAAAGTCTGTTGAGTACGAAGTAGTGTTACGGATGACAAATTTACCGGAATGCAAAAATACAAATTGTTGTTGTCGAGTAATTTTTGTACATTTTTCAACCAAAATGTCTGAAATAAAAGTTATATTATATATGCATACTAGTCCCATATACTCATTTATCGTCACTAGTCAGTGAGTGGCTTGAGTTTTCTCCCCGTGTCAGCATAATGTTTCAACCGACCGTGTGTGCAATAGGTTTACTAATCCAGTATCCCTCAATTATAATTTAATTACGTCTGGTAGACGGAAATTCGTATTTTAATTACGCCATTTTATGGCTCCAGCCATAAATTCAATTTATGTTAAATTATTAACTTTTAAATTATTAAATTTTAAGATAGCCTATTAACCTGAGCGTTTACAGAATACATCTTCGACTCAAATTACTTATGTTTCTATATAGTATTGATAATAGATCGTTGTTATCATCGGAAATTTAGTGGAAATGGCGTACAGTACCCCTTTAAATAACAAGTTTGAAATAGTTTTGTGGGTACAAAATAATAAATATGAATTGAAGACCCATGTCCAGTAAGACTTCTATCAGCTAATGTTTAATTTTTTCGAATATTTTATTATGAAATGAGATGTTTAATTGGGACAAGTTATTGATTTATTTTTAGAACAGACCTGGTCACTGGTAACAGTAACCACTATTGTTCGTTAGCTAAACAACCGCACATTATTAGACCAGAAGATATTCGAAATGAAATCAATATTAATCAATAGAATCATTTACGGACAGAATTCTTGACTCATATTTAATATTTTATACCCTGATAACTATATAATACATTAAGTATAGGGTTATAGATATGTGTAGATCAGGGTTAGGCTTAATGTTAACGTTATGGTCAGGATATGGATTATATGGGTAGTTTTCACGCGCATCTAAAGTGCCATTTTCGAATTTTCAGATGGATCGGTTTACTCGTGACAACGCTATCTACTACATATTTTGGGACTTCTGTCTGTTTGTCTGTTAGGTATGGCCGGGAAAACTGCCGGACGGATTTCGACGAAATTTGATATCTAGGGGTACTTTGTCCCGGGAGTGTCTTTGACCCCGACGTGGTCATGACTTTAAAAATGGTCAATTCAATGTCAAATCGTGTAAAACGGATGGATTTCCACGAAATTTGATACCTATGGGTACGCTTGTCCGGAGAGTGTTTTGGACCGGTAAAACTGTGTCCCCGACCTGACCTTGACCTTTAAAATGGTCAATTCAAGGTCAAATCGCGCATTTCGACGGGATTTTGATGAAATTGATACCTAGGGGTAATTTTGTCGTGGGAATGTTTTACACGGGTCAAATCAAGACCCCGACCTGACCTTGACCTTCAAAATTGTCACAGCACGGACGAAGTCTGGTCACCCTGCTAGTATAATATAAATATTTATACTTAAGTAGTCTATCACTAACCTAATTGTAACCCCAAATCCAAACGTGCTAATAAAGATCTAGTTTAATGCAGGAGCATGTACGTCGGTATACTGTAGGTACGCCCCCAAGATGTATGCTCAGCGGAGAGCTTGCGTCGGGTGGGTTCAGACTTGGCAAATTCCACCGGAAACAAATGTGGAAAATTACTTAAAAAATAAAAATTTGAGACAAAAATGTGTTGACGTGGTCAGAAGTATCCAGGTGCAACTTTCGAACGATTGTATAAGTTTTAGAGTGGACCGTTTAATCCTGGTAGTGCGTAACATTGTTAACGGGTGAAATATATTACTCAAATTAATTTGATTTGCACCCTTTTGATATATATATACATGCCGATTACTCTATAATCAGACACACCAAATTTCGTGACCGTAGAACAGGATTTGGGCATCCAGGGGAGCGGTTATAATAAGCCATAAAATGTATCCCTACTGAATACAAATGAACTGATTGGCTGGGCGAATGGTGACTCAGTTGGTCAGGACCATGATGCATTAGACAGTCATTAATCATCATGACATAAACCTTTGGAGTATATTTATTATTTAGAAATGTCAATGCAAGTCCACCATCGGATCATTAAGCACCAATATGCATTCGCATGAAGAGGAACACATAACACTCACATGGGATGGGATGGGATACCATGGAAGTATATCTGATTCCATGGAATCTGACCTCTAGTTATTATTATTATTATACTACAGTATTTTTCAACGCCCAAATCTCGGAATGTATTAGTACTAGAAAACTCAAGTTTGGTAAGTATGTTGGGGTAAATGAGTTCTATGCCTTTGGCTCATAACGGATATTGTCCGCATTTACCCCGTGGAGTTATCTCCCTTTATATGAAAAAATGTCATTTTATTATCTCGGAAATTATAAGGAGCAGAGCATCGAAAATTGGACTGTATACACATCTCGATATGCCCTACTGCCCACGGGCATCATAACTTGTGTCCGCGCTTTCCCTGAGGAGTTACCGCCCATAGTTGGCAAACCTCTATTTGATTGTACTCTGTTGTCCTCTTGTATCATTCCAGATAACTGCATGTGGTTTTCATAGTCGTGTTGACCGTTGTCAGTTTAGTCAGAGAAGGAAATTTTGACAGGGTCGGACATATATTTTGACACTGGGGTGGGGGGCAAATTGTTTGCAAAATAAAATTTTGATTGACATTCATATATTTAAGTTTATGTATTTCCCGAACGAAAACAAACTCATACCGGAAAGGATTTTTGAAATCCGAGAAGAAATGCAAGTGTTACGGGCCCTCAAAGTTTGCAATTTGGGCCCATGTGCTTGATAACACATCTCCTCCGAAGATGTCGAAGTTTGGATGTCAGCTGATACGCCAACGTGTGTGGACGGAAGAGGGCACGCGGTGGGCCAGTGTCGGTTCATTATTGTGGGTCTGGGGAGGGGGGGTCCGTGGTACCAATTTTTAATTCTTCTCGGAATCAGATGAAACTTGGAATATAACATCTGCAACATCAGCCGATCTAGAAACTGGACGAATTTCGAAAATCCATCGAAAACTAAAAGAATCGCGGGCCCTCAAACTTTGCAATGTTGGGCCCATGTGCTTGATAACACATCTCCTCCGAAGATATCGAACATAGGATGTCATCTGATACGAAAATGCGTACGGACTGGAGACGGCACGCGGTGGGCCAAATTTTGCCAGTGTCGGTTCATTATTGTGGGTCTGGGGAGGGGTGGTCCGTGGTGCCGAATTTTAATTCTTCTCGGAATCAGATGAAACTTGGAATATAATATCTGCAACATCAGCCGATCTCGAAGCTGAACACAGATCGTAAATACGTTGGAAAATGGCGGAGATTTTGGCCGTACAAGTTTGAATTTGGGCCCATATGCTTTCCAATAATCAAAGTGTTATCCGTCTCCAAATCAGATGAAATTTATTCTATGCAATCTATGTCAGCCGCAAATCACAAAACTGGAAACAACTTTAAAATCCGTTGGAAACTGACGAAGTTACGGGGCCTCAAACTTAGCAGTTTGTGCCAGGGGTTGATGTTTTCCCAATCCCGTCACCCAATTTCGAGGCAGGGGTGGGGTCACGTCCAAACACTTGAGATCAACCTACACATATTAGGACAACATATAATCACCATACTTCATATTTTCCGTCCATAAACTGCGATTCTTTCCACTCATGATTGATCCTATTATTATACTTCCATGGTGTAACCAAGGAAGTATATTGTTTTTCTACTGCGGCCGTTTTCTGTTTAATTGGAAATACTCAGAAACTAATGGGAGGAGGACCGCGAAATCTCTAGCGAATGAAGGCATCTAAGGTCTACTAAAAATAATGGTATCCGGATGTTGGTCCAATATCTTTTAAAAGAGTTATGGCCCTTTTTCGATTATTTTTCATTATTATTATTATTATTATACTACAGTATTTTTCAACGCCCAAATCTCGGAATGTATTAGTACTAGAAAACTCAAGTTTGGTAAGTATGTTGGGGTAAATGAGTTCTATGCCTTTGGCTCATAACGGATATTGTCCGCATTTACCCCGTGGAGTTATCTCCCTTTATATGAAAAAATGTCATTTTATTATCTCGGAAATTATAAGGAGCAGAGCATCGAAAATTGGACTGTATACACATCTCGATATGCCCTACTGCCCACGGGCATCATAACTTGTGTCCGCGCTTTCCCTGAGGAGTTACCGCCCATAGTTGGCAAACCTCTATTTGATTGTACTCTGTTGTCCTCTTGTATCATTCCAGATAACTGCATGTGGTTTTCATAGTCGTGTTGACCGTTGTCAGTTTAGTCAGAGAAGGAAATTTTGACAGGGTCGGACATATATTTTGACACTGGGGTGGGGGGCAAATTGTTTGCAAAATAAAATTTTGATTGACATTCATATATTTAAGTTTATGTATTTCCCGAACGAAAACAAACTCATACCGGAAAGGATTTTTGAAATCCGAGAAGAAATGCAAGAGTTACGGGCCCTCAAAGTTTGCAATTTGGGCCCATGTGCTTGATAACACATCTCCTCCGAAGATTCAGATTATGCTACACGCGAAACGGAGATGACTTTTGGGAAATCCAGAGTCCAAAACGGATCCAAATCGACCTGTCCCAGAAAAGTCGTTCATTTTGTTTTCACTTTTTGAAAAAGACTCCAATATTTCAACCAAAACTTTTGGACTTAGAACATTATTTTTTTCTCAGTCAAGTGAAAAGAGCTCTTCAAAATAATTCCGCTTATATATATAATATATATTATCTATATATACGCCAAAAATTTGTCACTCCCCTCTCTCCTTCCTCCGGCTACCCCATCCTCCGTGGGATGGAACCTACCTCCGATTCGAATACACCCGTCTTGCCGCGGGCCAGTCTCATTCCTCTACCAGAGAACTGATAGAACGCCCGTCGAATTCCAACAATCATTTCCAGAGTGCTATATTGGTATGAGTTCATATCGGAGCCGTTATAAAGCAAATAACTTGGATTTTAATATAAACCCACCTATTCGTAAATTGTGTAGCCCATGGTGTGTGGTAAATTATCATTTTATCGTGTATAGTGTGTCATGAGCTAGCTGCGTGCGTGCATTTCACTTTTGTATTTTCTTTCGCATCTTCAACGCACTGCATATCATATACAACCAAACAAAATACAAACATTACATTAATTTGATCACACAAGACTTCGTTATATGGTGTATATTTCTACTAACGTAATGACGACGTATAGCCAATTATTCCATTTGCGATAACAACGATAAACACATAGAAACATGCAAACATCATCAGTTTCGTAAGATCAATTTGTATATTGTTATAAACCGTTGTATACTGCTGATAGACATTCAATTCTTTCCGTGAGTATATATGTCTACCGAATTGGAAATGACTCCTTTTATACTTTCGCAAACTAAAACACCACTGATAGTTTCGTACTCCGTTATTTACGTCTTGTCAAAAAAGCAAACGTGAAACAACCGCTCATTATTCCTACCATAAAGGAATCTACTTATAGAGAACGCTCTTTTCTGTTCGATTACGTTCAAACTATTTGTGTGTTGTTGTTAATCACTCATTATATTCTTCGGACCGAACGTTCATTAAGCGCGCTTCATGTTATATATGCGAAAACCGACCCACGTGTTTATTGTTTTATATCCGATTCAATAACACATCGACGTTTATATTTTAGTTATTTATCGAATATAAAAAGCATCTTTACGTTATCTTTAGTTTGGTATTATTCGAATTTGATGATTAAAATACACCAAAACATGTTAAAAATAAAAAATAAAAAAAGATAATTTGACGGGATTCGAACTCACGTCGCAATAAAACACAAACTGAAAGTTTGACGCTCTCACCACTCGGCTACGCACTGCACTGTTAATTTATAAGAAAATATATTAGTATTAAATATATAGGCATATAACTGTGTATATTTAAACTGTATATCCAAACTGATTGAAATGCGTGACTATATATATATACCCCTTTCCGCTATACGGGGAACAGGAAAATGCACCTATTCTTCCCACCAAATCCAAAAGGGCTAATTAAAGAGCAAGGTAATGCCGTAGCAGGTACATTTGGATATTCTATTCACGCCCCCCCAAATCTTGACCGCTATACTTCAAATTCAAACATCGAGATTATTTTTTTTGACGAGTACATCTGATAGCTAGTGTTCACGCGCATCTAGAGCGCAATTTTCTAATTTTCAGATGGAACGGTTTACTCGTGACAACGCTATATATCATAATATGTATACTTCTGTAGTCTATCACTAGCCGATTTTTAGCCCCAAATCCAAACGGGCCGATGTAGGAGCGAGTTTAATGCGGTGGTACATAAGCCGGTATACTGTAGGTATGACTCTAAAATTTGACCTCTCTAATATAAACGCAACCTTCTCAAGGGAGTGTTTGTGTCGGGTGGGTTCAGATTTGGAAAATTCCACCGAAGATCAAATGGGCAAAATTACTCCGAAAATCATATATTGAGATAAAAACTTTTCGATGAGTGGATGTGATAAGTAGTATATATACGCAAGATTAGTACACTTTTTAATAATTTATATTGAACGGTTTAACCCTGGTAGCGTATAACGTTGTGACGGGTGATATATATTACTCAAATTCAAACCCTCTCTTCATGACGCAAATTCAAACGGACTTAGCAAGAAGCAAGGCAAATGCATGAATATGCTCACCGATATACTATATAGGTATGTCCGCTCTACTGTAAAAGTAACCTATTGTCACGATTTGACCTGTCCAAAACACTCCCCGGACAAAAGTTTTCCTAGGTATAAAATTTCGTCGAAATCCGATCGTTTTACTCGATTTGACCTTGAACTTACCATTTCGAATGCCAATGTCAGGTCGGTGTCACGACTTGACCCGCCCAAAAGACTCCCCGGACAAAAGTACCCATAGGTATCTAATTTCGTGGAAATCCGTGTTTTATCCGATTTGACCTTCGATTGTCCTTTTTGAAGACAAATGTCAGGTCGGGGGTCACGATTCGACCCGTCCAAAACACTCCCTGGACAAAAGTACCCACATTTATCAGATTTCGTCAAAATCCGTCCAGCAGTTTTCCCGGCCATAGCTGACATACAAACAAACAGACAGACAGAAGTACCAAAATATATATTAAATTAAGAAATGTCAATGCAAGTCCACCATCGGATCGTAAGGCACCAATATGCATTCGCATGAAGAGGAACACACATATACGCATAACACTCACATGGGATGGGATGGAATACCATGGAAGTATATCTGATTCCATGGAATCTGACCTCTAGTTATTATTATTATTATTATTTGCCTTCTTCTTAGCAATTTTATAATGAGCATAGCTCAGCCAATACAAGAGTTAGAAAGCTAAAACTTTGTATGTATATATATGTATACAAACTCTAGTGCTTAGGCCTATTGAGAATCATGTCCTCACTTGATTTGCAGAGTTATCTCCCTTTATGTGAACAATTGGTGTTTTCAGATCTCCGAAAATATAAGGAGTGCAGCACTGAAATTTGGTCGATACATACATCTTGATATCCACTGAATCATGAGTACATAAAAAACTGTGTCCGTCTTTCCTCTCCAGAGTTATCTCCCATAGATATGTCAACCTCGAAATCTTCTGATCGCCTGTTCTCACATAGCAAGAAAGATAGCTGGATTTAGTTTCTATATTAGTGCTGGCCGTTGTCAATATACTACACAGAAATAATTTGGACAGGGTCGGGTTTACATTTTTTTGGTTAGGGTGGGGGCGAAATTTTCGCAATTTTTTTTTGCGATGATTTCAACCATTTTTACTACCATGTATCTTTAGGACGTACTAATGAACCTCCTGAAAGAATTTTGTAAATCCGTTGAGAAATGTCCAAGTTACAGACCATCGAAAATTAAATAATTTGGCTAATGAAGGAGCATGGGAGATTTTGACCGCGAGAAATATTCAGCAAACTGCATGAACCCGGTTCATGCGGAGTTTGCTGATTTTTTATCGCGGTCAAAACCCATGACCACGTTGAATCCGCCGTTTATTATTTATATTTATATACTTAAATTCATTATGAACTAGGATTGTCTGCCTTTCCCACTATTTATTCAACTATTTAAATGAACGCATGGAGTTCAGTTCAGACAGTTCGAATCCTCGCTTTTTGGAAAACCAAACATTTTGAGAATCCGTTGACGGAGAACGGAAAAAACGCAATTTCACAGTAAAGTATACACATATGACAAGATGTTTTGTTTAGCTAGTAACTAATGAAGACGTGTTGATTTCAAGAATGATAATATCTGAAACTAACAATTAAGTTTCGGCTGTGGATAAGAAATCGACAACACGCCGTGCTACCATAATTATATATTTGTGAGGTCGGGGGAATATTTCTAGCGGCAAGGAAAATGATAAAACTCTATTGAGTAGCGCGGTTTTTTTAACATCAACGCTCAGTAACACCGGGCAACAACACTGATTGTAGACCAAAACAAATTTCTTGCCAAATCCGGACATGCTAGATACTCAAGCAGTCGGTAATGTCCGACAATCCCCGGTGATGTCCGGGATCAATGTGTTCATAAACCTATGAACGACATTGGAAGTGACGTCACGTTACGTTCATATGTTTATGAACACATTGAATAAGGGGGCGTGTCTAACGTAACGCTATGGGGAAATCGGAAGAGATATTAGGTGTATGTAAATATATACCTCATGAACATACACAATATGCTAAAAACAACTGGCATTAGAGCTGCAGATAGAGATCATTCGATTGCGTGAAATTAGTACCGACATTCTTCTTATGGGCGATTTTAATGGGCGAACCATATTGAAGATAACAAAATTCCTCATGGCAGGGGTGTTAGTACCATATTAGACGAGTATATGTTTGATGACGAATCAGAATCCTATATTTGTATACGGTGCGATCAAGCGAGATCGAAACGGGAAAGCCAAACACTTATTGATATAGATTCATTGAAACATTCAGCTGAACTAATAGTAAATGGTCGAGTTGGCAAGGAGGATAGAGGATTCGGAAAACTCACTTGTAGAAACGCCGGCTTAGTCGACTATGCCATCGCTTCTAAAGTTGTGTTTGAACACGTTTGAAATACTAGACCGTTCGTGCCTTTACTCGGATGTACACTGGTGTCAGCTTGGGATTTAAAATACCACCAAAGATGGTTCCTCCCCCACATGAAGTACACACAGACAAAGTAGGCTGACAGGTTATGAAACAAAATATTCAGCCTTGGGGTGACACGAAATCGCATCAGTACGTCCGCCGAGTTAAAGCGCGTTCATTGAATGAATCAGGGAGCTAAATGTGTTCTAGAGTCGGGGAGCGAGTACACCGTGGAATGCTAAAGGTGAAGGTAACTGAAGAATGACCTTCACCTGATACACGCGTCACGTTATTAAAGGATGACATCGCGTTTATTTGATTTGTACATAATATCTAAATAATTTAAACTGGTGAGTGAATGGGGGAACGGATTTTTGTGAGCGGGAAATGTATTTAACTAGCTGTTGTAGATCTGGGTTTTTCCAGATCAAATTTGGCTGTGGGATAGCCCTGTCGTACACTTGGGGATTTATTTTAAAAAGTAAACACATGACCTATGATTTTTCTTGCATTTTCGTGATCAACTGGTGTCAATCTAACTGGGTAAACATCACTGGTATGGCTTGCAGGCTTCAATTCAGTGAATTTGGCCGAAACGTTAACACTGTCGCCTATGGGAAACCATTTAGTTCAGTGATTCCTATAAGAAAAATTTGAATTTTACGAAATTTCACGTCTCGCCATGATAAGTTGTTAATTCCATATTTTCTTATTTTCAAATGATAATGACCACATTTTGGACAGATTTAAAGAAGAAACGCATGGATTCGCCTGTAGATAGTAAAGAAAGTGATAAATCTGTTAATTTTGCATGGATGTCACGTACCATTATAGTCCGGTCGCCAAACCCCCGGAATTCACGAATGCGTGTTTTGGCGTATAAAGTTTTTTTCTCTGCGGATTTTGTAAATTCAGGTATCCGACATCAAGATTTTATCGGCTGGCCATCTGTCAGCCTTGAGCAATTTTGTTTATAGCGCCCTAAAAAGTATACCCCCCCCCCAAATTTGTTCCCAGAAGTAAAACCAGTTACTTGGAATTTGTTGCAAATTCACATGACTAATCTAGTAAACTGTATATATTTTCATGAAGCTAAGACATCACGACACTATTTTGGGCCAAAATTGAAACTCACCATCCAAGATGGTCACCAAAATGGCCGCCGGAAGTTTAAAATATGACATTTTTTCAAAAATATCTTCTAGATCAGTTCATGCTGTTTGGAACTGGTTGAGTAATATGACTTTATTTTGTATTTTGTAAATTAACTGATCATTGGAGCAATTAAACATGAAATTATTGTGGTCCTATCCGCTTGTGATCCCTCAAAAATTCGATTTTACAGAACGCGGTATAAAATTTTTACAAAAATATCACAACTGGGATTCTAGTCATATTTCAACAAGAAATGAACAGAAGGTTGGATTAAGTGAGGCATACCATTACCTATGAATATTCCAACTCACTGGAACCAAAAATTCTTACTTTGGCTTCAAATGGCTGCCAAAATGGCCGCCAAAATATGGAAAATGGTCAATATTTTTCAGGTTTGGACCATTTTTTCTAGTAATATGTAACTATCTTTGGATTGAAAGGTGATTATTGTATTGGTCTATCTTAAATGTGTCACACTACGGTGTTTATAGACCAAATTGCTCAAGATGGCTTCCAAAATGGCAACCAAATTGGTAATAAGTTATTTTTTTACATATATCATTATAACATTATATATATAACATTATTCTCTGCGTTATCCGAAAATGTAGCAAATTGTGACTCACTTGGTTATTCTACGTGTTAGTTAATTAACTGACAACTAAATGTTCTATTATGGTTGTCCCAGGTACGTGTGGGGCATGACAAATTCATTTTAAAGTGTGGAATTTTGCGAAGAACCTTTTTTGTGATTCTGACCATATTATTGAAAGGAAATGGGCAGAACTTTGAGACGGAACTGAAATGAACCGTAATATGTGGCTCTTCTGGTCCATTATGATAAACCAATATCAACTGGATACAGGATGGATGCCAAGATGGTAGCCAGGGAGTTACTCTATGATCATAGGTGAGGTGAATAGGTATACATGGAGTTAGTGTATGTCATGAATTATGTGAATATGTATACAATGAGTGACTATATAGTTATCAGTGTGTTGACCAGAGTGAGATGTATAGGTATACAGGGAGAGGTCATGGTCAGGTGTGGGGTGAATCGATATGCATGAAGTCACTGTATGGTGTATGGCTGTGTGTATCCTGTACGGGTGCACCCGGTATGCCGGTGTGGACATTGATGTGGTGTATTGATATAGATACATGGTCATCTATGTATTGATTATGTATATATGGAGTGACTGTAAGGTATGACAATAACTGTAAGGTCATATTATGGTTCATCTCAGTTCCGTCTCAAAGTTCTGGTATACACGGAGTTAGTGTATGTCATGAATGATGTGAATATGTATACAATGAGTGACTATATGGTTATGAATGTGCTGTCCAAAGTGAGATGTATAGGTATACAGGGAGAGGTCATGGTCAGGTGAACTGAGATGAACCATAACATGACCTTGCAGTTATTGTCATGTGTGAGGTGTATATGCAAGTATGGATGGTATTAGTGGCCGTGTGTGCGGGTTTCTGTATATCTGGAAGGACTGAATGGCCAGTGGTGAGGTGCATATGTATACCTGGAGTGACTCTATGGTCTAGGTTGGCTTCATATGTATATATCGAGTGGTTATATGACTGTGTGGAATATGTATACATGTATTGACTGTATGGTAAATGGTGAGATGAGTAGGTATACAAGGAGTGACTGTATGATAAGCAATGTAATGAATATCTAGCCAGTGGTGAGGTGCATATGTATACCTGGAGTGACTCTATGGTCTAGGGTGGACTTCATATGTATACATTGAGTGGTTATAATTATGACTGTGTGGAATATGTATACAGGTAGTGACTGAATGGTCAATGGTGAGATGAGTAGGTATACAAGGAGTGACTGTGTGATCATCAATGTAATGGATAACATGTGTTTTCTGTATGATCATGGATGGGGTGTGTGGATAAATAGTGAGTGATTTTATGGTTACGGGTAATGTGTGTGGTATACATGGACTGACTACTGTCATGATTGAAGTGTATATGCATACATGGAGTAAGCTGGGTGGACATTATCGTGTGGGTATGTAGGGAGTGTCCTTGTGGTAACGGATGGGATGTATATGTATATATCTCGTGGATATATAATCATTGGTGGGTGTGTAGGGATTAGCTGTATGATCATGGATGGCGTGTGTGATTATACAGTGCGTTGCTGAATTGTCATATGTGAGGTGTATAATGCAAGTATGGATGGTATGAGTGGTCGTGTGTGCGGGTTTTTGTATATCTGGAAGGACTGAATGGCCAGTGGTGAGGTGCATACCTGGAGTGACTATCGTCTAGGTGGGCTTCATATAAGGATTAACTGTCATGTGGACTGTTTTTATGGAGATGTAACGGTGAGGTAAGTGGACATAACTTGTGTAAAACCCGAAGGGTTTTACATTCAAGTTATGACCAGTTACCTCACCGTTACATCTCCATAAAAATAGTCCACATGACAGTTAATACTTATATTTATATACATTTAGCGAGAAAGCCACTTTTGTAAATATATTTAAATCGAAAAGTGTATCGTGACAAGATCAGCCCAAAATACCCAATAGCACCCTTGACAAAAGTTAATAGGAACAATTTCTCTTCATATTGAAACCCGATGATGTATTAAGTCAATCCTGCGCGAGTCCAAATGCGCCCAAAACATTACGCGTTCGTCTTTCCAAACCTAATGACGTATCGATGGTGTTATTAGCTTGGTGTTATGAGGCGTTGCGCATTCACCGAGAAATAACTGCAACTAGCCACGTGGGCGCCGACCAATCAGAATGCTGGATTTAGTGATGACAACACTTTGTGTGTAAATATATGTATATATCGAGTGGTTCTATGGCTGTATGTGGAATATGTATACAGGTAGTGACTGTATGGTCAATGGTGAGATGAGTAGGTATACAAGGAGTGACTGTATGATCATCAATGTAATGAATATCTATGCAGTGAGTGACTAAATTGTCATGTGTCAGGTATGTGAGTATACCTGGTGTTCCTGCTTGGCGACTCGTGGCGGTATGGTCATGTGTAGGTTATGCGGGTATACAATCGTGTTGCTATATGGTCATGGGCGATGTGTATGTGTATATAGCGAGTGGCCATGGATGATGTGCTTATGCACACATGGAGTGACTATACTGAGATTGCTGGGGTGTATTAGTATATCTTGAGTGGCATTTCGGCTATGGTGTGACAAATTGGGATACAGTGAGTGACATGGCCAATGCTGAGGTGAATATGTATACCATACACATTACCCGTAACCATAAATTTACTCACTATTTATTCACACACCCCATCCGTGATCATACAGAAACACATGTACATCCCACCCACGACCTTACAGTCACTCCAGATATACATAATCAATACATAGATGACCATGCAGCTATATCCATACACCACATCAATGTCCACACAGGCACACCGGGTGCACCCGTGCAGGATACACACAACCATACACCATACAGTCACTCCATTCATACCGATTCACCCCACACCTGACCATGACCTCTCCCTGTATACCTATACATCTAACAATGGACAACACACTCATAACCATATATTCACTCATTGTATACATATTCACATCATTCATGACATACACTAACTCCATGTATACCTATTCACCTCGCATATGATCATAGAGTAACTTCCTGGCTACAATCTTGGCATCCATCCTGTATCCAGTTGATATTGGTTTATCATAATGGACCAGCAGAGCCACAAATTATGGTTCATCTGAGTTCTGTCTCAAAGTTCTGCCCATTTCCTTTCAATAATATGGTCAGAATCACAAAAGAGGTTCTCAGCAAAATTCCATACTTTAAAATGAATTTGTCATGCCCCATACGGAACTGGGACAACCATAATAGAACATTTAGTTGTCAGTTAATTAAATAACACGTATAATAATCAAGTGAGTCACAATTTGCTACATTTTCGGATAACGCAGAGAATAATGTTATATATATAATGTTATAATGATATATGTAAACAAATAACTTTTCACCAATTTGGTTGCCATTTTGGAAGCCATCTTGAGCAATTTGGTCTATAAACACTGTAGTGTGACACATTTAAGATAGACCAATAAATAATCACCTTTCAATCCAAAGATAGTTACATATTACTAGAAAAAATGGTTCAAACCTGAAAACTAATTTTTTTCCGATATTTAATTCAAGTTTTTAAGAAAAAAGTCCAATATTTTTGGTGATGTCAGTGGTGACAACAGTAACAATTAACCATGGTGCAGCAGCGATGTTAGTATTCAATGTATAGAAGGCATAATAGCCATTTTTGTACATAAACCACAACTGGTAAGCGATTGCAGGACACCCTAGGGCAATATTGACCATTTTCCATATTTTGGCGGCCATTTTGGCAGCCATTTTGAGCCAAAGTAAGAATTTTGGTTCCAGTGAGTTGGAATATTCATAGGTAATGGTATGCCTCACTTAATTGCAACCTTCTGTTCATTTCTTGTTGAAATATGACTAGAATCCCAGTTGTGATTTTTTTGTGAAATTTTGTACCGCGTTCTGTAAAATCGAATTTTTGAGGGATCACAAGCGGAGAGGACCCCAATAATTGCATATTTAATTGCTCCAATGATCAGTTAATATACAAAATACAAAATAAAGTCATCTTACGCAACCAGTTCCAAACAGCATGAACTGATCTAGAAGATATTTGTGAAAAAATATCATATTTTCAACTTCCGGCGGCCATTTTGGTGGCCATCTTGGATGGTGAGTTTCAATTTTAGCCCAAAATAGTGTCATTATGTCTTAGTTTCATGAAAATATATACATTTTACTAGACTACTCATGTGAATTTGCAACAAATTGCAAGTAACTGGTTTTACGTTTGGGAAAAAAATTTGGGGGGGGGGGGGGTTATACTTTTTAGGGCGCAATAAAAAAAATTGCTCAAGGCTGACAGATGGCCAGCCGATAAAATCTTGATGTCGGATACCTGAATATACAAAATGCACAGAGAAAAAAACTTTATACGCCAAAACACGCATCCGTGACCTGGCGGCCGGACTATTAGGGGTCAGGGGTTTAAATTCTGAGGAGTGTTACCCCCCCCCCCCCATTGGGAAAAGGTGTCATTTGACCAATTAAGCTTTTCCGGCACCCAGTAGCCTTATCTGGGACCGTAGCCCCACCCCAAGTCGGGGGGGGGGGGGGTGATGGCATCACCACTAGAGTTACTGTCGTGCAAAACTGTCATGGCAGCTTTGTTAAACAGACAGTATGCCCTGCCATCTGGTAAAATTTCATGCCTGAAGCTGTGTCTGATTTAGTTGTTAATTCCATATTTTCTTAATATTCAAATGATAATGACCACATTTTGGACAGATTTAAAGAAGAAACGCATGGATTCGCCTGTAGATAGTAAAGAAAGTGATAAATCTGGTAATTTTGCATGGATGTCAGGTACCATTAGGGGGTCAGGGGTCTAAAGCCCCCCTCCCCACAATTCTGAGGAGTTTTACCCCCCCCCATTGGGAAAAGGTGTCATTTGACCGATTAATCTTTTCCGGCACCCAGTAGCCTTATCTGGGACCGTAGCCCCACCCCAAGTCGGGGGGGGGGGGTGATGGCATCACCACTAGAGTTACTGTCGTGCAAAACTGTCATGGCAGCTTTGTTAAAGACAGTATGCCCTGCCATCTGGTAAAATTTCATGCATGAAGCTGTGTCTGATGTTGTATCATAATGTTTCGATATTTAAATTCACTTATGGTTGCTTTACATTGCTATTAAAATATTTTTTATTTTTATTTTCTGTTAATTTTGGTAAATATTTATTATAAATTGCCAAATTCTGCATGAAAATGGTTTAAAATTGGACAATATATCCCTCTCAAAATTTATATTAACATTTCCTCTTCAATTTAGTAATATTATGGTATATAAGGACATACTTCAGTTATACAAGATGCATTAGCTAGTAAAATTGAAAAAAAAGCTAAATTTTTTGGCTTTATTTTGAGGATTGACACTAATTTTCAGGATGCCTCATATTGGAAAAATAAACCACTACTGCTCGATATAATCCATTTTTTATTTCAGTAAGGTCTATGTTTTGATAAAATTCTATAAGAAACGCTGTGTTTCACACATATACATATATATAAGAAAAATTTGAATTTTACGAAATTTCACGTCTCGCCATGATAAGTTGTTAATTCCATATTTTCTTATTTTCAAATGATAATGACCACATTTTGGACAGATTTAAAGGAGAAACGCATGGATTAGCCTGTAGATAGTAAAGAAAGTGATAAATATGGTAATTTTGCATGGATGTCAGGTACCATTAGGGGGTCAGGGGTCTAAAGCCCCCCTCCCCACAATTATGAGGAGTGTTACTCCCGCCCCCCCCCCCCCATTGGGAAAAGGTGTCATCTGACCAATTAAGCTTTTCGAAATTCAAGTCTAGTTTTGACAAAATTCCCTATATTTTCCCAAAAGAGAATACTTTATAATGTTTCCTCCTAAAAGGAGAATATTTGAATATTGCCCTGGGGTACTGGCAAGTATTTGAGTCAGTTATTTGTTTCCAATACATTTCAAAATTTCATTTGGCTTCCAAATTTTTTTAGAGTTGTATTTATAATCATACAGATGAAGTCCCTACCGAGGGAATGTATTGTATAACGCTTATTGTCTAGCTCGTTTCCAATTCAATCCACTGTGTGAGAAAACCATACAAAAGGAATGGTATTCTGGTTTTGTAAACTGCTATCACTTCGCTCACGTGGATTATTGGATGTGAACAATAACAAAACAGTCCATGTGCCACAAGGTGTAAGGGAAACAACTCTATCCTTGTTTTCTCTCGCTAGCTATTGACTTGCTTCCCCCTTCAGTTCGAAGAGAAAGTGTTCAAACGTTCCAATTTCAAGTTTCACTTGAGAAACTTGTATAGAAGAGGCACCTGGTGGCACAAGCAGGTCTGGTTTTGCTCATAGGGCGGAGTTGTGGGATAATGGCCATGTAATTCAGTCATGTCAGAATTGAATGAATAATTGGACTTATGTATTTATTTTGACACATGGGCATGCATGGTCCTTTCTTACTTACAGGGGCGTACGTAGCTTATCTATTTAAGACTGAGAACCAATTACTTTGATTCATCGTTTCATTGATGAAGAACGTACGTATGAATTTGGTGGAAACTACCGCTAAACATATTTGTATCACTATCAGTTTCGGTGAATCTCCAATCATGGCACGAAGGTGACTTCCATTTCTTATTCGAAAATATTTATATTTTTGTGAAACAAAGGGTGTTAATTGTAGGGTGGCCACCAAGGCATTCTTTACATACACCCGATACAAAAATGGTCACTGCCCAGATGGGTTCAAATAGGGAACTCATGCCATTTCTCAGCCCCTTGACCGATTTAGGTTCACAAATGGCGTTATACGAGCACAACTTGACCTCCAGCAGTTCGTGAGTGACGTCACTGGATGGTGACCACGTTATGGAGCATCATTAGAAGGATAGGATAGGATAGGATAGGATATTGTATTTGCAATACACATATCTATTACATAATAATGGTGAAAATTATGGATAATTATGTCGTATATTGTGGGGGATAGCATAGTCTGGCAAGACTGTCTTCCTGCCATCCCCAGTATGGTGAATATAGAAATTAATAACAATATTATAGATGGCCTCGTGTGAGCCGTGCACAGATTGTGTATATGTAGTTTATAAGTTTAGGGCTCAGTTTAAAGAGTGTGTGAAATTGGATACTACCCGAGGGCTGTTCAATATCATGTGTATGGTTCAAATTCAGATGAGTGGGTATTATTTTTGGCGGATGACGGTACAGGGACTACTGATTCGTATTTGGTTGATGTTGACGATGAAACCGTCATATGTACACACTTAATGACGGGGTACGATCTGGGGGCAGTCTGGGCATCCTCGATTTTTGCATTTGATATTGTTAGAATATGCGCTTATTATTTTTTCTGTGGTGTGTTTTTTGAATACGTGCCTACTTTGATTTTTAGTCATGGTGTTATCTAAATTGTTCCATGAAGTTGGGAATGCATGAAGCGGTAGCTGTCCGGAAAAGGATGTTCTCGGGGTTTTGAGGAATAATGGGCGCTGTTGTCTAGTATCAGGTCCGGCAATACGTTTAGTGAATATTTGCGAGAAAGATTCAGGTAGGCGGTTGTAATACCAATCATGCATAAATAGAGTAGTATGGACTTTGTGAAGGTCGTATACCTTTAACATATTCTCTTTTTAAAACAAAGGTTCGGTATGGCTCCTGTACTTTTTATTACACACAATTCGTATTGCTCTTTTTTGTACGGTTTAAATTGTATAAACTACATGTGTTCGATGGACAATTAAAGGATTTCGTTCGAGGTTGCGGGGTTTCTGTGATTCGAAGATCTTTACTTTCTGTGAACTAACAGTTGCTGTATAATGCTAACGAATGTCCCCATGTGGACGTTTTGCAAGAAATATTAATAAACGTTCCATTAAATTATCTTGATGACCCGTCACTGTATTCACTTGCTTCGATGCACCATCATATGGCATGGACCATAGATGAGCTGCTGGTGTTTCGATGATGTATTTCATCACTACATATCCAGGCACTATGCATATGCATTTTGATTTCACGATATTTTTTGGTTGACAACCAGGAAGAAGCTGAGGAGCCGTTATTGTCACTTGCTGCACTCGACATGGAGAATGACAAACATTAGGCTATTTTTGCCCGTTACTGATGTTTTGACATATTCTAAAATAAAATGACCAGCATTATCTCGGTTATGTGCACAGTTCTGTTAGACTACATCGAAGTGAATATGCAATGTGTCTGCTGTGAGGTCAGCGGCCGTATCTCCATGCCACAACCGAAGCAAACATTCTATATGGAGTCTCTGATATGCAGTCGGAGAGTTTTATGGTGAACTCTGATGTTAGCCTGCGAGAGGAGTTTGTAATCCAACTGTAGTTGCTGGGGTGAGTTGGTTGTAGATAGACCACCATCACTGTGACCAACTATTGGACGAAATAACAAGAGTGGTACATGTGCTGACTCACTTCTTGAAGTGTGACAATGTCTCAACTATTCAAACGAATTTCGGGTGATGAAACAGATATGCCAAAACAAGAAACTGAAAAATGCAACCTCCCCGTATTGTATCTTATTAGACACAACTGTTTTATAATTAGATGCGAAATAAGGTTTGCACGAACATGTAATGCCTGTGTATTTCTAAGTTGAGCAATTATATTTCCCGGTGGCAGTATGATAGCAATGCAACTTCGACTTCGATGAAATCAATGTGTGGTAATGTTCCTGAATCTTCTAAATTTTTGTGGCCGGGCGAAATCAAGTGGCCAACAATTCATCAAGAATAGACAACGAATAAAGCAGATCTGCCCCAAACGAAATAATATAGCCATAAAGTTGGAGTTTTGTCTGTATTATGACTGCACGGATTCTTTTGCGTTCGAGTACTCGTTATGCTCTCATAATGATACAGTCAACACATATCCGGTTTTACTTCCTTCGCAGGAAACGAGCAGGATCGTTTAAATTATATTGGGCAATTTCATGTTAGGTTTCTAAGAGTCCATTCAGATATATTCTCGGTTATAAACAAACTATGTTCGGTCAATCATAGTCACAATATACCTTAACATGATAGTATATAATTTAGTTTGGGCGAATATATCCACCTCCTTTGCTAAATTCCGTTTGAAAATATAAACATTTGTCAAATTTTATAACTGTGAGTTTTGGCGGCCATTCTGGCGACCATCTTGGGTCAAATAGATCAATGTCGAGTGTAATTGAATGACACTAACGATATTTAAAATTGTGTACACTTTTGTTTATTTTATTATGCCCATTTTTGTCCAATGTTAATCTAGAACCTTTTGTTGGTGAAATTACAAAGCGCATTATTTAATTTGCATTTTTCGGAATATGGACAACCATTAGACATAACATTACAGCATAATATGTGTTCCAAAGTACTTGGTGTCATAACTGATAAAAACAAAGACAAGTCCTACTCACCACAGTTTACAAATAACCGAAAATGATGTAAGGGGCATGTGTGACAATTCAACACATTTCTATATTTCGGTCGCCATTTTTACAGCCATCTTGGTTTTTTATCAATCTTGTTCTTTCAAAAGGAAGCTTGGTGCAATTTCATTATTGCCGTAAAAATATTTTTCGTTTTCTGTGTTAAATTTTCTTCCTCACTCAGTGCCCATTCTGCAATTTTGTGTGGCTGCCATGACGATGATTTGATTTAATTTTCGTGGTATAATTCTGTTGAATTCTCGGATACAAGCAGCTATGTGGTTCACTATATTTACAAATTATTCCATAAGTCCATGGATTTCCACGAAAAAGTAGCACATATTCACATATATTTACTTTTCCCCAACACATGAGTGATATCAATGAAAATTGGACAGATTTGGGTGATTTCTCCATTTTTGCAGCCATATTGGCCGCCATCTTAAACACAAATGCACTATTTTCAGTGTAACTATATGGCAATTCACATATTTAAAACATGTTTACATTATCTTCATCAAATTCTGCTATTTTCTGTTCAACTCTTGGCTAGAATCACATAATTGAATTTTGGTTAACTTTCATAGCACATTTTTAAATTCACATTTTAAAGATAGCTGGCATGAATGAGATCCGAAATATGACATATTATGTTGTAGAAATGGTTGGATACTAGAATTTATTGAAATTTAGGTCTTTATTAGTTACAAATTTCAAACATCGGTTAATGATTCAAGAGGAAAGTGTGAAAAATCATAAATTTTCCGAATTTCGGTCGCCATTTTGGCAGCCATCTTGGTTTATGGTGGCCACTTTTTCTGCCAAGTGGAAGTATGGTGTATTATTTTCACGTCAGTGGTGAGATAATCAAATTCTATAATAAATTCACAAGTAGATATTAATCAAACTGACTCAGTGCATACTGTGAAATTTTGGATGGCGGCCATCTTGATGACGTCATAAATCTACCCAGTCGCGACCCCAAGGTGTCTAACATTTGTTTTCTTGTGCCTGAGATATCAAGCAACGTCATTGGCATAGTCGCTCTATTTCTTCACAAAGTGCACACGGGAGTACATAAGAGCCTCTACCATATCGGGATCGAGTTAATCTCATTCTATTTGAGACCATTTTGCCGCGAAATCGTGTGCATGTGTATCCCGAACCTCACTCAAAGTTATGCTATTTGCAGACATAGTGGAAATTTCTCAATTGTTGTAAAGTGCGCCCTGGTGTCGCCATGTGTTTATGTTGTCGTGCGGAAGATCGATACGTATGCGTGGAAATTAATACGAATATCACACCATGACCATAGCCACTCCTTGTTTTTCATGATCGCAAAGTAACTCCCTATACATATTCACCTAACATATGCCTGCACACAAATGTTAGTATTCAATTTATGTAAGATAGAATAGTCAATTTTATTCATCAACCACGATTTGTAAGCGATTACATGGCATGATGGTACAATATTTGCCTTTTCCATATTTTGTCGCAATTTTTGGCAGCTAGTTTGAGACAAAGTGACAATTTTAGTTCAATTGAGTTGGAATATTCATAGGTAATGGTGTGCCTCACTTACGTTGCACAGTTATGTTCATTTTTTTATGAACACTGATTACAATCACAATGGTGATTTTTGGTGAAATGTTATACCACGTCTGTAAAAATCTAATGTTTGAGGGATCGGAAGGGGCTGGGTCCACAAGAATGTCATATTTCATTGCTTCAATGATCAGTTAACATGAAAAATAATAATAATAAAGTCCCAATTATAAACCAGTCCCATACAGCATAAACTGATCTAGAAGATATTAGTGAAAAAAACGTCAATTTTCCACTTCCAGCTGCCATATTGGCGGCCATTTGGAAGAGGAGTACCAATTTTGCCCTAAAATATGGCATTGTAACTTCACAAAAATATATACATTTGTATACATATTAAAAGATGTTCTCACTTTAATTTGCATCAAACTGACTTAGTGACTCGTCTGAAAAACGGCCGCTATATGGGATGCCATCATGCATCGTTGGGGTGGGTGTGTGCCAGGGTTGGGGTGATTACATGTCAATGTAATCGATTACGATTACAATTACTTTTGATTTACATGATTACGATTACGATTACTGATTACATTTTTTTCAATGTAATCGATTACGATTACAATTACTTTAGTAAATGTAATCGATTACTTTATGATTACATCTGATTACAATTGTTAGTTTCCAACCATTTTGATCGCATATGAATAAATAATGAAATAATTCAAATTAACATATCAAATTTGATTGAATAAAGACATCACTGCATAACATGGAAACAAGAAACGACTGAAACAATAGAAAGATGCGAGCAATAAAATAAACATATAAACTGTTTTACATTTACATGTATTGGAAAGGTTTCATCATGAAGTTATGCACCAAATTATTGGGAATACATTATGTTTTATGTGTATTTATGTATGTAAATATATTTTAATATATTTTAAATTTTCTTACATGCATTCAAACTAACGCATACTATTTATGAAAATATCACCAGAAACGATTATAAATTATTTGCATGTTCTGTTAGATTCAATACCCAACACAATGAAGATAACACTAAGATTTATTTGATGATCATCCATTGTTAATCCTGATGAGGATTAAATTAGGCTTCACTCCATGAGTGCAGTAAATGACAAAGCAGCTAATTAGGTCTACCGATGTACATCACACCTGCTTTGTTCAGTTAATTAGCCCTATTGTACCAGTGTGACTCTACAGCCATTGTCTGCAAAAGTCCCAATTCAATTTAATCATAATTGAAGTTGGCTAGCCTATTTATTCATATTATAACATTTCATTGTCTGTATCACAAGTTTATTGCCATTCATGTTGTATTCAACAATTGTGTGTTGTTATCTGTGTCCACTGCCAGAATGTACATACACACTGTACCACTAAGATAACACATGGCAAAATTGTACTAACTTTCTAATATGTTGTTTGTATCTTTGCACACTCAACAGTATGAGACTATGAGTATCCAATAGCCATCCATACGGATATTTTAGTAAAAGTAATCAAAAAGTAATCAAAATGTAATCATGATTACAGGTACATTTGAAAGTAATCGATTACTATTACGATTACTTGTAATCAAGAAATGTCATGATTACTGATTACAGACGATTACTCCAAATTTTGTAATCGATTACTTTGATTACGATTACTGATTACGATTACCCCAACCCTGGTGTGTGCACGGGTACCACATCAGATGAAATATGGTTTTGCTTCATATGTCCGGTAGTGTATTTTCATACTGCGATAAGAACATCAAGTTACGCAGATTATACAGTTTAACAAATATACCTGGGCTTCACCCGGTTGTACCCAGGTGATACCCGGGTGTGTCCATAGCAGGTTTACACGGGTGTATATATTTTACCCCAGATAACCTGGGTGTGGCAGCGTCTTTCTAACTTTTAGGTAACACTCCACAGTTTCGAATGATCAGTAGTGATTTTATAGATATAAAGTGCTAGTGGTTTCTGGCACCATTCATGTGGTATGTATATTGAGACAAGGTGGGATATGAATTTTTGTAATTTTAGAAGGTGTTCTAAACAGATGAAAAATTAAGTGCAAGTGGCCTTGACCCCACCCATAGACAGCAGTAGCATTTTCTGCGAAACAGTGGTTCTAGATAGTGGGTCATTTTTTATCACCCAAAATTTGTCATCTGCATTAAAAATTGATTTTCTGGAATTGTAAATGGCGAAAGTTTAAAAAAAAAATTCATGTTGATGTTGGAAGCCAGAGGCATTTGAACCAACATAGGTGACCATGTTCGAAAACTTCTGGTATTCGTGCCCCTTGGGTATGAAAATGCAATATTTTGGTATTTGTTTTGAATAAAAATAACAGTTTCGATCAAAAGATCAAGGGCCATAACTCTTGATAGCCCATATATTATAGGCATTATGTATCAAATTATGAATGCCTATTATGTACTAATTTCAGGCATATATATATTGTCTATATGGTTTGGGATCATAATCCAAATAACTTTCAATGAATCTATGCCACCCTATCGCCTGTTGAAACGATGGAGTGTTACCTTATCCGTAAACACCCGGCTTTAATAACTATGGTGGTATCCCTATCAGATGGACAAAACACCAGGGTAAATCTATATAAAAAAAATTTACCAGGGGTTTGCCAAGGCATATCTGGGTGGAGCAGGGGGTTAACCCTGATAAACCCATATGTTTACCAGAGTCGGTTTTTATATGCGGTTGTGCGCTATCCTATAGACTATAATGATCTATAATGAATCGTATATATTCATGTAATGTGTATGGTTATTTATATCTTTACATTTCGAGGTTTTTCCCCATGTGTCCCAATCGCACGGATATTGAAACCGAAAATCAGGTTGAAGGACTACAAGAAATTAGTGACATCACAATTATACGTGCGCGGAACCATAAAATAACATTCCGGTTGTGATTATAAGCCGATATCGTGCTGATTTTCGGGAGAACATGCTGAGCATATAGACTTGAACATCTCAATTGGCTTCCTATCAAACCAGGAACTATATACAAAGCTGAAACTTTCGTCTACCGTTAGTCGGACTATTTCAGTGTTTCTAAAAATATCTCAATGAATTTCTGGAGGAATATGTTCCTTCCACAAATCTCCGACCAGTTCCTTAACTTTTGCGGAGACCCGAACCAAATATGAAATACTATGGCGAACGCGCCGCCATATTCACCATTCATGTCGCATGTAACGCACTTCCCTTGAACGTCGAATGTGCGTGGACATAGATACATTCAAGTCGGACCACAAGACACACCTATGTTCCTATGGCAAGCCTTTTTCACATTTTCGTTTTATTTGGACTTAATAATTGGACTTAAGTCCAAATAATTGGACTTCAGTCAAATTCACAATTCGCCCAATTCACAGTTATGTGTTATTTGGACTCAAGTACAATTCATTTGCACTTAAGTGCAATTCAACTGTATAAGAAACACCCCCATCAGATATTAAGCAGGTCTGGTTTTGCTCATAGGGCGAAGTTGTGGGATAATGGCCATGTAATTCAGTCATGTCAGAATTGAATGAATAATTGGACTTATGTATTTATTTTGACACATGGGCATGCGTGGTCCTTTCCCTACTTACAGGGGCGTACGTAGCTTATCTATTTAAGACAGAGAACCAATTACTTTGATTCATCGTTTCATTGATGAAGAACGTACGTATGAATTTGGTGGAAACTACCGCTAAACATATTTGTATCACTATCAGTTTCGGTGAATCTCCAATCATGGCACGAAGGTGACTTCCATTTCTTATTCGAAAATATTTATATTTTTGTGAAACAAAGGGTGTTAATTGTAGGGTGGCCACCAAGGCACTCTTTTCATACACCCGATCCAAAAATGGTCACTGTCCAGATGGGTTCAAATAGGGAACTCATGCCATTTCTCAGCCCCTTGAACGATTTAGGTTCACAAATGGCGTTATACGAGCACAACTTGACCTCCAGCAGTTCGTGAGTGACGTCACTGGATGGTGACCACGTTATGGAGCATCATTAGAAGGATAGGATAGGATAGGATATTGTATTTGCAATACACATATCTATTACATAATAATGGTGAAAATTATGGATAATTATGTCGTATATTGTGGGGGATAGCATAGTCTGGCAAGACTGTCTTCCTGCCATCCCCAGTATGGTGAATATAGAAATTAATAACAATAGTAAGATGGCCTCGGGTGAGCCGTGCACAGATTGTGTATATCTAATTTATAAGTTTAGGGCTTAGTTAAAGAGTGTGTGAAATTGGATGACTTGACTTGAAACATATTTTATTTGCAAAATATACAAAAGGGATTGGGGCACAAGTTTTTGCAACTTATGAAGCCCCTCTCCTAATACAATATTGTAACACACATGTGATCAAGATGACGGTACAAACTTATTTACATGGTGAGAAGTTATGGGAGATATAGTGTGTAGCGCCTTCCAGAGATGATCCAACATGAGATTGCTTCTTAACTGTGAGAAAATTTGTATTTGAAGAATGTCACTACTTTATTAATGTTGGAATGATTGACAAGTGCCAATATATTATCTATTCTAAGCACTTTTATGTTGGTTGTAAAATATAATGGTACACTTGATTCGTTCTCTATTTTGTTTTTGTTGTGCTCTGGAAGGCAATACAGATGATAAATCAGAATGAGATGTTTGAATGGGAGGTTTGTCCACTTGTGAGGTAAAAGTTGAAATTCCGGAAGCAAGTATAGATTCGCAAATAAGATAAATATAATCATTAGGGGTCAAAACGCTTAGTCGCTGCAATATATTGCTGTGTGATGGAAAATAGTTTCATATTTTGTTGGGACGAGAGATAAGGTAACCCACACATGAGTTCTGAAATATGGCTTACTTTGAGATTTACGCGGGCTAGTTTCTCAAAGAGAACTGAGCGCTCACGTTGGTACAATGGGCACATGAAGAAATAGTGATATGCGTCTTCAGATCTATTTCCACATGAGCATGCGGGGCTGTCAGCGATATAATTATTGAACATATCACATCGGAGTTCACTGCAAAAATTACGTATGCGACAATGAAAAATGTTGTATTTTCTGCGTCCAGCATAGAAATGTAGAGGGGGCTGATTGTGGGATCTATATGATACAAGTTGGTTTTAAAGGTAGAAGATTGATCAGCATTGGTGATTACTTTGGGAAGCTTATTCCATTCTAACACCATCGCTGGAAAAAAAAGACTGTTTGAAGTGTTCAGTATTGCAATAGTATGAGTAAAATTTACCGGGGCGTCTCCAATTATAATCTGCAACTTTGTGTGATCTGGGGGAAGTGTATTGGCTAGATAAGAGGGGGCTAGATTATTGATTATTTTATAGAGTGCCTGCAGTTTATGTAGTTGACGTCGTTTATTGAGTGATGGCCATCCGACCTCCTGTAATACCGTGTTGTCCGAAGCAGAACGGGTGATACCACTGACTATCCGTCCAGCGTCGACATGAAGCCAGTCAAGCTTCTCTAACATATAATTTGAGGCATTGTCCCAGACGGCGTCTGAATAATCAAATAAGGGTAAAATATAGGTTTTGTAAATAATTTCAATGGTTTTCCGGTTGAGTTGATATTTAATCCGTCGGAGTTGAGACAGACGTGAGGCAATTCTTTTGACAGACCCTTCAATGTGTGCGTTCCATTTGAGATTTGATTGGAGGTCCAGACCTAAGTGTATATGCTTGTCCACGAAGTTGATTGAATTTCCTACGAAATTGAGGTTTGGTTTCACTGTTGAGGGCGCAACCAATGAAAAGGACATGCCAACAGTTTTAGTTGGGTTGAAACTGACCAACCAGTTTTGGGACCACGCTGTAATTTTGTCTAAATCGCTGTTCATAGTATGTTCAAGTATATTAAGATCAAAGTGACTGTTCGTGAGGCAAGTATCGTCGGCATGCATTCTCGTTATTGATTCAATACCGTCGGCTAAATCATTTATATAGACTAAGAACAAAAATGGCCCCAGGATTTACCCTTGTGGAACTCCCGCTGGGATGACCTCGTATTTTGAAAATGTGTCATTGATTAGGACCCTCTGCGTCCGATTTTCTAGGTAGTTTTCTATCCAATTTAAAATATTTCCTTCTAATCCATAAGCATTTAATTTGTGTATCAGTCCCCTGTGCCAAACCCTCTCAAAGGCTTTGGAAATATCACAGAATATAGAACATGTAAGTAGTCCTTTGTCAAGGGATTGGCACAGGTTGTGATATAGGTCTAATAGTTGGTATGTTGTACTATGACCTGTGAGAAATCCTTACTGATGGAAGTATAAAAGTTCATTTTCAATGAAAAATTTACTAATCTGTTTCAAAACCACTTTCTCAAAAACTTTAGCCACACATGGTAGAAGGGAAATTGGTCGGTAATTTTTGGCTTCCGCTGGATCATCTTTTTTGAAAATCGGGATCACGTTTGCTGCTTTCCAGGACTCTGGGAATTTCTCAGAGTTGATAGATTTCCTGAATAGAAGGACGAGTGGGTGGGCTATTGATTTTGCTGTTTCCCTGAGCATTCTAACACTAATTCCATCATGGCCATGGGCTTTGTTAAGTTTAAAAGATTTGATGGCTGATTCAACCTCTGATTCTGTGAAAACCAAATATGGCATGGTGTTTGCGGTGCGCTTCGGAAAATGAGGCAAGTTATGATTGGCATCATTAATGGTAGAATTTGCAATAAAGCTTTCGTTTAGAATTTTTGCTCTGTCGACATCGTCAATTGCATATGTCTTTACTGTTGGCAGTTATAGTGCCGGAAGAACTGTATAGTGGGGGGGGGGATGTTTTTTGCTCGTTTCTTGTTTAGTAGGTAATGTATTATTCTCCAAAAGTCTCGTGGGATCAAGTTTCTAATGATTAACCGCATAGAAGCTCTCAAATCTGGATATCTTGCATGCCATAGCCAGACACAGGATATGAAATAAATCGAGTTTTGCTAACCATGGGCGACAACTCTGTGGCGAAAGCGCGGACATAAATTGTAATGCATTCACCCAATATGGCATACTGAGTTGTACATATGGTCCAAATTTGGTGTCTCTGCTGCTCATATTTTTCGAGATACAGCAACCCCATTTGTTCACAAAGGGGAGATAACTCTGAAAATCAAGCTTGGACAATATTCTATATAGTCTATTCAGTTAGAATTAGTATATGTGTATATACGTACGAAATTCCAGATCTCTATATATTGTACTTCCAGAGATAAATGAGTTACAAAATTGCTAAGAATAATAATAATGGAAAAAAATAATAAATTGAATAACAATATACTTCCATATTAAAATATGGAAGTATAATAAGGGAATCGCGCGAAATTGATTGGTATGTCGATATTATGGTTTATTGACATTTCTGTGTTCAGTTTGAACGTTCTGGTGTGACCTCCACCCATGCCTCGAAATTTGGTGACGTGGATAGAAAAGTCGCCATATCTCGGCCAATTTTGGAGATATCTTGCTAATTTTTGCGTCATTGTGTTCGTATTTGATGCCCCTATAATATTTACCAGGGTTTTGGTGAGTTATTGTGCCGATATTTTATAATGTAGGCCAATATGTATGTTGTTCTGTTCATACTTTTCGAATATCTCTCGCCTCTATCGACATAATACGGCAAGTAGGTAATCGTTTAGAAGTACTAGAAATTCCCCATCGAATGAAACCAAACACGTGACGATTGGTTGAAGGAATTTAAATTCATAGTGCATTTTCTGTAAACTTGAAAAAAAGGAAGTGGCCACAATTTCTACATTTGACAACCGATTCACAAAATTCACTCATAATGGCCCTCAGTACATATTATAGATACTTCACAACAATTTTGGTTCAAATCGGAGACAACAAAAAAATGACCAATTTTTACCCCATCCCTAGTGCGGACAAATTTCACTCAATCTTGGTCAAAATTTTACCAACTCGTGTTCTCTCTATGTATAACACGCTCACATAAACCAAATCCAGTTTATGTGCGTCGTCTAGGAGGAGATAGAGTGACAAGCACTTTCTCCTCAATTGATGTATGAATACAATATTCGATGGTCTGTAACTTGGACATTTCTCAACCGATTTACAAAATTCTTTCAGGAGGATCATTAGTACGTCATATAGATACACGACAGTAAAAATAGTTAAAATCATCGCAAAAAAAAATTTGCGAAAATTTTGCCCCCACCCAAACCCCCAAAAATAAGGCCGTCCCTGTTCAAAACTTTTTTTCGTATCAAGTTTCTAATGATTAACCGCATAGAAGCTCTCAAATCTGGATATCTTGCATGCCATAGCCAGACACAGGATATGAAATAAATCGAGTTTTGCTAACCATGGGCGACAACTCTGTGGCGAAAGCGCGGACATAAATTGTAATGCATTCACCCAATATGGCATACTGAGTTGTACATATGGTCCAAATTTGGTGTCTCAGCTGCTCATATTTTTCGAGATACAGCAACCCCATTTGTTTACAAAGGGGAGATAACTCTGAAAATCAAGCTTGGACAATATTCTATATAGTCTATTCAGTTAGAATTAGTATATGTGTATATACGTACGAAATTCCAGATCTCTATATATTGTACTTCCAGAGATAAATGAGTTACAAAATTGCTAAGAATAATAATAATGGAAAAAAATAATAAATTGAATAACAATATACTTCCATATTAAAATATGGAAGTATAATAAGGGAAACGCGCGAAATTGATTGGTATGTCGATATTATGGTTTATTGACATTTCTGTGTTCAGTTTGAACGTTCTGGTGTGACCTCCACCCATGCCTCGAAATTTGGTGACGTGGATAGAAAAGTCGCCATATCTCGGCCAATTTTTTAGATATCTTGCTAATTTTTGCGTCATTGTGTTCGTATTTGATGCCCCTATAATATTTACCAGGGTTTTGGTGAGTTATTGTGCCGATATTTTATAATGTAGGCCAATATGTATGTTGTTCTGTTCATACTTTTCGAATATCTCTCGCCTCTATCGACATAATACGGCAAGTAGGTAATCGTTTAGAATTACTAGAAATTCCCCATCGAACGACACCAAACACGTGACGATTGGTTGAAGGAATTTAAATTCATAGTGCATTTTCTGTAAACTTGAAAAAAAGGAAGTGGCCACAATTTCTACATTTGCCAACCGATTCACAAAATTCACTCATAATGGCCCTCAGTACATATTATAGATACTTCACAACAATTTTGGTTCAAATCGGAGACAACAAAAAAATGACCAATTTTTACCCCATCCCTAGTGCGGACAAATTTCACTCAATCTTGGTCAAAATTTTACCAACTCGTGTTCTCTCTATGTATAACACGCTCACATAAACCAAATCCAGTTTATGTGCGTCGTCTAGGAGGAGATAGAGTGACAAGCACTTTCTCCTCAATTGATGTATGAATACAATATTCGATGGTCTGTAACTTGGACATTTCTCAACCGATTTACAAAATTCTTTCAGGAGGATCATTAGTACGTCATATAGATACACGACAGTAAAAATAGTTAAAATCATCGCAAAAAAAAATTTGCGAAAATTTTGCCCCCACCCAAACCCCCAAAAATAAGGCCGTCCCTGTTCAAAACTTTTTTTCGTATCAAGTTTCTAATGATTAACCGCATAGAAGCTCTCAAATCTGGATATCTTGCATGCCATAGCCAGACACAGGATATGAAATAAATCGAGTTTTGCTAACCATGGGCGACAACTCTGTGGCGAAAGCGCGGACATAAATTGTAATGCATTCACCCAATATGGCATACTGAGTTGTACATATGGTCCAAATTTGGTGTCTCAGCTGCTCATATTTTTCGAGATACAGCAACCCCATTTGTTTACAAAGGGGAGATAACTCTGAAAATCAAGCTTGGACAATATTCTATATAGTCTATTCAGTTAGAATTAGTATATGTGTATATACGTACGAAATTCCAGATCTCTATATATTGTACTTCCAGAGATAAATGAGTTACAAAATTGCTAAGAATAATAATAATGGAAAAAAATAATAAATTGAATAACAATATACTTCCATATTAAAATATGGAAGTATAATAAGGGAAACGCGCGAAATTGATTGGTATGTCGATATTATGGTTTATTGACATTTCTGTGTTCAGTTTGAACGTTCTGGTGTGACCTCCACCCATGCCTCGAAATTTGGTGACGTGGATAGAAAAGTCGCCATATCTCGGCCAATTTTTTAGATATCTTGCTAATTTTTGCGTCATTGTGTTCGTATTTGATGCCCCTATAATATTTACCAGGGTTTTGGTGAGTTATTGTGCCGATATTTTATAATGTAGGCCAATATGTATGTTGTTCTGTTCATACTTTTCGAATATCTCTCGCCTCTATCGACATAATACGGCAAGTAGGTAATCGTTTAGAATTACTAGAAATTCCCCATCGAACGACACCAAACACGTGACGATTGGTTGAAGGAATTTAAATTCATAGTGCATTTTCTGTAAACTTGAAAAAAAGGAAGTGGCCACAATTTCTACATTTGCCAACCGATTCACAAAATTCACTCATAATGGCCCTCAGTACATATTATAGATACTTCACAACAATTTTGGTTCAAATCGGAGACAACAAAAAAATGACCAATTTTTACCCCATCCCTAGTGCGGACAAATTTCACTCAATCTTGGTCAAAATTTTACCAACTCGTGTTCTCTCTATGTATAACACGCTCACATAAACCAAATCCAGTTTATGTGCGTCGTCTAGGAGGAGATAGAGTGACAAGCACTTTCTCCTCAATTGATGTATGAATACAATATTCGATGGTCTGTAACTTGGACATTTCTCAACCGATTTACAAAATTCTTTCAGGAGGATCATTAGTACGTCCTATAGATACACGACAGTAAAAATAGTTAAAATCATCGCAAAAAAAAATTTGCGAAAATTTTGCCCCCACCCAAACCCCAAAAAATAAGGCCGTCCCTGTTCAAAACTTTTTTTCGTATCAAGTTTCTAATGATTAACCGCATAGAAGCTCTCAAATCTGGATATCTTGCATGCCATAGCCAGACACAGGATATGAAATAAATCGAGTTTTGCTAACCATGGGCGACAACTCTGTGGCGAAAGCGCGGACATAAATTGTAATGCATTCACCCAATATGGCATACTGAGTTGTACATATGGTCCAAATTTGGTGTCTCTGCTGCTCATATTTTTCGAGATACAGCAACCCCATTTGTTCACAAAGGGGAGATAACTCTGAAAATCAAGCTTGGACAATATTCTATATAGTCTATTCAGTTAGAATTAGTATATGTGTATATACGTACGAAATTCCAGATCTCTATATATTGTACTTCCAGAGATAAATGAGTTACAAAATTGCTAAGAATAATAATAATGGAAAAAAATAATAAATTGAATAACAATATACTTCCATATTAAAATATGGAAGTATAATAAGGGAATCGCGCGAAATTGATTGGTATGTCGATATTATGGTTTATTGACATTTCTGTGTTCAGTTTGAACGTTCTGGTGTGACCTCCACCCATGCCTCGAAATTTGGTGACGTGGATAGAAAAGTCGCCATATCTCGGCCAATTTTGGAGATATCTTGCTAATTTTTGCGTCATTGTGTTCGTATTTGATGCCCTATAATATTTACCAGGGATTTGGTGAGTTATTGTGCCGATATTTTATAATGTAGGCCAATATGTATGTTGTTCTGTTCATACTTTTCGAATATCTCTCGCCTCTATCGACATAATACGGCAAGTAGGTAATCGTTTAGAAGTACTAGAAATTCCCCATCGAATGACACCAAACACGTGACGATTGGTTGAAGGAATTTAAATTCATAGTGCATTTTCTGTAAACTTGAAAAAAAGGAAGTGGCCACAATTTCTACATTTGACAACCGATTCACAAAATTCACTCATAATGGCCCTCAGTACATATTATAGATACTTCACAACAATTTTGGTTCAAATCGGAGACAACAAAAAAATGACCAATTTTTACCCCATCCCTAGTGCGGACAAATTTCACTCAATCTTGGTCAAAATTTTACCAACTCGTGTTCTCTCTATGTATAACACGCTCACATAAACCAAATCCAGTTTATGTGCGTCGTCTAGGAGGAGATAGAGTGACAAGCACTTTCTCCTCAATTGATGTATGAATACAATATTCGATGGTCTGTAACTTGGACATTTCTCAACCGATTTACAAAATTCTTTCAGGAGGATCATTAGTACGTCATATAGATACACGACAGTAAAAATAGTTAAAATCATCGCAAAAAAAAATTTGCGAAAATTTTGCCCCCACCCAAACCCCCAAAAATAAGGCCGTCCCTGTTCAAAACTTTTTTTCGTATCAAGTTTCTAATGATTAACCGCATAGAAGCTCTCAAATCTGGATATCTTGCATGCCATAGCCAGACACAGGATATGAAATAAATCGAGTTTTGCTAACCATGGGCGACAACTCTGTGGCGAAAGCGCGGACATAAATTGTAATGCATTCACCCAATATGGCATACTGAGTTGTACATATGGTCCAAATTTGGTGTCTCTGCTGCTCATATTTTTCGAGATACAGCAACCCCATTTGTTCACAAAGGGGAGATAACTCTGAAAATCAAGCTTGGACAATATTCTATATAGTCTATTCAGTTAGAATTAGTATATGTGTATATACGTACGAAATTCCAGATCTCTATATATTGTACTTCCAGAGATAAATGAGTTACAAAATTGCTAAGAATAATAATAATGGAAAAAAATAATAAATTGAATAACAATATACTTCCATATTAAAATATGGAAGTATAATAAGGGAATCGCGCGAAATTGATTGGTATGTCGATATTATGGTTTATTGACATTTCTGTGTTCAGTTTGAACGTTCTGGTGTGACCTCCACCCATGCCTCGAAATTTGGTGACGTGGATAGAAAAGTCGCCATATCTCGGCCAATGTTTGAGATATCTTGCTAATTTTTGCGTCATTGTGTTCGTATTTTATGCCCCTATAATATTTACCAGGGTTTTGGTGAGTTATTGTGCCGATATTTTATAATATAGGCCAATATGTATGTTGTTCTGTTCATACTTTTCGAATATCTCTCGCCTCTATCGACATAATACGGCAAGTAGGTAATCGTTTAGAAGTACTAGAAATTCCCCATCGAATGACACCAAACACGTGACGATTGGTTGAAGGAATTTAAATTCATAGTGCATTTTCTGTAAACTTGAAAAAAAGGAAGTGGCCACAATTTCTACATTTGACAACCGATTCACAAAATTCACTCATAATGGCCCTCAGTACATATTATAGATACTTCACAACAATTTTGGTTCAAATCGGAGACAACAAAAAAATGACCAATTTTTACCCCATCCCTAGTGCGGACAAATTTCACTCAATCTTGGTCAAAATTTTACCAACTCGTGTTCTCTCTATGTATAACACGCTCACATAAACCAAATCCAGTTTATGTGCGTCGTCTAGGAGGAGATAGAGTGACAAGCACTTTCTCCTCAATTGATGTATGAATACAATATTCGATGGTCTGTAACTTGGACATTTCTCAACAGATTTACAAAATTCTTTCAGGAGGATCATTAGTACGTCATATAGATACACGACAGTAAAAATAGTTAAAATCATCGCAAAAAAAAATTTGCGAAAATTTTGCCCCCACCCAAACCCCCAAAAATAAGGCCGTCCCTGTTCAAAACTTTTTTTCGTATCAAGTTTCTAATGATTAACCGCATAGAAGCTCTCAAATCTGGATATCTTGCATGCCATAGCCAGACACAGGATATGAAATAAATCGAGTTTTGCTAACCATGGGCGACAACTCTGTGGCGAAAGCGCGGACATAAATTGTAATGCATTCACCCAATATGGCATACTGAGTTGTACTTATGGTCCAAATTTGGTGTCTCTGCTGCTCATATTGTTCGAGATACAGCAACCCCATTTGTTTACAAAGGGGAGATAACTCTGAAAATCAAGCTTGGACAATATTCTATATAGTCTATTCAGTTAGAATTAGTATATGTGTATATACGTACGAAATTCCAGATCTCTATATATTGTACTTCCAGAGATAAATGAGTTACAAAATTGCTAAGAATAATAATAATGGAAAAAAATAATAAATTGAATAACAATATACTTCCATATTAAAATATGGAAGTATAATAAGGGAATCGCGCGAAATTGATTGGTATGTCGATATTATGGTTTATTGACATTTCTGTGTTCAGTTTGAACGTTCTGGTGTGACCTCCACCCATGCCTCGAAATTTGGTGACGTGGATAGAAAAGTCGCCATATCTCGGCCAATGTTTGAGATATCTTGCTAATTTTTGCGTCATTGTGTTCGTATTTGACGCCCCTATAATATTTACCAGGGATTTGGTGAGTTATTGTGCCGATATTTTATAATGTAGGCCAATATGTATGTTGTTCTGTTCATACTTTTCGAATATCTCTCGCCTCTATCGACATAATACGGCAAGTAGGTAATCGTTTAGAAGTACTAGAAATTCCCCATCGAATGACACCAAACACGTGACGATTGGTTGAAGGAATTTAAATTCATAGTGCATTTTCTGTTAACTTGAAAAAAAGGAAGTGGCCACAATTTCTACATTTGACAACCGATTCACAAAATTCACTCATAATGGCCCTCAGTACATATTATAGATACTTCACAACAATTTTGGTTCAAATCGGAGACAACAAAAAAATGACCAATTTTTACCCCATCCCTAGTGCGGACAAATTTCACTCAATCTTGGTCAAAATTTTACCAACTCGTGTTCTCTCTATGTATAACACGCTCACATAAACCAAATCCAGTTTATGTGCGTCGTCTAGGAGGAGATAGAGTGACAAGCACTTTCTCCTCAATTGATGTATGAATACAATATTCGATGGTCTGTAACTTGGACATTTCTCAACCGATTTACAAAATTCTTTCAGGAGGATCATTAGTACGTCATATAGATACACGACAGTAAAAATAGTTAAAATCATCGCAAAAAAAAAATTGCGAAAATTTTGCCCCCACCCAAACCCCCAAAAATAAGGCCGTCCCTGTTCAAAACTTTTTTTCGTATCAAGTTTCTAATGATTAACCGCATAGAAGCTCTCAAATCTGGATATATTGCATGCCATAGCCAGACACAGGATATGAAATAAATCGAGTTTTGCTAACCATGGGCGACAACTCTGTGGCGAAAGCGCGGACATAAATTGTAATGCATTCACCCAATATGGCATACTGAGTTGTACTTATGGTCCAAATTTGGTGTCTCTGCTGCTCATATTGTTCGAGATACAGCAACCCCATTTGTTTACAAAGGGGAGATAACTCTGAAAATCAAGCTTGGACAATATTCTATATAGTCTATTCAGTTAGAATTAGTATATGTGTATATACGTACGAAATTCCAGATCTCTATATATTGTACTTCCAGAGATAAATGAGTTACAAAATTGCTAAGAATAATAATAATGGAAAACTAGAGGTCAGATTCCATGGAATCAGATATACTTCCATGGAATCCCATCCCATCCCATGTGAGTGTTATGCGTGTGTGTGTGTTCCTCTTTATGCGAATGCATATTGGTGCCTTATGATCCGATGGTGCACTTGCTTGTCATTTCTAAATCTATTATCTATTTTGGAAGATATGTGTGTGTGTGTGAGGGTGTGTGTGTGGATTTCGATGAAACGTGGTATGTGGGGTTACATTCGGCCGGGGAGTGGCATGTGCCTATTAATTTGCCCGTGCGTCGTGACCTTGAAATCGGGTCATTTCAAGGTCAAACGCCGGAATATCACGGGATTTCGATTACAATTAGTGTCTAGGGATACTTTAGTATGGGGAGTCTCATAAGCCTATTAATTTGCACGTGCTACGTGACCTTGACCTTAAAATCGGGTCAATTCAAGGTCAAATCGCGAATTTTGATGGGATTTCCATGAAATTTTATACCTATGGTTACTTTTGTCCACTGAATGTTTTGGACGGGTCATATCGTGACCCCGAATTTGACCTTCAAAGTGATCACTTCAAGGTCAAATCGGGTAAAACAGGATGGATTTCGACGGGTACTTCTGTCGGGTACTTTTGTTCGGGCAGTGTTTTGGATGGGTCAAATCGTGACTCCACCTGACCTTGACCTTCAAAATGGACAATTCAAGGTCAAATCGCGCAATTCGCCGAAAAGCAAAGGGGAAAGAGCTCGGTCAAAGTCGGGTCCACCTGCTAGTTTAATATATATTTTGGGACTTCTGTCTGTCTGTTTGTTTGTCTGTTAGCTATGACCGGGAAAACTGCTGGACGGATTTTGACAAAATTTGATAAATATGGGTACTTTTATTCATGGAGTGTTTTGGACGGGTCAAATCGTGACCCCCGACCTGACCTTGGCCTTCAAAAAGGTAAATCCAAGGTCAAATCGGGCAAAACAGACTTATTTCAACGAAATTTGATACCTAGGGATACTTTTGTCCGGGGAGTCTTTTGGGTGGGTCAAATTGTGGCCCCGACCTAACATTGACCTTCGAAATGGCCAGTTCAATGTCAAATCGGGTAAAACGAACGGATTTCGAAAAAAAATTGATACCTAGGGAAACTTTTGTCCGGGGAGTGTTTTGGACAGGTCAAATCGTAACAATAGGTTACTTTTATAGTAGAGCGGACATACCCATATAGTATATCGGTGAGCATGTTCATGCATTTGCCTTGCTTTTAGACAAGTCCGTTTGAATTTGCGTCATGAAGAGAGGGTTTGAATTTGAGTATTATATATCACCCGTTACAACGTTATACGCTACCAGGGTTAAACCGTCCAATCTAAATCTTTAAAAAGCGTACTAATCTTGCTTTTAGATACTACTTATCACATCCACTCGTCGAAAAGTTTTTATCTCAATATCTGATTTCCGGAGTAATTTTCCCCATTTGATCTTCGGTGGAATTTGCCAAATCTGAACCCACCCGACACAAACACTCCCTTGAGGAGGTTGAGTTTATAGTAGAGCGGTCAAATTTAGTAGGCGTACCTACAGTATACCGGCTTACATGATCCTGCGTGAAACTCGCTCCTACATTAGCCCGTTTGGATTTGGGGCTAAAAATCGGTTAGTGATAGACTACATAAGTATACACATTTATGATATATAGTGTTGTCACGAGTAAACCGTTCCATCTGAAAATTAGAAAATCGCCCTCTAGATGCGCGTGAACACTAGCCATCAGATGTACTCGTTACAAAAAATTATCTCGATGTTTGAATTTCCCCCCTTTGTAATTTTCGTGGAATTTTCCTAATGTCTCAACCCACCCTGACACGCATTCTCCGTTGGGCATGTTACATTTACAGTATAGCCGTCAAACTTCTGGGACGTACATAGAGTATGTCAACGTACCTGCTACGACATTATCTTGCTCTTTAATCAGCCGGTTTGGATTTGGCGGGAAAAATAGTTGCAATATTTCCGTACCCCGTAACACGGAAAGTCCTGCGTAAAAACATGTTTAAGCGGTATATTCGAGTCCGAATCTCTCGTCCAATTCGGAATATGCTATAAAAAATTTGGTTTATTCATCCTGGTGTGTAGTGTGTCCCTATTTATAGGCAGTAACTCTTCAGGAAAAGCGCGGACACAAGTGTTGATGCCCGTGGGCAGTAGTGCATATCGAGACGTGCACTGATGCTCTGCTTCTTCTAATTTCCGAGATAATAAAATGACTTTTTTTTAAATAAAGGGAGATAACTCCTCGGTGAAAGCGCGGACACAATCGTTATGTGCCATAGGCATAGAACTCATGTACCCCAACCTACTCACCAAGTTTTAGTGTCCTACTTCTTGTACTTTTCGAGTAATAGTGATTACAAAAGTGTCAAGTATAATAATAATGAAAAATAATCGCAAAAGGGCCATAACTCCGCCAAGAAACATTGGGCGGAAATCCGGATACCATTATATCTAGTAAACCTTCGATGCCTACATTCGCTAGAGATTTCACGTTCCTACTGCAATCAGTTTCTGAGTATTTCGAAATAAACGGAAAACGACCTCCGTAGAAAAACAATATACTTCCTTGGTTACACCATGGAAGTATAATAATAGGGCGAATCTTGAGCTGAAAACATCGTAGTTTAGGGACGGAAAATAGGAAGTATGATGATTATATCACGTCCTTACCATGTTTATGTTGATCTCAAGTGATTGCAAGTGACCCCACCCCTGCCTCGAAATTGGGTGACGGGATTGGGAAATTGTCAACCCAGGCTCAAAATGCGAATTTTGAAGACCCGTAACTCCGTTATTTTCCAATGGATTTAAAAATTGTTTTCAGTTTTGTGATCTGCGGCTCACATATATTGTATGGAATGCATTTCATCTGAATCGGAGACGAAAAACATTTCGGTTATTGGAAAGCATATGGGCCCAAGTTCAAACTTTGAGGGTCCAAATCTCCGCCATTTTCCAACGGATTTGAGATCTGTTTTCAGTGTCGTGATAAGTTTGTAGGGTAGATGTTATATTCCAAGTTTCATCTGATTCGGAGACAAAATAAAAAATGGAACCATAAACCACCCCTCCCCAGAACCACAATACTGAACCGACACTGGCAAAATTTGGCTCACACCGAGCACTAGTTAGTCTGGATACTTAGAAGTGTGTCACTATTTGCACTGATTGTCCGTTTTGGAGGAGATAGGGCGACAAGCCGCTTGACCCCCCCAAAAAAAATTTGAGGGCCCACAACTCTGGTATTTCTACTCAGATTTCAAAAATCTTTCGCGGTATTTGATCAGCTTTACACAGTCAAGATATACACAGAAATAGACGAGATTCGTAACGAATTTTTTTTGGTTAAATTTGGCGCCCCCATCCTATTGTAAAAATATGAGAACGACCCTGTCCAGTTTTCGTTTTTCCACTGAACAGTAAATGGCAAAGACGACTGTGAAGACCAAATTCAATTATATGGAATGATAGGAGAGTACAGCTGAGTACAATGAATTCGGTGTATGCCTATCTATGGGCAGTAACTCTTCAGGGAAAGCGCGGACACAAGTTTTGATGCCCGTGGACAGCAGTGCATATCGAGACGTGCATACGGTCTAATATTCGATGCTCTGCTTCTTCTAAGAGATAATAAAATGACTTTTTTTCAAATAAAGGGAGATAACTCCTCGGTGAAAGCGCGGACACAATCGTTATGAGCCATAGGCATAGAACTCATGTACTCCAACCTACTCACCAAGTTTTAATGTCCTACTTCTTGTACTTTTCGAGTAATAGTGATTACAAAAGTGTCAAGTATAATAATAATGAAAAATAATCGCAAAAGGGCCATAACTCCGCCAAGAAACATTGGGCGGAAATTCGGATACCATTATATCTAGTAAACCTTCGATGCCTACATTCGCTAGAGATTTCACGTTCCTACTGCAATCAGTTTCTGAGTATTTCGAAATAAACGGAAAACGACCTCCGTAGAAAAACAATATACTTCCTTGGTTACACCATGGAAGTATAATAATAGGGCGAATCTTGAGCGTAAAACATCGTAGTTTAGGGACGGAAAATAGGAAGTATGATGATTATATCACGTCCTTACCATGTTTATGTTGATCTCAAGTGATTGCAAGTGACCCCACCCCTGCCTCGAAATTGGGTGACGGGATTGGGAAATTGTCAACCCAGGCTCAAAATGCGAAAATGCGAATTTTGAAGACCCGTAACTCCGTTATTTTCCAATGGATTTAAAAATTGTTTTCAGTTTTGTGATCTGCGGCTCACATATATTGTATGGAATGCATTTCATCTGAATCGGAGACGAAAAACATTTCGGTTATTGGAAAGCATATGGGCCCCAAGTTCAAACTTTGAGGGTCCAAATCTCCGCCATTTTCCAACGGATTTGAGATCTGTTTTCAGTGTCGTGATAAGTTTGTAGGGTAGATGTTATATTCCAAGTTTCATCTGATTCGGAGACAAAATAAAATATGGAACCATAAACCACCCCTCCCCAGAACCACAATACTGAACCGACACTGGCAAAATTTGGCTCACACCGAGCACTAGTTAGTCTGGATACTTAGAAGTGTGTCACTATTTGCACTGATTGTCCGTTTTGGAGGAGATAGGGCGACAAGCCGCTTGACCCCCCCAAAAAAAATTTGAGGGCCCACAACTCTGGTATTTCTACTCAGATTTCAAAAATCTTTCGCGGTATTTGATCAGCTTTACACAGTCAAGACATACACAGAAATAGACGAGATTCGTAACGAATTTTTTTTGGTTAAATTTGGCGCCCCCATCCTATTGTAAAAATATGAGAACGACCCTGTCCAGTTTTCGTTTTTCCACTGAACAGTAAATGGCAAAGACGACTGTGAAGACCAAATTCAATTATATGGAATGATAGGAGAGTACAGCTGAGTACAATGAATTCGGTGTATGCCTATCTATGGGCAGTAACTCTTCAGGGAAAGCGCGGACACAAGTTTTGATGCCCGTGGACAGCAGTGCATATCGAGACGTGCATACGGTCTAATTTTTGATGCTCTGCTTCTTCTAATTTCCGAGATAATAAAATGACTTTTTTTCAAATAAAGGGAGATAACTCCTCGGTGAAAGCGCGGACACAATCGTTATGTGCCATAGGCATAGAACTCATGTACCCCAACCTACTCACCAAGTTTTAGTGTCCTACTTCTTGTACTTTTCGAGTAATAGTGATTACAAAAGTGTCAAGTATAATAATAATGAAAAATAATCGCAAAAGGGCCATAATTCTGCCAAGAAACATTGGGCGGAAATCCGGATACCATTATATCTAGTAAACCTTCGATGCCTACATTCGCTAGAGATTTCACGTTCCTACTGCAATCAGTTTCTGAGTATTTCGAAATAAACGGAAAACGACCTCCGTAGAAAAACAATATACTTCCTTGGTTACACCATGGAAGTATAAAAATAATAAATTGAATAACAATATACTTCCATATTAAAATATGGAAGTATAATAAGGGAATCGCGCGAAATTGATTGGTATGTCGATATTATGGTTTATTGACATTTCTGTGTTCTCCTCAATTGATGTATGAATACAATATTCGATGGTCTGTAACTTGGACATTTCTCAACCGATTTACAAAATTCTTTCAGGAGGATCATTAGTACGTCCTATAGATACACGACAGTAAAAATAGTTAAAATCATCGCAAAAAAAAATTCTAGAACCCAAACCCCAAAAAATAAGGCCGTCCCTGTTCAAAACTTTTTTTCGTTTCAAGTTTCTATTGATTAACCGCATAGAAGCTCTCAAATCTGGATATCTTGCATGCCATAGCCAGACACAGGATATGAAATAAATCGAGTTTTGCTAACCATGGGCGACAACTCTGTGGCGAAAGCGCGGACATAAATTGTAATGCATTCACCCAATATGGCATACTGAGTTGTACATATGGTCCAAATTTGGTGTCTCTGCTGCTCATATTTTTCGAGATACAGCAACCCCATTTGTTTACAAAGGGGAGATAACTCTGAAAATCAAGCTTGGACAATATTCTATATAGTCTATTCAGTTAGAATTAGTATATGTGTATATACGTACGAAATTCCAGATCTCTATATATTGTACTTCCAGAGATAAATGAGTTACAAAATTGCTAAGAATAATAATAATGGAAAAAAATAATAAATTGAATAACAATATACTTCCATATTAAAATATGGAAGTATAATAAGGGAAACGCGCGAAATTGATTGGTATGTCGATATTATGGTTTATTGACATTTCTGTGTTCAGTTTGAACGTTCTGGTGTGACCTCCACCCATGCCTCGAAATTTGGTGACGTGGATAGAAAAGTCGCCATATCTCGGCCAATTTTTGAGATATCTTGCTAATTTTTGCGTCATTGTGTTCGTATTTGATGCCCCTATAATATTTACCAGGGTTTTGGTGAGTTATTGTGCCGATATTTTATAATGTAGGCCAATATGTATGTTGTTCTGTTCATACTTTTCGAATATCTCTCGCCTCTATCGACATAATACGGCAAGTAGGTAATCGTTTAGAATTACTAGAAATTCCCCATCGAACGACACCAAACACGTGACGATTGGTTGAAGGAATTTAAATTAATAGTGCATTTTCTGTAAACTTGAAAAAAAGGAAGTGGCCACAATTTCTACATTTGCCAACCGATTCACAAAATTCACTCATAATGGCCCTCAGTACATATTATAGATACTTCACAACAATTTTGGTTCAAATCGGAGACAACAAAAAATGACCAATTTTTACCCCATCCCTAGTGCGGACAAATTTCACTCAATCTTGGTCAAAATTTTACCAACTCGTGTTCTCTCTATGTATAACACGCTCACATAAACCAAATCCAGTTTATGTGCGTCGTCTAGGAGGAGATAGAGTGACAAGCACTTTCTCCTCAATTGATGTATGAATACAATATTCGATGGTCTGTAACTTGGACATTTCTCAACCGATTTACAAAATTCTTTCAGGAGGATCATTAGTACGTCCTATAGATACACGACAGTAAAAATAGTTAAAATCATCGCAAAAAAAAATTCTACAACCCAAACCCCAAAAAATAAGGCCGTCCCTGTTCAAAACTTTTTTTCGTATCAAGTTTCTAATGATTAACCGCATAGAAGCTCTCAAATCTGGATATCTTGCATGCCATAGCCAGACACAGGATATGAAATAAATCGAGTTTTGCTAACCATGGGCGACAACTCTGTGGCGAAAGCGCGGACATAAATTGTAATGCATTCACCCAATATGGCATACTGAGTTGTACATATGGTCCAAATTTGGTGTCTCTGCTGCTCATATTTTTCGAGATACAGCAACCCCATTTGTTTACAAAGGGGAGATAACTCTGAAAATCAAGCTTGGACAATATTCTATATAGTCTATTCAGTTAGAATTAGTATATGTGTATATAGGTACGAAATTCCAGATCTCTATATATTGTACTTCCAGAGATAAATGAGTTACAAAATTGCTAAGAATAATAATAATGGAAAAAAATAATAAATTGAATAACAATATACTTCCATATTAAAATATGGAAGTATAATAAGGGAAACGCGCGAAATTGATTGGTATGTCGATATTATGGTTTATTGACATTTCTGTGTTCAGTTTGAACGTTCTGGTGTGACCTCCACCCATGCCTCGAAATTTGGTGACGTGGATAGAAAAGTCGCCATATCTCGGCCAATTTTTGAGATATCTTGCTAATTTTTGCGTCATTGTGTTCGTATTTGATGCCCCTATAATATTTACCAGGGTTTTGGTGAGTTATTGTGCCGATATTTTATAATGTAGGCCAATATGTATGTTGTTCTGTTCATACTTTTCGAATATCTCTCGCCTCTATCGACATAATACGGCAAGTAGGTAATCGTTTAGAATTACTAGAAATTCCCCATCGAACGACACCAAACACGTGACGATTGGTTGAAGGAATTTAAATTCATAGTGCATTTTCTGTAAACTTGAAAAAAAGGAAGTGGCCACAATTTCTACATTTGCCAACCGATTCACAAAATTCACTCATAATGGCCCTCAGTACATATTATAGATACTTCACAACAATTTTGGTTCAAATCGGAGACAACAAAAAAATGACCAATTTTTACCCCATCCCTAGTGCGGACAAATTTCACTCAATCTTGGTCAAAATTTTACCAACTCGTGTTCTCTCTATGTATAACACACTCACATAAACCAAATCCAGTTTATGTGCGTCGTCTAGGAGGAGATAGAGTGACAAGCACTTTCTCCTCAATTGATGTATGAATACAATATTCGATGGTCTGTAACTTGGACATTTCTCAACCGATTTACAAAATTCTTTCAGGAGGATCATTAGTACGTCCTATAGATACACGACAGTAAAAATAGTTAAAATCATCGCAAAAAAAAATTTGCGAAAATTTTGCCCCCACCCAAACCCCAAAAAATAAGGCCGTCCCTGTTCAAAACTTTTTTTCGTATCAAGTTTCTAATGATTAACCGCATAGAAGCTCTCAAATCTGGATATCTTGCATGCCATAGCCAGACACAGGATATGAAATAAATCGAGTTTTGCTAACCATGGGCGACAACTCTGTGGCGAATGCGCGGACATAAATTGTAATGCATTCACCCAATATGGCATACTGAGTTGTACATATGGTCCAAATTTGGTGTCTCTGCTGCTCATATTTTTCGAGATACAGCAACCCCATTTGTTCACAAAGGGGAGATAACTCTGAAAATCAAACTTGGACAATATTGTATATAGTCTATTCAGTTAGAATTAGTATATGTGTATATACGTACGAAATTCCAGATCTCTATATATTGTACTTCCAGAGATAAATGAGTTACAAAATTGCTAAGAATAATAATAATGGAAAAAAATAATAAATTGAATAACAATATACTTCCATATTAAAATATGGAAGTATAATAAGGGAATCGCGCGAAATTGATTGGTATGTCGATATTATGGTTTATTGACATTTCTGTGTTCAGTTTGAACGTTCTGGTGTGACCTCCACCCATGCCTCGAAATTTGGTGACGTGGATAGAAAAGTCGCCATATCTCGGCCAATGTTTGAGATATCTTACTAATTTTTGCGTCATTGTGTTCGTATTTTATGCCCCTATAATATTTACCAGGGTTTTGGTGAGTTATTGTGCCGATATTTTATAATGTAGGCCAATATGTATGTTGTTCTGTTCATACTTTTCGAATATCTCTCGCCTCTATCGACATAATACGGCAAGTAGGTAATCGTTTAGAAGTACTAGAAATTCCCCATCGAATGACACCGAACACGTGACGATTGGTTGAAGGAATTTAAATTCATAGTGCATTTTCTGTAAACTTGAAAAAAAGGAAGTGGCCACAATTTCTATATTTGACAACCGATTCACAAAATTCACTCATAATGGCCCTCAGTACATATTATAGATACTTCACAACAATTTTGGTTCAAATCGGAGACAACAAAAAAATGACCAATTTTTACCCCATCCCTAGTGCGGACAAATTTCACTCAATCTTGGTCAAAATTTTACCAACTCGTGTTCTCTCTATGCATAACAAGCTCACATAAACCAAATCCAGTTTATGTGCGTCGTCTAGGAGCAGATAGAGTGACAAGCACTTTCTCCTCAATTGATGTATGAATACAATATTCGATGGTCTGTAACTTGGACATTTCTCAACCGATTTACAAAATTCTTTCAGGAGGATCATTAGTACGTCTTATAGATACACGACAGTAAAAATAGTTAAAATCATCGCAAAAAAAAATTCTAGAACCCAAACCCCAAAAAATAAGGCCGTCCCTGTTCAAAACTTTTTTTCGTATCAAGTTTCTAATGATTAACCGCATAGAAGCTCTCAAATCTGGATATCTTGCATGCCATAGCCAGACACAGGATATGAAATAAATCGAGTTTTGCTAACCATGGGCGACAACTCTGTGGCGAAAGCGCGGACATAAATTGTAATGCATTCACCCAATATGGCATACTGAGTTGTACATATGGTCCAAATTTGGTGTCTCTGCTGCTCATATTTTTCGAGATACAGCAACCCCATTTGTTTACAAAGGGGAGATAACTCTGAAAATCAAGCTTGGACAATATTGTATATAGTCTATTCAGTTAGAATTAGTATATGTGTATATACGTACGAAATTCCAGATCTCTATATATTGTACTTCCAGAGATAAATGAGTTACAAAATTGCTAAGAATAATAATAATGGAAAAAAATAATAAATTGAATAACAATATACTTCCATATTAAAATATGGAAGTATAATAAGGGAATCGCGCGAAATTGATTGGTATGTCGATATTATGGTTTATTGACATTTCTGTGTTCAGTTTGAACGTTCTGGTGTGACCTCCACCCATGCCTCGAAATTTGGTGACGTGGATAGAAAAGTCGCCATATCTCGGCCAATTTTTGAGATATCTTGCTAATTTTTGCGTCATTGTGTTCGTATTTTATGCCCCTATAATATTTACCAGGGTTTTGGTGAGTTATTGTGCCGATATTTTATAATGTAGGCCAATATGTATGTTGTTCTGTTCATACTTTTCGAATATCTCTCGCCTCTATCGACATAATACGGCAAGTAGGTAATCGTTTAGAAGTACTAGAAATTCCCCATCGAATGACACCGAACACGTGACGATTGGTTGAAGGAATTTAAATTCATAGTGCATTTTCTGTAAACTTGAAAAAAAGGAAGTGGCCACAATTTCTATATTTGACAACCGATTCACAAAATTCACTCATAATGGCCCTCAGTACATATTATAGATACTTCACAACAATTTTGGTTCAAATCGGAGACAACAAAAAAATGACCAATTTTTACCCCATCCCTAGTGCGGACAAATTTCACTCAATCTTGGTCAAAATTTTACCAACTCGTGTTCTCTCTATGCATAACAAGCTCACATAAACCAAATCCAGTTTATGTGCGTCGTCTAGGAGCAGATAGAGTGACAAGCACTTTCTCCTCAATTGATGTATGAATACAATATTCGATGGTCTGTAACTTGGACATTTCTCAACCGATTTACAAAATTCTTTCAGGAGGATCATTAGTACGTCTTATAGATACACGACAGTAAAAATAGTTAAAATCATCGCAAAAAAAAATTCTAGAACCCAAACCCCAAAAAATAAGGCCGTCCCTGTTCAAAACTTTTTTTCGTATCAAGTTTCTAATGATTAACCGCATAGAAGCTCTCAAATCTGGATATCTTGCATGCCATAGCCAGACACAGGATATGAAATAAATCGAGTTTTGCTAACCATGGGCGACAACTCTGTGGCGAAAGCGCGGACATAAATTGTAATGCATTCACCCAATATGGCATACTGAGTTGTACATATGGTCCAAATTTGGTGTCTCTGCTGCTCATATTTTTCGAGATACAGCAACCCCATTTGTTTACAAAGGGGAGATAACTCTGAAAATCAAGCTTGGACAATATTGTATATAGTCTATTCAGTTAGAATTAGTATATGTGTATATACGTACGAAATTCCAGATCTCTATATATTGTACTTCCAGAGATAAATGAGTTACAAAATTGCTAAGAATAATAATAATGGAAAAAAATAATAAATTGAATAACAATATACTTCCATATTAAAATATGGAAGTATAATAAGGGAATCGCGCGAAATTGATTGGTATGTCGATATTATGGTTTATTGACATTTCTGTGTTCAGTTTGAACGTTCTGGTGTGACCTCCACCCATGCCTCGAAATTTGGTGACGTGGATAGAAAAGTCGCCATATCTCGGCCAATTTTTGAGATATCTTGCTAATTTTTGCGTCATTGTGTTCGTATTTTATGCCCCTATAATATTTACCAGGGTTTTGGTGAGTTATTGTGCCGATATTTTATAATGTAGGCCAATATGTATGTTGTTCTGTTCATACTTTTCGAATATCTCTCGCCTCTATCGACATAATACGGCAAGTAGGTAATCGTTTAGAAGTACTAGAAATTCCCCATCGAATGACACCGAACACGTGACGATTGGTTGAAGGAATTTAAATTCATAGTGCATTTTCTGTAAACTTGAAAAAAAGGAAGTGGCCACAATTTCTATATTTGACAACCGATTCACAAAATTCACTCATAATGGCCCTCAGTACATATTATAGATACTTCACAACAATTTTGGTTCAAATCGGAGACAACAAAAAAATGACCAATTTTTACCCCATCCCTAGTGCGGACAAATTTCACTCAATCTTGGTCAAAATTTTACCAACTCGTGTTCTCTCTATGCATAACAAGCTCACATAAACCAAATCCAGTTTATGTGCGTCGTCTAGGAGCAGATAGAGTGACAAGCACTTTCTCCTCAATTGATGTATGAATACAATATTCGATGGTCTGTAACTTGGACATTTCTCAACCGATTTACAAAATTCTTTCAGGAGGATCATTAGTACGTCTTATAGATACACGACAGTAAAAATAGTTAAAATCATCGCAAAAAAAAATTCTAGAACCCAAACCCCAAAAAATAAGGCCGTCCCTGTTCAAAACTTTTTTTCGTATCAAGTTTCTAATGATTAACCGCATAGAAGCTCTCAAATCTGGATATCTTGCATGCCATAGCCAGACACAGGATATGAAATAAATCGAGTTTTGCTAACCATGGGCGACAACTCTGTGGCGAAAGCGCGGACATAAATTGTAATGCATTCACCCAATATGGCATACTGAGTTGTACATATGGTCCAAATTTGGTGTCTCTGCTGCTCATATTTTTCGAGATACAGCAACCCCATTTGTTTACAAAGGGGAGATAACTCTGAAAATCAAGCTTGGACAATATTGTATATAGTCTATTCAGTTAGAATTAGTATATGTGTATATACGTACGAAATTCCAGATCTCTATATATTGTACTTCCAGAGATAAATGAGTTACAAAATTGCTAAGAATAATAATAATGGAAAAAAATAATAAATTGAATAACAATATACTTCCATATTAAAATATGGAAGTATAATAAGGGAATCGCGCGAAATTGATTGGTATGTCGATATTATGGTTTATTGACATTTCTGTGTTCAGTTTGAACGTTCTGGTGTGACCTCCACCCATGCCTCGAAATTTGGTGACGTGGATAGAAAAGTCGCCATATCTCGGCCAATTTTTGAGATATCTTGCTAATTTTTGCGTCATTGTGTTCGTATTTGATGCCCCTATAATATTTACCAGGGTTTTGGTGAGTTATTGTGCCGATATTTTATAATGTAGGCCAATATGTATGTTGTTCTGTTCATACTTTTCGAATATCTCTCGCCTCTATCGACATAATACGGCAAGTAGGTAAGTTTAGAAGTACTAGAAATTCCCCATCGAATGACACCAAACACGTGACGATTGGTTGAAGGAATTTAAATTCATAGTGCATTTTCTGTAAACTTGAAAAAAAGGAAGTGGCCACAATTTCTACATTTGACAACCGATTCACAAAATTCACTCATAATGGCCCTCAGTACATATTATAGATACTTCACAACAATTTTGGTTCAAATCGGAGACAACAAAAAAATGACCAATTTTTACCCCATCCCTAGTGCGGACAAATTTCACTCAATCTTGGTCAAAATTTTACCAACTCGTGTTCTCTCTATGTATAACAAGCTCACATAAACCAAATCCAGTTTATGTGCGTCGTCTATGAGGAGATAGAGTGACAAGCACTTTCTCCTCAATTGATGTATGAATACAATATTCGATGGTCTGTAACTTGGACATTTCTCAACCGATTTACAAAATTCTTTCAGGAGGATCATTAGTACGTCCTATAGATACACGACAGTAAAAATTGTTAAAATCATCGCAAAAAAAAATTTGCGAAAATTTTGCCCCCACCCAAACCCCAAAAAATAAGGCCGTCCCTGTTCAAAACTTTTTTTCGTATCAAGTTTCTAATGACTAACCGCATAGAAGCTCTCAAATCTGGATATCTTGCATGCCATAGCCAGACACAGGATATGAAATAAATCGAGTTTTGCTAACCATGGGCGACAACTCTGTGGCGAAAGCGCGGACATAAATTGTAATGCATTCACCCAATATGGCATACTGAGTTGTACATATGGTCCAAATTTGGTGTCTCTGCTGCTCATATTTTTCGAGATACAGCAACCCCATTTGTTCACAAAGGGGAGATAACTCTGAAAATCAAGCTTGGACAATATTCTATATAGTCTATTCAGTTAGAATTAGTATATGTGTATATACGTACGAAATTCCAGATCTCTATATATTGTACTTCCAGAGATAAATGAGTTACAAAATTGCTAAGAATAATAATAATGGAAAAAAATAATAAATTGAACTAGAGGGTTAAAATTCTGGCCTGCAGAATTTTGATACTTCCATATAAATTCCCCATCCCCGATCACCATCCATAATTCAATCCTCCACCCACCGCTAATCAATCCTTACCCATAAACCGCTTCATAACCCTGATATTTCAATAAGAATAACCTTAGTCGTAGCCGATCCATAATCACAACCCTTTCCATAGACATATCTACAGCACTTAACTCTAACCCAATAAAATACCCTGAACATATTCATTACCCTCCTGCAAACCATATCCATAGCTATACATTGACCTTACCATAACCCTTTCGATAAGCCTAGTCATACGTATACACGTACCCAAAACCAAATCCTTTGTAAAACTGACAACGTCACAATTTTGACATTCACAATATCCACAACTGTAACCCATTTTATAAACCACATCATGTCCATAACATTAACATTAAACATAACCCTGATCTACACATATATATAATCCTATACTTAATGTATTATATAGTCATCAGGGTATAAAATATTAAATATGAGTCGAAGAATTCTGACCGGAAATTATTCTATTGATTAATATTTATTTCATTTCGAATATCTACTGGTCTAAAAATGTGTGGTTGTTCAGCTAACGAACAATAGTGGTTACTGTTACCAGTGACCAGGTCTGTTCTAAAAATAAATCAATAACTTGTCCCAATTAAACATCTCATTTCATAATGAAATATTTGAAATAAATTCAATATGAGCTGATAGAAGTCTTTCCGGACAAGGGTCTTTAATTCATATTTATCATTTTGTATCCACAAAACTATTTCAAACTTGTTATTTAAAGAGTTAGTCATATTGTTAACCCTTCACATTAAATTTTATAACTGTATACTGTCATCCGGGAGTATTTTTCTACATGACAAGTGAATGCATGTAGTATCTATCGGGCACTTAATCTTGATTAACTCATTGGGCATTCATTTGAAAAGTTAAACAAATTCACCGAATTTCCACGTGGATGGTACCGACCACATCCAAGTTGTTTTATCTCAATTTCTCCATTTTGTTCTTTGCGAGTTTAACTTGAAGTTGCCAAAAGCCTCGACCAACCGATGCGTGTTCTCCGTTAGACGGATGGCTTTTATACCACAGTCAAACTTTCAGGATGTATCTATTGTATACTGATGCAGATGCTCATTCATTTCACTCACTCCTTCATTATCCTGCCTGAATTTCGACTTTTGCCATATATCGATGTAGGCTGTGTTCCTATGCATGTAGTATGTATTACGCTATATATCGTCGCCACGAGTGAATCATTTGCTCTAAAACTTAAGAAATCGCACCAGTGTTGGGCGTTGGTATTCCTTATCACAACCACACGTCAACAAAATTTTATCTCCATATTTGATTTTTCCAAGTATTTTTAGACTTTTGTTTTTTGTTGGAATTTGCCAATATGTACCCACCTGAACACGAGCTGTCCGTTAGTCAGGTTGCTCTGTGAGTAGAGGGGTCAAACTTTGGGATATTAAAAAAAATATATCAACGTACCTGCTCCTGCATTACCTCGCTCCTTCATTAACCCTTTCGGATTTGGCGAGAAAAATAGCTTAGTGATACAGCACTTAAATATACGTGTTAACATTATAAAGCCTCGCCACGGGTAAACCTTCTACCTTAGGGCAAATTAAGTAGATATCGATAAGTTGCGTTTGGATACTATCTATCATATCCACTATTCAAATTTTTTTTATATCGATGTTTGATTTTTAGACAATTTCCCCCCTTTGATTTTCGTTGGAAATTGCAAAAAGTCTGAACTCACCGGAAGCTAGCACGCTGTTTGTTAGTTCACTGTTACAGTAGAGCTGTCAAACTTTGGGGGGCTACCTACGGGATAATGCAGTACCTGCTCCTACATTAAACTTGCTCATCAATTAGCCCGTTGTATTTGGCGCGAAAAATAAGTCATTTTTATTGTCGATGTCGTAGATCGGTAACGGTTTGGGAAAAAAACTTAAAAATGGTATATTCCGGTGCGAATCACTCTTCCCATTCGGAAAATACAATAAAAATATTATACCGCTGGACTTGTTTTTTTGTTTTTTTGTTTTTTTGTTTTTGTGCAAAATCTGCCGTTTACATCCGCCACCCGTCAGCCTGGTCTCACCACCCTCGGCCTGGTCTCACCACCCCGACCTGGTATCATTACCCAGCATGGTTTCGTTGCCTCCCCGGTTATGCTTCATCCTCTCCCACGCTCCTTCATTAGCCGAATTATTTAATATTCGATGGTCTGTAACTTGGACATTTCTCAACCGATTTACAAAATTCTTTCAGGAGGATCATTAGTACGTCCTATAGATACACGACAGTAAAAATAGTTGAAATCATCGCAAAAAAAAATTGGCGAAAAATTTGCCCCCATCCAAACCCCAAAAATATAAGTCCGTCCCTGTTCAAAACTTTTTTTCGTATCAAGTTTCTAATGATTAACTGCATAGAAGCTCTCAAATCTGGATATCTTGCATGCCATAGCCAGACACAGGATATGAAATAAATCGAGTTTTGCTAACCATGGGCGACAACTCTGTGGCGAAAGCGCGGACATAAATTGTAATGCATTCACCCAATATGGCATACTGAGTTAGAGTCTCTGCTGCTCATATTTTTCGAGATACAGCAACCCCATTTGTTCACAAAAGGGGAGATAACTCTGAAAATCAAGCGCGGACAATATTCTATATAGTCTATTCAGTTATAATTAATATATGTCTATATACGTACGAAATTCCAGATCTCTATATATTGTACTTCCAGAGATAAATGAGTTACAAAATTGCTAAGAATAATAATAATGGAAAAAAATAATAAATTGAATAACAATATACTTCCATATTAAAATATGGAAGTATAATAACAATATACTTCCATATTAAAATATGGAAGTATAATAAGGGAATCGCGCGAAATTGATTGGAATGTCGATAGTATGGTTTATTGACATTTCTGTGTTCAGTTGGAGCGTTCTGGTGTGACCCCCACCCATGCCTCGAAATTTGGTGACGCGGATAGAAAATTCGCCATATCTCGGCCAATTTTTGCGATATCGAGCTAATTTTTGCGTCACTGTGTTCGTATATGATGTCCCTTTAATATTTAGTAGGGTTCTGGTACGGTATTGTGGCGATATTCTACTATGTAGGCCAATATGTATGTTGTTCAGTACATACTTTTCGAATATCTCTGGTCTCCATCGTCGTATTACCACAAATAGCTAATCGTTTTCAAGTACTAGAAATTCCCCATCGAATGACACCAAACATGTGACGATCGGTTGAAGAAATTTGAATTCATAGTGCATTTTCTGTAAACTTGAACAAAAGGAAGGGGCCACAATTTCTACATTTGTCAACCGATTCACAAAATTCACTCATAATGGCCCTCATTACGTATTATAGATACTTCACAACAATTTTGGTTCAAATCGGAGACAACAAAAAAATGACCAATTTTGACCCCATCCCTAGTGCGGACAAATTTCACTCGATCTTGGTCAAAATTTTACTAACTCGTGTTCTCTCTATGTATAACACGCTCACATAAACCAAATCCAGTTTATGTGCGTCGACTAGGAGGAGATAGAGTGACAAGCACTTTCTCCTCAATTGATGTATGAATACAATATTCGATGGTCTGTAACTTAGACATTTCTCAACCGATTTACAAAATTCTTTCAGGAGGATCATTAGTACGTCCTATAGATACACGACAGTAAAAATAGTTGAAATCATCGCAAAACAAAATTTGCGAAAATTTTGCCCCCACCCAAACCCCAAAAATATAAGTCCGTCCCTGTTCAAAACTTTTTTTCGTATCAAGTTTCTAATGATTAACTGCATAGAAGTTCTCAAATCTGGATATCATGCATGCCATAGCCAGACACACGATATGAAATAAATCGAGTTTTGCTAACCATGGGCGACAACTCTGTGGCGAAAGCGCGGACATAAATTGTAATGCATTCACCCAATATGGCATACTGAGTTGTACATATGTTCCAAATTTGGAGTCTCTGCTGCTCATATTTTTCGAGATACAGCAACCCCATTTGTTCACAAAAGGGGAGATAACTCTGAAAATCAAGCGCGGACAATATTCTATATAGTCTATTCAGTTAGAATTAATATATGTCTATATACGTACGAAATTCCAGATCTCTATATATTGTACTTCCAGAGATAAATGAGTTACAAAATTGCTAAGAATAATAATAATGGAAAAAAATAATAAATTGAATAACAATATACTTCCATATTCAAATATGGAAGTATAATAACAATATACTTCCATATTAAAATATGGAAGTATAATAAGGGAATCGCGCGAAATTGATTGGTATGTCGATATTATGGTTTATTGACATTTCTGTTTTCAGTTTGAACGTTCTGGTGTGACCTCCACCCATGCCTCGAAATTTGGTGACGTGGATAGAAAAGTCGCCATATCTCGGCCAATATTTGAGATATCTTGCTAATTTTTGCGTCATTGTGTTCGTATTTGATGCCCCTATAATATTTACCGGGGTTTTGGTGAGTTATTGTGCCGATATTTTATAATGTAGGCCAATATGTATGTTGTTCTGTTCATACTTTTCGAATATCTCTCGCCTCTATCGACATAATACGGCAAGTAGGTAATCGTTTAGAAGTACTAGAAATTACCCATCGAATGACACCAAACAAGTGACGATTAGTTGAAGGAATTTAAATTCATAGTGCATTTTCTGTAAACTTGAAAAAAAGGAAGTGGCCACAATTTCTACATTTGACAACCGATTCACAAAATTCACTCATAATAGCCCTCAGTACATATTATAGATACTTCACAACAATTTTGGTTCAAATCGGAGACAACAAAAAAATGACCAAATTTTACCCCATCCCTAGTGCGGACAAATTTCACTCAATCTTGGTCAAAATTTTACCAACTCGTGTTCTCTCTATGTATAACACGCTTGAGCACATAAACCAAATCCAGTTTATGTGCGTCGTCTAGGAGGAGATAGAGTGACAAGCACTTTCTCCTCAATTGATGTATGAATACAATATTCGATGGTCTGTAACTTGGACATTTCTCAACCGATTTCCAAAATTCTTTCAGGAGGATCATTAGTACGTCCTATAGATACACGACAGTAAAAATAGTTAAAATCATCGCAAAAAAAAATTTGCGAAAATTTTGCCCCCACCCAAACCCCAAAAAATAAGGCCGTCCCAGTTCACAACTTTTTTTCGTATCAAGTTTCTAATGATTAACCGCATAGAAACTCTCAAATCTGGATATTTTGCATGCCATAGCCGGACACAGGATATGAAATAAATCGAGTTTTGCTAACCATGGGCGACAACTCTGTGGCGAAAGCGCGGACATAAATTGTAATGCATTCACCCAATATGGCATACTGAGTTGTACATATGGTCCAAATTTGGTGTCTCTGCTGCTCATATTTTTCGAGATACAGCAACCCCATTTGTTCACAAAGGGGAGATAACTCTGAAAATCAAGCTTGGACAATATTGTATATAGTCTATTCAGTTAGAATTAGTATATGTGTATATACGTACGAAATTCCAGATCTCTATATTTTGTACTTCCAGAGATAAATGAGTTACAAAATTGCTAAGAATAATAATAATGGAAAAAAATCATAAATTGAATAACAATATACTTCCATATTAAAATATGGAAGTATAATAATGGAAAAAAATAAAAAGTTGAATAACATTATACTTCCATATTAAAATATGGAAGTATAATAAGGGAATCGCGCGAAATTGATTGGAATGTCGATAGTATCGTTTATTGACATTTCTGTGTTCAGTTGAAACGTTCTGGTGTGATCCCCACCCATGCCTCGAAATTTGGTGACGCGGATAGAAAATTCGCCATATCTCGGCCAATTTTCGCGATATCGAGCTAATTTTTGCGTCACTGTGTTCGTATATGATGTCCCTTTAATATTTAGTAGGGTTCTGGTACGGTATTGTGGCGATATTCTACTATGTAGGCCAATATGTATGTTGTTCAGTACATACTTTTCGAATATCTCTGGTCTCCATCGTCGTATTACCACAAGTAGCTAATCGTTTTGAAGTACTAGAAATTCCCCATCGAATGACACCAAACATGTGACGATCGGTTGAAGAAATTTGAATTCATAGTGCATTTTCTGTAAACTTGAACAAAAGGAAGGGGCCACAATTTCTACATTTGTCAACCGATTCACAAAATTCACTCATAATGGCCCTCAGTACATATTATAGATACTTCACAACAATTTTGGTTCAAATCGGAGACAACAAAAAAATGACCAATTTTGACCCCATCTCTAGTGCGGACAAATTTCACTCGATCTTGGTCAAAATTTTACCAACTCGTGTTCTCTCTATGTATAACACGCTCACATAAACCAAATCCAGTTTATGTGCGTCGTCTATGAGGAGATAGAGTGACAAGCACTTTCTCCTCAATTGATGTATGAATACAATATTCGATGGTCTGTAACTTGGACATTTCTCAACCGATTTACAAAATTCTTTCAGGAGGATCATTAGTACGTCCTATAGATACACGACAGTAAAAATAGTTGAAATCATCGCAAAAAAAAAATTGCGAAAATTTTGCCCCCACCCAAACCCCAAAAAAATAAGTCCGTCCCTGTTCAAAACTTTTTTTCATATCAGGTTGCTAATTATTAACTGCATAGAAGATCTCAAATCTGGATACCTTGCATGCCATATCCAGACACAGGATATGAAATAAATCGAGTTTTGCGAACCATGGGCGACAACTCTGTGGCGAAAGCGCGGATATAAATTATTATGAATTCACCCAATAGGGCATACTGAGTTGTACATATGGTCCAAATTTGGAGTCTCTGCTGCTCATACTTTTCGAGATACAGCATCCCCATTTTTTCACAAAAGGGGAGATCACTCTGTAAATCAAGGGCGGACAATATCCTATATAGTCTATTGACCTAGAATTAGTATAGGTCTATATACGTACGAAATTCCAGATCTCTATATATTGTACTTCCAAAGATAAATGAGTTACAAAATTGCTAAGAATAATATTAATAATGGAAAAAAATAAAAAATTGAATAACAATATACTTCCATATTAAAATATGGAAGTATAATAATGAAAAATAATCGAAAAAGGGCCATAACTCTGTCAAAAGATATTGAACCAACATCCGGATATCATTATTTTTAGTAGACCTTAGATGCCTATATTCGCTAGAGATTTCGCGGTCCTCCTGCCATTAGTTTATCAGTATTTCCAATTAAACAGAAAACGGCCGCTGTAGAAAAACAATATACTTCCTTGGTTACACCATGGAAGTATAATAACAATATAAAAGCATCGACTTTAAATGAATTTTTACATACTTACCAAAGATGGTGATTCGTTACTGGTTGTTGCTAAAAATGGCAATATAACTATTAATACAGCCATATTACTCACAAGCTCCATGTGTCGGATTTATGTCCGTCATACGGTTTGTTCTTGATGACCTCTGGAGCCGTATATGCATATGAACCACACGATGTCCTTAAGAGAGTGTTGCTTTCTGTCCATTTGCAAGAGAAGCCGAAATCTGAAACAGTGGGTATCCGCAAATGAGATTTATCGGGATAGTTTCAACATATTCTATTGTGCTACACATTACAAAGGGATCGGGGCACAATCAGTTTTTCAACTTTATACAGCTAACCCTTTTCCATAACAATTACGCAAACATATTAAGTACGACGGACAATGCCATGCATCAACTAAATATTTCCTTGTAATTTTAACAAATAGAGAAACCGTCCCTGGTTTTTCGTCATCGGCCAAGTTGTGTGTATTTCGAAGAAAAAAAACATAATAATTATCCTCGTGCAAATAGGTTCATATTGAACCTAAATATTCACAATGGTTCATATTGAACTGATTTAATTCTGAAATATGACCATATTGGACTTATACGCGTTATGCCGTTGAATGGCAATGGCCAAAATGAAAACACGTTATAAATAGAGTACATCTGGAAAGCTGGTTTATTTGTGATTTTGTCCAGCTTGTTCTGCAAGGAATAATTACCGAGTGTTAGGACAGTTGGGACATCTGAGCCGAATGTTTTAACACGAGGTCTGACTTAAACCACAGACAGCATGGCTGACGTCTCACTACACATAGGGCGTTGATACCCCCACCAGCTAATCCGTTAATATTGATTAATCGACAGTATTGACGAGAATAACTGCAAGTTTTTGACATTGTTTGTCAACTGGACCGGTATGTAAACCGGTAACTGACCACGCAGAGGATTACTATAGAACGAGTCAGCGTCAAGTTGCTCGTATGTTCCCACGTTTCCCCAGTGTCCAGAATACTCGCTGATGGCACAGGGAGGATTTGTGGTAAGTAATTTACTGAAACAATTACCAGTGTTGATTCCAGTTTGTGAACATGATATCTTACGACTTATATATATTGAATAATTGTGAAACCTGATAAATCTGATAAAAGACATGGTGTGAGATGGTATAAGATCTTGTGGATCCAGTATTATTTAGAGTCAATGTTTTGCCAAAATTGATATTTTATTAGGTGATTACTGAAAATCAGTAGCAATTTGGTAAAATTTTCATATAAGGCCAAAGTAAAAAGATACTATGTTTACGAACATCAACCGACCCTAAACAATAACCGCTGACCCTAATCTTTTTTTAAATATTTTGAGAAAAAGCCGAAAATAAAAAATATAAACCACCAATGCACATACATAATGATGTTCATTAGTTGCAAAAACACATGGTTTTCAACATATCCCTGTGTAAAGTGACCATAAAGTGACAGCTGGATCTCAACAGTTAAAACTCCAGGTGTGGCTTGATGGATTGATGGGCATGATTTTGCGATTTTAATTTTCTGAGTGGATATCAGGCCTGTTTTAAGCCTTGTTTTGGGAACCATCAACAGGCATTGTGGGTGTGTATAGGTATAAATATAGAAGGTTATCACCACATATGGAAGGGGTATAGGTGACACTCCACAGTTTCAACAGGTAGGGGCCCAGAAATAGGGGGCCCATAGATTCATTGAAATTTATCTGGATTATGATCCCAAACCATGTAGACAATATATATATGCCTGAAATTAGTACATACTAGGCATTCAGAATTTGATACATAATTTCCATAATATATGGGCTATCAAGAGTTATGGGGCTTGATCTTTTTATCGAAAATGTGATTTTTATTAAAAAAATGACAAAAATATTGCATTTTCATACCCAAGGGGCACGAATAACAGATTTTTTCAAGCATGGTCACCCATGTTGGTTCAAAGGCATCTGGCTTCCAACATCAATGTGAAAAGTTTTCAAACTTTCGCCGTTTTTTACAATTCCATAAAATCAATTTTTAATGCAGATGAAAAATTTTGGGTGCTAAAAAAATGACCCAGTATCTAGAGCCAATGTTTCGCAGAAAACGCTACTGCTGTCTATGGGTGGGGTCAAGGTCACTTGCATTTAATTTTTTCATCAGTCTAGAACACCTTCTAAAATTACACAAATTCATATCCCACTTTGTCTCAATATACATACCACATGAATGGTGCCAGAAACCACTAGCACTTTATATCTATAAAATTACCCCTACTGATCATTCGAAACTGTGGAGTGTCACCTTAAGAGATATGCAATATCATTTTCCGGTCATCCGGACTACATAACCATATTTTTGGAGTCATGCCGACTAAAATGATATACGACACCCCATGTATTGCTTCAATTATTAGAAATTATAACAGTTGGGGTTTTATGGTCACCCCCATGCTTTTGCCCCATTTTGTTAAATTTCAAAGCCAATGACGTCATGTTTTATAACGTACTGGCTAAATAGGAACATTCCACCACTAATTGAAGCTTGATAATGTTATAACATGTTAAAATGCAGATGATAAATTACTTCAGAATGCTTTTTTTTCTTTAATAATCATGTTACATCATAATAAATCATGTCACTACTATGTTTAATAATACATATATTCCCAAAAACACTGATTGGGTTCAGGCCTGATTCAATATAAAGAGAAAACCATTTAAAGTCTCTAAGACTGTGACATCACATAAACAATATGTTGTCAAGTGAAACATAGCTTGGACAACATAACTTGATCAATCGCAGTCATTGATATGCTTTAAATTTTATATTTTGATAATTTCATTGTGTTGCGACTTGTTAAATTTAATTTTTTCAGCTATAAAACATGATGCAACGAAGACACACATGTAAATGGTGTAGCCTATGATGTGTCAGCTAACTGAATTGTCAGTTAGATACCAACATACATGATTGAGAGAGAAATGAAGGAACTTCTGGAATTAGTTGAAGTATTTGGGTGTCTCCTCAGTCTGCCTGATGCTGCCTCTGATAATAAATAGCTGTTATGATTATTAAAAACTGGCATATGTATTGTGATTATCTAGGGAGTAACATCATATACTGACAATAACCCCCCCCCCCCCAATTTCGCCAATATTCTTGACATGGTCTTGGTTAATGCAATGTCCACCGCTATATCAACACTGACACTGGGCACAAAATATTATGTGTGGATAAAAACTCAACCAAATTTGACACTTATATAGATCTTTTTCATAAATACTAAAGTACCGGTAGATTCACACAGAAACTTGCACCAGAATGTTGAACTTGATTTGTATAATTTTATAGGGATTGTCACTTAACACACACACCAAATCTTTTTTTTTTTTTTTTTTTTTTATTAATATTTTTATTTAGGTCTAAATACATAGTCATGTTTTACATATCATTTAAGTAATAATCATGTGATTTTGAATGAATATCATTCTTGAATAAATAATATGTCGCGTTTTAGTAAATCATACTATAATATACATATATCTATCAGCTTATATATATAAAGGAGGATTATTCATTAGTCTTTTGACAGCTCATATGGAAAGCATGGTATTGTAAAGATCCACAAATATCCTGATACCACTTATTCTTAATAATAGGAACAGCGTTTATAGTTAATTAATTGGTTGACTAAAGTAGAGTGGTTTTCGATTCTCTGTTTGTGTCACACCCATAACTTTTACTAATAAATGCATCTTGTAAATGGGGTGAAAAAGATTTCTTTGCCATTATCTTATTAAATTATTTACCACATTGTGTAAACTGCAATGCACAGCATTCTGATTCAATTTGATCTATTGTATAAATTCATATACTGTAAATGGGTGAATAATAGATATACTATATTTTGGGTTTCTATCTCAGGAGTCAGCACCGTGATCACTCAATTATGGAATAGTTCTTGAATTGTTTCCCATCTATTTTGAAAGCTCACTTCCTTTTTTGATGCAAAGGACCTTACTGCTACACATTCCATTGTTTTATAACATTTGAGCCATACTAGGAATCCAGCTAAATTTGGGTCTATAGATCTCAGTTTACATGAATATATGTAACTTTTGAAAAGGAGGATACAAATCCCTTTAATGTCTGAGGAATTTCCACATGGAAGTCCAAAAATTACCATTTTTTTGGATAATTCTAATTCAATGTTACATCTGACTTTCATAATTTGTTGGAATTCTAACAATATTGACTTAGTGATTGGACAATCATAGAGTAGATGAGTAATTGTCTCCCTGTTTGTTTGACATAAGCTACACATTTCTGTTTCTGATAATTTACATTTCATGAGTTTTGTGTTTGTGTATAAAATATTGTGAGTTATTTTAAATTGGAAAGATAAGAGACTAGTATCATTTGTAATTTTTTTAGTGTTTGTATATATATTTCTCCATTCTGTAGGGGAGAGCTCTCCATCTAACCTCTCTTCCCATTTACTTTGTGATATGTTTGGAGAGCTGGCTACATATTCCACAAAAAGTGGATAAAACGTTCTACATGCCTTGTCACATTTCTTTAAAATCTCCATATTTTGTGTGGTCACGGTGCGAAGTGCCCGGTTTTCCCTAGCATACGATTTCCATGCATGTGGTAGAGCTGAAAGAAGACCCTGATAGGTGGTGAAAGGAGTACTTATATCATATTGTCTACAGAAGTTTTCATATCCCAAAATACCTGAGTCTTCATTCAGGAGATCATTCACAAAGTAAATACCCTTTTTAATCCAGAGCTTGTTGAAAAATAGTTTATTGTTTATGAGGATGCTTGTGTTGAGATGAAGTGGCTCACATAAAACATCAGGGGTTGTGGTAGATTTCTGATCTAACAAGGCCCAACTATTAAAAATTTCTTTCCAAACGGAATTGAGAGTTTTGCTCACTCTTATGAGACCTTCTTTGTGAAGGTGCCATATCTTGGGACCACCAAATGGTTCTAAGTCATCAACTAGTAATGTTTTCCAGCTTGTTTCAATTTCAGGATCTAAGATCTTTTTAATCCATGTCATTTTCAATGCATTACAAAAAGAAGAGATGTGTGGGAATTTTAGACCCCCTTCTTCCATGTTATTAATCATCACATTTCTTTTTATTTTATCTGGTTTTCCTGACCACAGGAATTGGAAAAGAAATTTTTGTGTTTTATCTATAATTTCTTGAGATGGTGATGGTAAAACTGTCAAGCAATGTGTCAATATGGGCAAGGCTAATGTCTTAATAACAGTAATTTTTCCATAAATACTCAGGTTTCTAAAAGACCAGTCATTTAACAGATTCTCCATTTTCTTTATTTTTGTTCTGTAATTGTTTTCTGTATGGTTCTCATTGAAGAGGTTAAATTCTATTCCTAGGATAGTAACTGAGTTATTATGGTTCCATGATATTGTTTGATCAGTCATTAGTTCTTCACCACAACCCCTTTTTGCTCCAATCCATACAGCCTGTGTTTTATCAAAATTTACTTTTAAGCCAGAGAGTTTTGCAAATGCTTCTAACATATTGAGAGCAGTGTTGAGGGATTTCTGATCATCCTGGAGGAAGAGGTTTAGGTCATCTGCATATTGTGTAAGAATATATTCTGAGTGGTTTATTTTAATACCTTTTATATCAGGGTTGAATTTGAGACTAGCGCTAAGGATTTCTACACATAGAATAAATAAATAGGGTGATAGTGGATCGCCTTGCCTCACACCTCTGTAAATGTCGATTTTATTTGAAAGGATACCATTGTTTATAACATAGCTAAAAATATTTGAATAGAGGGTTTTAACCCATGTTTTTATAGATGGACCAAACTTAAGAAAGTCAAGGCTTTTTTCTATAAACTCCCATTCTAACGAGTCGAAGGCTTTTTCAAAATCTAGAATGGCAAGAATTCCTGGGATATCCTTTTTCTCACTTTTTTCTAATAAATCAAAGACGAGTCGGGTGGATTCACCGATATAACGTCCTGACATAAAACCAAGCTGTGAATTAGAGATCAATTTTGGGAGGTGTTTTTTAATTCTGTTTGCTATGACTGCAGAAGCAATTTTAACATCTACATTTAGGAGGGATATTGGTCTCCAGTTTTTCAAATAATGTTTACACTTGTTCGGTTTTGGAATACATGTAATTATTCCGCATCTTTGAGTGATTGATAATTCTTGAGTGTCATATCCATAGTTTAGTGAGTTTATCAAATACTGACCAAGGTCTTTCCAAAAATATTTATAGAAGCTTGCTGTATAGCCATCACTCCCTGGTGATCGGTCATTTTTCATTCCTTTTAGTGCCATTCCACATTCAAAATTAGTGAGAGATCCTTCCAGAGATTCGGACTCTTGGGTGTCTAAGAAGTTTAGAAAGGGATTGTTACTGTCCCAAAAATTGAAACTATTTTCATTTTCTTCTTCGTTATTTAATTTAGATCTATATAGGTCTTGGTAAAAGATTTCTTGCTCTCGAATAATTTTTGAAAATTCATTTGTTTCGGATCCATCTGATAAAATGAGTTTTGGTATAATTTTTTCTGTGTAGTGGCGTTTTTCTAGATTACAGAAGTACTTTGTAGCTTTTTCCCCTTCAATTTTCCACTTAGCTTTGGTTCTCAGAATAATGCTTTTTATTTTTTGGTTTCTAATTGTCTCAATTTCAGTTTCTAGTTTGTCCATTTCAGGCTTTACCGTACTGTCACCATTATCTAATTTTAAATTAAGTTCGCGAAGTTTATTTTCAATTTCTTTTTCTCTGTTGTCTCTCGTCTTTTTCAGTTTGGACGAATATGCTATTGTTTCTCCTCTTATGCTAAATTTTAATGTTTCCCAAAAAAGTTGATCGTTAATATTAAGAGTATTACTATTGGTATTTTGGGAATATTGCGCGACTGTTTCCTGTATCACTTTTTTTATCATGATTGTGTATTCTTGGTCCTTTAAAAGGCTGTCGTTAAATTTCCAAAAACCTCTCCCTCTTGGATAGTTAACAAACTGAAGACTCAGACTGATAGGGTTATGATCGGATTTATATCTGATTTCTATATCAGAGTTGTGGATAAAGGGTTGAAGGTCTGCAGATAGAAGAAAATAGTCAAGTCTGGCCATTTTATTCCCAGGACCCTTCCATGTAAACCTTTTTTTGTTTGGATTATTAAGTCTCCATACGTCATGTAAGTCTAACCTCTGCATTGATTGTAAAATAATCTCATTTGATTTAGTGTTATTTTTATGCTTATAGTTTGATGTATCCAAGTTGTAATCCTGAGGAACATTCCAATCACCACCTATAAGAATAGTCACATTTTCCAATTGTTCAATTTTCAAAAAGAGTGATTCATAGAACTTTGGTCTGTCATCATTTGGTCCATACACTGCGCATACACTGATTCTTTGATTTTGTATTGTAATATCCATGAGTAAAAAATTCCCCTCTGGGTCAGTTAAGGTGTTATGTACAGTAAAATCTATTGTATTTCGGAATAAAATTGCAACTCCTCTGCTTGCGCTCGAGTGTGAACTAAAATAAGCCTGATATCCCCATTCACCTTTCCACTTTGATTCAACTTCTTTGGTTGAGTGGGTATCAGTTAGCATTGATATATCAAATTTGTCTCTACATCGTTTAAACAGATCTCTCCGTTTTACTTGATCAGAAAACAATCCGCGACAATTGAGTGAACCAACTTTAAGATTAGCCATTATCTTGGCAAGTGATATTTGTCACCCCCATCCAATAGCCAGTCTACACTACTTTAGTAAAGTTGGCAACTAATATGGGCTCTATGGCAAAAGGAAACACATATTATAAACTTTCCCACTTGGATGGGATAATTTACAAAAGAGCTTTATTTAGTGAATTAAAGTAAAGTAAATGACAACAATGATGATATTTTAGGCAGATCTTTAAGGTGACACACCACAGTTTCAACAGATAGGGCCCAGAAATAGGGGGCCCATAGATTCATTGAAATTTATCTCACTTTGTCTCAATATACATACCACATGAATGGTGCCAGAAACCACTAGCACTTTATATCTATAAAATCACCCCTACTGATCATTCGAAACTGTGGAGTGTCACCATAGCTACATGTACTGTTTCCAAAAACCAGGCATGCTACTAGTAGGTTGGACGTTCATGTCCTGGCTACCCCCAGAGAATGGGACGTAGTCGTAACAATACAAGTACTGGTGTAATGGTGGTATTAGGTATTATGTGTAAAATTCTCATAAAACATTAGTGACATCAATTTCATACCAAGTAATATAGCCAAAATTATGAAAATGTGGTATGTGAATATCAAATCACACACTTAAGTATAAACCAAGTTTGATCTTTTATTCAATATTAATGTATATTTCCACTGTGTTGTTCAAGCGATGCTTTCCCCACAACATGAGTTGGTATTTTATGTCACTTCAGTCGAGGTAGTTCAATATTTCTGCAGCTGGATAAAAAATAAAACAAAATTCACTACCTACATGTACCTACCCTAATTTTTTTCACACCGTTAGCGGAAACATACTATTTTTTTTTTTTGGCCTAACTTGTTTACAAGTCAATACTATCATGCAACAATTAGTCTACAACAACACTGGGTGCAGCTTTATACGATTCTTATCTGTTCTCAGACTGAAATTTGTATTTCATTCATTTTTTCATGCGATTCTTCTCAATGTTGAAATGACTTAGAAGAACCAGAAACAGAAATAGGGTAACTGTAATACTGACCATCAGGCTTAAATGGTGTGAGACTACAGATTTGGAGGAAAAAGGGGTGGGAACCTCGCATGGAATTGGAAAAAATATGTTTTCCTTCAAATAAGGGGGTGGTGGGTACCAAAGAGCCGGAAAAAAAAATTTCAGCCTACTGTCATGTCACCTTTCTCGGACCCCCCTGTGGGCTTCTCCCAGTAATATTTAGGAATGAATTTCTCTCTAATTTTATCTAGTTGTTTGCATTGAATAACCAAGTGGTATTCATCACCAATAGCAATTTGGCACAGGTTGCATAGTCTCTAGTTTTGGTTGATTTTTCCACCTCCCCCTCTCAATCGGGAGTCTGTGGTTCGAGGTGCGAATTTTCATGAGGAATTCGGCCAGATGATATGGAATTTCAATGAGATAACGGCTCATTTTTGGGTAATGTTTCAGGGATAAGTAGTTATGTCCGCGGTTTGAAGTCATGGAACCAAACCATTCTTGATAAAACTGGTCAGTTAGTGTCTGCTTGATAACTATCATATCATTCTTTGATAGCGGATTCTGTGATAACCATTTATAGTTAAACCCGACATCGCTAAGTGTGTTTTCAATATAATGTATCTACTTAAGATGGACATTACTGTTGTGGTTACTATTGTAGAGTTCTAACGAAATGCGGTACATCTGTTTCGCTAATTGGGATCCATCCTCGGAAATAAGTCGGGACCAATATGACAGCGCCCTACATTTAATTTCCACAGATAATTGGTGTCTTCCCAGCTCACCATAGACCATATAATTAGGGGTACTGGTTTTCATATTTAGCAGGAATTTGCCAAATTTCAAGTGTATTGTTTCAATTGTCTTGTGAGATTCGAAGCACCATATTTCACTGCCATAATTTAATACTGGTAAAACCAGTGTGTCAAAGAGCGTTAACATGAGGTCTATTGGGATATCAAGTTTTCTGACTTTGTTCAACTTGAGAGTCCGTACACGGCTTTCGTCCCAATAACACCGTTTCGTTTGATAGCTCGGCAAAACCGGCCGTTATAGAAGAGTTCCAATCCGAGATATTTAAATTCTTTTTCTACTTCTAACTGTGAATTATTGTAGAAGAACACTGGCATTTTCTTTGGCATTTTCTTACAAAATATCACAACTTTAGATTTCGATATGTTAACCTGCATGTTACATGCCTCCGCATTATCGTGAAATGCTTGGAGTGCCCGATGCATGTCGTTTTGATTTTCAGTCATAATAACTGTGTCATCGTCGTATAGTAGGCATAATAGCTTGATGAAAAATCCTAATTTCTCTGAAGCGACATTGTCCAATAAACATAAATTGCTATAATAGCGCAGTCATTAAGGAAATTTTGCAGATCATTAACGTAAAAGGAAAACAGCAAAGGGGACATTATTTCCCCTTGAAAAAGAATCCCGAAAGATTATTACGGTCTTTGACGCAACATTTAATTTGCGTGTACATGTCCCGAATTACTTTGAAAATCTTTCCATTAATATCCTTTTTGAGTATTTTAAAATATAATGCTTCTCTCCATATGGTATCAAATGCCTTTTTGAAGTCTATAAATGTGCAAAAAAGTTTTTTTTCTCTTGACATGTATAAGTCTATAATGTAGTAAAGAACGAATATGTTATCAGTCGTGGAATGTTTCTTTCTAAACCCAGTTTGGTTATCTCCGATCAGTTTTCCTTCGTCTGACAGGGCGGATAATCTCTTATTGAGGATAGATGTGAATAATTTAGCGAAACAACTAAGTAATGTTATACCTCGATACGAATCTGTACATGATCTGTTGCCTGATTTTTTGTAAATTGGGATGATAACCCCAGACGCCCAATCTTGGGGGAAGTACCCAGTATCGAGGATCAGATTAAATAATAGCTTATAAAGCGGCATCATATGATCCACTGTTGTTTTCATATACTCATTTTGTATTAGGTCGATACCAGCTGCTTTATTGTTCTTCAAATTATTTATCGCGTCTTCTATTTCTGCTTTAGTTATCTCGGCGTTAAAGTGATGTGAAACGTAAATTGAACCTCACAATTGAGTTCCCTGCGTCATTCTGTGGGAAGAGTGAATAAAATAACTCAGATACACGAAATCCCCCATCCTGAAGTCAATTTGTACACATTATACGGCCATTCGGCTAACTATTTCTATTTCATCAATCATCCCGATTAATCTCGCCATAATAACACGAAAAAACAAATCGAATCGTTGTCTTGTGCAGTCACGGAAATGCCCGAGCACTTCCGACTCGATTGGGATTGAATCGGGTTTCGTTCTCACTTCTCAGAAATGGCTTCTAGGGAGGATGGCCGTTCGCTGGAATAGCGTCACATCAGAATATTAAATCGAAAAACTAATTGACATCGCAATCGGTAGTCAATTCGACAGGGAAGGAATAGAAAGGAAATTGTTGCGTGAAATCACAAACGGAAGAATACTGGCCGAGTTAGTGGCAAAGATTATAATCGAACAGTGATCGAGAGGTAATAATTCCAAAATGTTACTATTTATAGAAAATTGTAAGCGCATTGACCGAATTTTTACATCAATCTGGCCGCAAGCACAGTACCGTGCAGAAAGAGTTGTCTTACTTTTGTAACTCAAAACTGTTTAATTACATTATACCTGTACAATAGTACAATAATTGGTATTCAATATGCCAATACTGACCATTTGTTAGCTCATTGGCCATGAAATATTTTTAAGGGCAAATTCTGTTGTCAAGCTTTAGTCAGCACTATTCATTCTGATAGATGATAACTATAATGGAAGACATTTTTCACATGTATTAGCTAATTGCACTTTAGCGTAAGTGAATTACACGTAAGCGTAATGTATTACACTCAGCCTCATGTGTAATGCACACATATAAAGCGTAATTCAATAACGCTTAACCGTATGATGTTGATAAAGAATTACTCCTATGAGTAATAGAATTATGACTAGTGTGCTTAAGCGTAATATATTTAAGTGTGCTTAAGCGTAATTGATTTACGCTTAAGCGTAATAGAGTTATGCTTAAGCTCACTGGTCATTCATTTTCATTGATAGATTAATTAAACCTAATCGTAAATGAATTATGCTTAAGCGATTATACGAGAAGCCGTTTTCACATTTATTCTGATTCTGCTTAATCGCAAATCATTAACGCTTAAGTGTAAATCATTTGCACTTAAGAGCAAATCATTTATACTTAAATCCAAATCATATGCGCTTTAGCGGAAATAGTATGGGAAGCCCTTTTCACATTTATTATTTATAAATAATAAATGTGAAAAGGGCCTCCCATAAAATAGATCACATTTATGGCAATTTTATGCTAAAGCGCAAATATATTATTAGACACATATTTTTTGAGCTTGAGCGCAATTGATTTACACTAATAAATAATATATTTGAAAAGGCTGTCTCCCATGCGATTCCCTCTAAACTCAAATTTACTCTGGCAATAAGACATCAATCAAACATCGGTTTAGACTCCCCCATATACTATGAGATGGACTCAATTATTCAGACAGAGGAAATCAGTTGGAGTTCAAATAGATATTTGCTTAAGCATTATTCATTTTAATTATGCTTAAGTGTAAATGAGTTCCGCGCTTAAGCGTAAATGAAGTACGCTGAAACGTATTTCATATACACTCTCATTGAACTCCCCTCACGCTGAAATGGATGCAACAGCATTACTAATGCCAGTAACCTACATCAGGTTATACCAATATACATGAGGTATATGGGGAGCCAAATTAACATTTAATAAATAATAGAGCTTAAGCGATATAATTGAGCTTAAGCGATATAATAAGGGAAGATATAATTGCGATTAAGTTCAATAAGGAAATATCTAATTGCGCTTAGCAAAATAAGGAATATCTTATTGCACTTAACAACAAAAAGGAATATCATATTGGACTTAAGCGCAATAAGGAATCTCTAAGCGCAATAAGGAATATTCTTATTGCGCTTAAGCACGATAAGAAATATTCTTATTGCACTTAAGTGTAATTAGAGATTCCTTGATTGGGGGGGGGGCTTTAGCTCAATTATTTATTAAATGTTAATTTGGCTTCCTCCCATAGAGGTGAGATAGCTGATGAACCCAATTACACTTAAGCGTAATTCAAATGTATTACGCTTATCGTAAGTTAATTATGCTTAAGCGTAAATAATTTACGCTTAAGTGTAATTAGCTACTATAAAGTGATTCTGGGATAAGGGGAGTACTCTAAATTGTTGTTTCGACCAGCTGTTTCTACCAATTAAAAAGAATTCTCATTTATTTTGAAACTAATGAAAGACAACGGTATAATTTTTTACTGGTAATATTCATTATAAACTTGTACAAATCTGAAAACAAACAAAATTTTAATATTTAAGAAATTTAGAGTTCCCTCTCTTACAGCAGTGACCACTATGCCAGGAAGACCAATCGATCTAGTTCAGCCCGATTGAGCTATTGTAATAATTTATAGATCGATCGGTGGTTCACTCTGTGCATTTCAAATATTGCTAATAATTTCCATTTACAGAAGTCAATAATGCCATTGCAGATAACTTCATCTTAAATTCGACCAAATATGTTGACGTTTGTTTAGAAACGCAGGAATTCCCCGATTTGTTTATTTTCAATCGATGAGAAGCATGACCACCTGGATCAGTTCGGAGGTGTGCCAATCGTATTTTGCATGCTGTGAATACCCATTCACGCCTAAATTTGCAAACAATCCATATATAACATATACACAGTGTGTACACTTTGTTATAGTCCGGCCGCCAGGTCACGGATGCGTGTTTTGGCGTATAAAGTTTTTTTCTCAGTGCATTTTGTATATTCAGTATCCGACATCAAGATTTTATCGGCTGGCCATCTGTCAGCCTTGAGCAATTTTTTTTTATTGCGCCCTAAAAAGTATACCCCCCCCCCCCAATTTTTTTCCCAAACGAAAAAACCAGTTACTTGCAATTTGTTGCAAATTCACATGACTAATCTAGTAAAATGTATATATTTTCATGAAAGTAAGACATAATGACACTATTTTGGGTTAAAATTGAAACTCACCATCCAAGATGGCCACCAAAATGGCCGCCGGAAGTTGAAAATATGATATTTTTTCACAAATATCTTCTAGATCAGTTCATGCTGTTTGGAACTGGTTGCGTAATATGACTTTATTTTGTATTTTGTATATTAACTGATCATTGGAGCAATTAAATATGCAATTATTGGGGTCCTATCCACTTGTGATCCCTCAAAAATTCGATTTTACAGAACGCGGTATAAAATTTCACAAAAAAATCACAACTGGGATTCTAGTCATATTTCAACAAGAAATGAACAGAAGGTTGCAATTAAGTGAGGCATACCATTACCTATGAATATTCCAACTCACTGGAACCAAAATTCTTACTTTGGCTCAAAATGGCTGCCAAAATGGCCGCCAAAATATGGAAAATGGTCAATATTGCCCTAGGGTGTCCTGCAATCGCTTACCTGTTGTGGTTTATGTACAAAATTGGCTATTATGCCTTCTATACATTGAATACTAACATCGCTGTTGCATCATGGTTAATTGTTACTGTTGTCACCACTGACATCACCAAAAATATTGGACTTTTCTCTCAAAAACTTGAATTAAATATCGGAAAAAATTTAGTTTTCAGGTTTTAACCATTTTTTATAGTAATATGTAACTATCTTTGGATTGAAAGGTGATTATTTATTGGTCTATCTTAAATGTGTCACACTACGGTGTTTATAGACCAAATTGCTCAAGATGGCTTCCAAAATGGCAACTAAATTGGTAAAAAGTTATTTGTTTACATATATCATTATAACATTATATATATAACATTATTCTCTGCGTTATCCGAAAATGTAGCAAATTGTGACTCACTTGGTTATTATACGTGTTATTTAATTAACTGACAACTAAATGTTCTATTATGGTTGTCCCAGGTCCGTATGGGGCATGACAAATTCATTTTAAAGTATGGAATTTTGCTGAGAACCTCTTTTGTGATTCTGACCATATTATTGAAAGGAAATGGGCAGAACTTTGAGACAGAACTCAGATGAACCATAATATGTGGCTCTGCTGGTCCATTATGATAAACCAATATCAACTGGATACAGGATGGATGCCAAGATTGTAGTCAGGAAGTTACTCTATGATCATATGCGAGGTGAATAGGTATACATGGAGTTAGTGTATGTCATGAATGATGTGAATATGTATACAATGAGTGACTATATGGTTATGAGTGTGTTGTCCATTGTTAGATGTATAGGTATACAGGGAGAGGTCATGGTCAGGTGTGGGTGAATCGGTATGAATGGAGTGACTGTATGGTGTATGGTTGTGTGTATCCTGCACGGGTGCACACGGTATGCCTGTGTGGACATTGATGAGGTGTATGGATATAGCTACATGGTCATCTATGTATTGATTATGTATATCTGGAGTGACTGTAAGGTCGTGGGTGGGATGTACATGTGTTTATGTATGATCACGGATGGGGTGTGTGAATAAATAGTGAGTAAATTTATGGTTACGGGTAATGTGTATGGTATACATATTCACCTCAGCATTGGCCATGTCACTCACTGTATCCCAATTTGTCACACCATAGCCGAAATGCCACTCAAGATATACTAATACACCCCAGCCATCTCAGTATAGTCACTCCATGTGTGCATAAGCACATCATCCATGGCCACTCGCTATATACACATACACATCGCCCATGACCATATAGCAACACGATTGTATACCCGCATAACCTACACATGACCATACCGCCACGAGTCGCCAAGCAGGAACACCAGGTCACTCACTGCATAGATATTCATTACATTGATGATCATACAGTCACTCCTTGTATACCTACTCATCTCACCATTGACCATACAATCACTACCTGTATACATATTCCACATACAGCCATAGAACCACTCGATATATACATATATTTACACACAAAGTGTTGTCATCACTAAATCCAGCATTCTGATTGGTCGGCGCCCACGTGGCTAGTTGCAGTTATTTCTCGGTGAATGCGCAACGCCTCATAACACCAAGCTAATAACACCATCGATACGTCATTAGGTTTGGAAAGACGAACGCGTAATGTTTTGGGCGCATTTGGACTCGCGCAGGATTGACTTAATACATCATCGGGTTTCAATATGAAGAGAAATTGTTCCTATTAACTTTTGGAAAGGGTCCTATTGGGTATTTTGGGCTGATCTTGTCACCATACACTTTTCGATTTAAAAATATTTACAAAAGTGGCTTTCTCGCTAAATGTATATAAATATAAGTATTAACTGTCATGTGGACTATTTTTATGGAGATGTAACGGTGAGGTAAGTGGTCATAACTTGAATGTAAAACCCTTCGGGTTTTACACACTTACCTCACCGTTACATCTCCATAAAAACAGTCCACATGACAGTTAATCCTTATATGAAGCCCACCTAGACGATAGTCACTCCAGGTATGCACCTCACCACTGGCCATTCAGTCCTTCCAGATATACAAAAACCCGCACACACGACCACTCATACCATCCATACTTGCATTATACACCTCACATATGACAATTCAGCAACGCACTGTATAATCACACACGCCATCCATGATCATACAGCTAATCCCTACACACCCACCAATGATAATACATCCACGAGATATATACATATACATCCCATCCGTTACCACAAGGACACTCCCTATATACCCACACGATAATGTCCACCCAGCTTACTCCAGGTATGCATATACACATCAATCATGACAGTACAGTCAGTCCATGTATACCACACACATTACCCGTAACCATAAAATCACTCACTATTTATCCACACACCCCATCCATGATCATACAGAAAACACATGTTATCCATTACATTGATGATCACACAGTCACTCCTTGTATACCTACTCATCTCACCATTGACCATTCAGTCACTACCTGTATACATATTCCACACAGTCATAATTATAACCACTCGATATATACATATGAAGTCCACCCTAGACCATAGAGTCACTCCAGGTATACATATGCACCTCACCACTGGCTAGATATTCATTACATTGCTTATCATACAGTCACTCCTTGTATACCTACTCATCTCACCATTGACCATACAGTCAATACATGTATACATATTCCACACACAGTCATATAACCACTCGATATATACATATGAAGCCAACCTAGACCATAGAGTCACTCCAGGTATACATATGCACCTCACCACTGGCCATTCAGTCCTTCCAGATATACAAAAACCCGCACACACGGCCACTCATACCATCCATACTTGCATATACACCTCACACATGACAATAACTGCAAGGTCATGTTATGGTTCATCTCAGTTCACCTGACCATGACCTCTCCCTGTATACCTATACATCTCACTCTGGACAGCACATTCATAACCATATAGTCACTCGTTGTATACATATTCACATCATTCATGACATACACTAACTCCGTGTATACCAGAACTTTGAGACGGAACTGAGATGAACCATAATATGACCTTACAGTTATTGTCATACCTTACAGTCACTCCATATATACATAATCAATACATAGATGACCATGTATCTATATCAATACACCACATCAATGTCCACACCGGCACACCGGGTGCACCCGTACAGGATACACACAACCATACACCATACAGTGACTTCATGCATATCGATTCACCCCACACCTGACCATGAACTCTCCCTGTATACCTATACATCTCACTCTGGACAACACACTGATAACTATATAGTCACTCATTGTATACATATTCACATCATTCATGACATACACTAACTCCATGTATACCTATTCACCTCACCTATGATCATAGAGTAACTCCCTGGCTACCATCTTGGCATCCATCCTGTATCCAGTTGATATTGGTTTATCATAATGGACCAGAAGAGCCACATATTACGGTTCATTTCAGTTCCGTCTCAAAGTTCTGCCCATTTCCTTTCAATAATATGGTCAGAATCACAAAAGAGGTTCTCCGCAAAATTCCACACTTTAAAATGAATTTGTCATGCCCCACACGTACCTGGGACAACCATAATAGAACATTTAGTTGTCAGTTAATTAACTAACACGTAGAATAACCAAGTGAGTCACAATTTGCTACATTTTCGGATAACGCAGAGAATAATGTTATATATATAATGTTATAATGATATATGTAAAAAAATAACTTATTACCAATTTGGTTGCCATTTTGGAAGCCATCTTGAGCAATTTGGTCTATAAACACCGTAGTGTGACACATTTAAGATAGACCAATACAATAATCACCTTTCAATCCAAAGATAGTTACATATTACTAGAAAAAATGGTCCAAACCTGAAAAATATTGACCATTTTCCATATTTTGGCGGCCATTTTGGCAGCCATTTTGAGCCAAAGTAAGAATTTTGTTTCCAGTGAGTTGGAATATTCATAGGTAATGGTATGCCTCACTTAATTGCAACCTTCTGTTCATTTCTTGTTGAAATATGACTAGAATCCCAGTTGTAATATTTTTGTAAAAATTTTATACCGCGTTCTGTAAAATCGAATTTTTGAGGGATCACAAGCGGATAGGACCACAATAATTTCATGTTTAATTGCTCCAATGATAATATACAAAAAACAAAATAAAGTCATATTACTCAACCAGTTCCAAACAGCATGAACTGATCTAGAAGATATTTGTGAAAAAATGTCATATTTTCAACTTCCGGCGGCCATTTTGGTGACCATCTTGGATGGTGAGTTTCAATTTTAGCCCAAAATAGTGTCGTGATGTCTTAGCTTCATGAAAATATATACATTTTACTAGATTAGTCATGTGAATTTGCAACAAATTCCAAGTAACTGGTTTTACTTCTGGGAACAAATTTGGGGGGGGGGGGGGGGTATACTTTTTAGGGCGCTATAAAAAAAATTGCTCAAGGCTGACAGATGGCCAGCCGATAAAATCTTGATGTCGGATACCTGAATTTACAAAATCCGCAGAGAAAAAAACGCCAAAACACGCATTCGTGAATTCCGGGGGTTTGGCGACCGGACTATTAGTTGCCAATTAATTCTCGATATTTCAATTAGAAAACATGAGATATCGATGCAAAAATCAAGACATTATCTAGTTTGTGTTTTGTTGAATCCACTTTTTGTTATCGACATGCCGGCTATTGTTTTGGCTGTTCTGTCAACCGTGCGTGCCAGCCGATCGTCGTTTTTCGGGCGGTTCCGATTTCTTCCGAATATAATTCCATGACCTCCACGCGATGATTCGCGCCGAAAATGTGGTTGTATCTGAGAAGATTTCTTACTCTCACCGCAGTTTTCAACAATTTAATACGGGGCGAATACCGCATCAATAATATGCAACCTTGGGGTTTTATTTCTAGTTTTGATGAGCTTTCATATGGTATATCGAATACAGTTCTGTCTGACATGAAATATATAGCCACCCGGAGTGAAGCTAATGACTTTAATGTTAGATTCCCATGTTTCATCGAATATTTCGTCGATTATTGGTTTCAGATTATTGTCATCATCTGACGTTTTATTTAGTTCTTTAAAATGTTCAACAAAGGATTCCAAACTTGGTTTGTGAGATTTTTCATCGCTCGCATTGTTCCTCCCAGTTAGTTCTTTGAGCTTATCCCAAAAACTTTTACCAGATTTACTTAAAGACTTTCTCAATTCAGTTATATTACTTGTTTTCGTCTCTTTAATTCTACGGTCCATTGTTTTCCTATAGTCGTTACCAGCTACATTAAGACACTCCTTTATAATGCGTGCAGTCTTGTTGTGATGGTAATATACTCTGGCTTTGTGCATTGCTTTCCGCTTTTCTTTGCACTCGGAGTCAAACCACGGCTGGTTTGGTTTTTCGCATTTTTCGATAGGGTTACTCCCCTACTCCCGAACGTATCTTTAGCGGAATTTACTAATATCATTGAAATGGACTTGCAGGCATCTTCGATAATGTCACGATTGGCGTTTTGTCGACTTGATGATTGTTCCAACGAGGCCTTTACCGCTGCTATTTCAGTCTTGTCTACATTGTCAGAAAAAAGTGCGTGCGAGTTCAGGTTTCCATCGCTTAGGCTTTACTTGGGCCGTTTTTTCGTGATCTAAATCAAGTGCATCATTGAGACATTTCGTTCGGGCGTTGAAATCACCCATCAGAAGAACCATATCAGAAAATTTCGCGTTTAATATATAGATGCCAGTCACCGTCTGAGTATCTAGTCCCCGACGGTGGGATATATACTGCACCAATTAATATTGATAAACTTCGGTCAACAATTCTGATCCATGCTACATGCTTCATGTCACTTTGAATGTGTTGACGTTATATTTTAGATGTGATTTTATTGCTATGATTATTCTACCACATCGTTTACCACTTCCTATATTTCTTACTTTCGCCGCATAAACTTTGAAATTAGGTATGAATGCCTTTGTTTCTGAAAAAAACATATGACGTCATACTTATCAATCATATGTATAAAATCTGGATAATCCAATCGCTTTTCTAAGACACAGACGTTCAGCGCAAGCATTTTAATTGTATTACATGTAGCTTCATTGGATATGCAAGAAGAATTATCTAACGAAAGCGTCGGTTTCGTGTGTGTGGGTAAATCGCCCACATCTGACATTGGCATATTATCACACTGATAGCGGATGCGCGTACACGGTCCTACTATTACCCGACCGCACCCGACCGCACCCGACCGCACCCGACCGGACCGCCCCCAGGGGTCCTAGCGATATGGGGTTTGCACTATCGTATACAATGGACCTGAATGTACCAAAGTTCCAATCCCCAAGTCGACAGCTCGAGCGGACACGGCACTGTTAACCCCTAACTTGCGGCCGTTTCCGCCAGGTAAGGGAAATCCAAAAAGGCGCCGACCGCACCTCCACTGACTGCCTGACCACGGAAATGGACATTATATCATGAAGTGAAAAACCATATGCATCCATGGGTGATCGGACATGTCGCTAGCTGCAGCGGAAGTGAATAAATTAACCCATACGCTGCTGCCGAATTCGCTATAAATGTACGCAAAAACGCCGAAATTAACACCCGCCGATCGGACCGCCCCAGGGGACAGAGCGAGATGGGGTTTGCACTATCGTGTAGAATGGACCCGGATGTACCAAAGTTCCTATCCCCAAGTCGATAGCTCGAGCTGACACGGCACTGTTAACCCCTGCCTTGCGGCCGTTTCCACCAGGTACGGGAAATCCAAAAAGGCGCCGACCGCACCTCCACTGACTGCCTGACCACGGAAATGGACATTATATCATGAAGTGAATAACCATATGCATCCATGGGCGATCGGACATGTCACTAGCTGCAGCGGAAGTGAATAAATTAACCCATACGCTGCTGCCGAATTCGCTATAAATGTACGCAAAAACGCCGAAATTAACACCCGCCGACCGGACCACCACTAGGGGTCCGAGCGAGATGGTGTCTGCACTATCGTGTAGAATGGATCCGAATGTACAAAAGTTCCAATCCCCAAGTCGATAGCTCGAGCGGACACGGCACTGTTAACCCCTGACTTGCGGCCGTTTCCACCATGCAGGGGAAATTCAAAAAGGCGCCGACCGCACCTTCCCTGACTGCCTGACCACGGAAATGGACATTATATCATGAAGTGAATACCCATATGCATCCATGGGCGATCGGACAAGTCGCTAGCTGCAGCGGAAGTGATTAAATTAACCCATACGCTGCTGCCGAATTCGCTATAAATGTACGCAAAAACGCCGAAATTAACACCCGCCGACCGGACCGCCCCCAGGGACCGAGCGAGATGGGGTTTGCACTATCGTGTAGAATGGACCCGGATGTACCAAAGTTCCTATCCCCAAGTCGATAGCTAGAGCGGACACGGCACTGTTAACCCCTGCCTTGCGGCCGTTTCCGCTAGGTTTGGGAAATCAAAAAGGCGCCGACCGCACCTCCCCTGACTGCCTGACCACGGAAATGGACATTATATCATGAAGGAAATGCGGCTATTCATCCATGTGCGATCGGACAAGTCGCTAGCTGCAGCGGAAGTGAATAAATTAACCCATACGCTGCTGCCGAATTCGCTATAAACACCGAAATCAACACCCGCCGACCGCACCGCCCTAATGGGTCCGAGCGTGATGTTGTTTTTACTATCGCGCAGAATAGACCTGAATGTACCAAAGTTCCAACCCCCAAGCCGATAGCTCGAGTGGATATGGCACTGTTAACCCCTAACTTGCGACCGGTTCCACGGGTACGCGAAATCTAAAAAGGCACAAACCGCATCTCCCCTGGTTGCACGACCACGGAAAAGGACATCATATCATGCAGCGAAGAGTGTATTCTGGTCCTGCTAGATCAACACCGATATTCGAAAACTTAAACGAGGTGAGTGATAACATATCAATTAAAACACATATGTATGAGACCCGGAGAATTTTCTTTATGGTACATGCAACAATATATTATAAAACAACTGAATATGTTAATGGGGGGGGGGGGGTAACCCCATGTTTATTTATTATAAAACAACATGGTTCAGGTCATGATAGTCGCATGGGTAGTGACTTAAAGTGGTATTCTATTCAAAGCACTGCATGTGACATTATGTATGGATTGTAGCGAGGCGTCACATTCGTCACCACGGACTCCAATTCAATTAATTTATTTATTTTGGTGAATCCCTTGTGATTATCAGTCCAGTGATTAACTAATTTACTTCGAGTTCTCGTGCGATTTACCGTTGGCGGTTTTCGTTACAATAAATAATCATGAATAATGTACATGTATCAATTGTACGTGTTTTTATAGGAATTGGTTTAGACAGTAGTTATACGATCGTAATTGGGATTTAAAACATGATCAGATTAAGAGATTTTAAAATCGGATTATGAACCTTGGCCTCATCCGTGGGACGATTGAGCTGCATGATGGCTTCGTGCACATGGCAAGAAACCCATTCGAATTTAATTTGCAACCAATGGAATGAACCAATGATATGGTTGCATTGATATATAAAATGTGTCAAATCGACATCTTGATCTTATCATAACTCAAAAATCATTCTGGAGCTATCTGCCGACGGGAGAGGACGCTTTCTGGATCTCTCCAGTGACCACCCGACTTTCGATCGACTACCCCGCAGCGGATAATGGGATTACCTATAATCCCCGCTGCGGTGGTAGAGCTATTGTCTCGCCTGCACGTGGAGAGTACCTTGAGCTGGACAATCCAAGCTCGGAGATCACACGTGCAGGTACACCTTGACTATCGAGTGGCAAACTCGACACCGGCGACTACAGCTGCGCCCGGAAAGAACAGCTACCGGAGGAAGAAGACACCCTCCAGATGCCGTAGAGATGCAGCACGGAAGGCCAGATGGATAGCGATGAGATCTGAGAGACGCCCAGTCCCTCCTCCCACTTGGTCCCGGCACGGACTACTGATGTCACACCAGTGGCCCCTTCGCATCCCGCCACATAGATTGCCGCTCCCAGCCGAAGTCCCGTGCAAGAGCCTGATATTCCAACACCAACTCTTGCGCGGTTTGAAGTTCAGCTGGATTCACCACCACCCACAGCGGTGGCTCAGGCACAAGTGGAGATGGACCCACCCTTCTCCACACCGGAGACGCCAATTTACACAGAGCAGGTGTCCCCGGAGGAAAGCAGCGGCCAGGCAGAAACAACACGCACCAGCAAAGACGAACAGCTGATCCGAACAATGGAAGCGTCCCTGAAATATATTTCTCCAGGACCAGTCTATGACAGCATAGTCGCCAGCATAGAGAGCGTTCGGGCTTTGACAGCCGCCGATAACAGCAACACCACACCACCAAAGGAACAACCACCAGCAAAACGAAGGAGAAAAAAAGAAAACTAAATTTTGTAAATTGTGTGATATTCAATTTTTTTTATTTTTATTATGATCTCAATTAAAGGCATAAAACATGAGGGATTAGGGAATGGGCCTATCGGCCCATTCGAGAATCCCGGGTTAGCCACCGCAAACCACTCCCCCCCTTGATCTTATCATAATGCGACCACCACGAGTTCTACCAGTTATGGTCATATATCCATGTTCTGTTTGCGACGGTGAAGCCGAAGGTAGGGGAACAATTTGATTTATATTTTTAATGTTGATATATACTAACGGAAAGTTGCTAATGCAGTTTAGATAATTACTGATTGTTTCTCCGTTATTCGCGAATTTATAGTTATGATGTTTGGTATTATCTGATTATTCGCATAGTAAAGCATGACACCAAATATCTTTTTGTATGAATGATTTTGAGCGAGTCGAATATTGATTGGACAAGCTAACTAACGGAATTGCATGTTCGAGCAATCATAACCTATTTTCTCAGTCTGGAAATTCCAACATTCGAATAGTCTATGAAATTATTTGTGAAATCCAATTGTTTGAAATGTTGGCAACATGTCAGCCATTTAATTTTAAATTGTCCAATAATCCATAACGATACGTATATCGGCCAATAAAGCGAATGCGATTAACAATTTGTCTATACCATATATCAATGTTTTTTCAATTTGCTCACATTACCAGTCGATGCGCTTATTTATTTATTTATTTATGCGCTGAATTATTCCTGTAAAACAGTTTGTGGTTACAACACGTGTTGCGGTACGGGTAGCTATATAGATTCCAGTAACCGTATCGAACGGAGAAACGAATATTTATTTCTGAACTACATACTTACTCTCCAGTAGCCAACTAAATTTTGTATTGACGACTGGCATGCCGATATCAATAACTCGAAACTATACGAAATATATTGACCGAGTGCAATAAATTGCATTTAAAGTCGAGATTTAGCTAGCGAGGCTCGAGTCGAATTTAGTGGACGAGGTTAATAAATTGCGTATTGAATTGCGACGAATTTGAGATCCATCTTTATCACTTAATCACATTGTAGCTTGGGGAAACGACCCAAAGACGGTTGGGGTTAAACAATTCATAATTATTTCTTTATCACAACCAAAGAGGAAGTAAAGACATGTGCATTAAAGAAAAAATAACTCAACTCAACTCATTCAATTATGCACAATTATTATTATATTCCAATTAGCACATGACAGTTACATATATGATGGTTGTTACGGCGCATTATGTTCAGTTCAACGTGTGTGTGTGTGTGTGTGGGGGGGGAGGGGTGCTTAGAAAACAATATTTGTTCCACGCCAACATTCGGGGTTAGGGGTTAACAGTGCCGTGTCCGCTCGAGTTCGAATTCGGCAGCAGCGTATGTGTTAATTTATTCACTTTCGCTGCAGCTAGCGACTTGTCCGATCGCCCATGGATGCATATGGTTATTCACTTCATGATATAATGTCCATTTCGTGGTCAGGCAGTCAGGGGAGGTACGGTCTGCGCCTTTTTGGATTTCCCTTACCTGGCGGAAACGGCCGCAAGTAACATCATTAAATACACAATTTTAATCAGAATCATTGGGATTCTGTTTTAGTGAGATTGAACATTGTTTCGTAGAACAACCACTCGACGATGCCCGTGATTGTGACAATCAATCGAATTTGGCGCTCTTCGTGGGTTCCGGTGGTGTGTTGGCGCTTCTATTGCGTTTCCTGCTCTCTGCTGTCTCGAATTCGATTGAAGAAGCTATCTCCTTTTTACCTTCGGGACTTCCCAAACAAGGCATAAAACAGGCCTGATATCCACTCTCAGAAAATTAAAATCGCAAAATCATGCCCATCAATCCATCAAGCCACACCTGGAGTTTTAACTGTTGAGATCCAGCTGTCACTTTATGGTCACTTTACACAGGGATATGTTGGAAACCATGTGTTTTTCAACTAATGAACATCATTATGTATGTGCATTGGTGGTTTTTATGTTTTATTTCCGGCTTTTTCTAAAAATATTAATAAAAAGATTAGGGTCAGCGGTTATTTTTAGGGTCGGTTGATGTTCGTAAACATAGTATTTTTTTACTTTGGCCTTATATGAACATTTTACCAAATTGCTACTGATTTTCAGTAATCACCTAATAAAATATCAATTTTGGCAAAACATTGACTCTAAATAATACTGGATCCACAAGATATTATACCATCTCACACCATGGCTTTTAACAGATTTATCAGCATTCATATGGCTTTGATGTGAAATTTAATTGTGTGTCCATAAACAATAAATACAACTAAATAAAATAAACCAAAATTAACACTGGATGTTGCTTTAAATAGGATTCAATAATTTCTAGCATGATGAGATTTCCATGTTTTTGCCTCTAATTATGTCTGTTTGATCAGGTATAATGAGAAAATATTAATTCTATAAATAAATACCTTTTTTCATTTTATTTACATTAAAGTTTATTCATGTGCTACATAACTGTCCATTTTCATCTGGGACCAGTAGCATTGGTACATGGCAATGTGATCGGATGTAAAAGGTGAATTCCTGAGAGTTGGTTCGTAATCTGGATATCTGGATATCTGATATTCACACTAACTACCCCCTAAGCACCGCCCTAAGTGTCATACACACCTTAACAATGATGCTGAACACTTTGAGGCAATTATATTGCAGAAATGTTGCAGGAAAAAATTGCGACCACTCAGGAAAAAAGTAACTTTTTTCGCAGCCGAACCACCCACCCACCCGGCCTACTGTGTGGAAAAAAGTGGATGACCCCCCCCCCTGATTTAGGCCTGAAAAAGATTTGTGTTTCTGTTTTCAAATTGCAAAACATCAATCATATTCTTCTTCTTGCAGTTAGTAAAAATCATTTCAAATTCCTGCATATATCTTTTTGGTTCCAACGCGGTTGTTTTTGAGGCTAATGACCACATAAAAATTAAATGCACAGGCTTTTTCGATCACTACGCCGAAAAAAGTATATCAACGCTGAGGCTGATTTACGTCTATTTTGCAGTATATCTTTTAATTTTGTTTCATTAGCTTTCATGTCAGAATAATTTTCTGTGATTTTCCCACTCCTACTGTCCGTTCGGACGTGAGGTAGTTTTCCATTCAAAATTATCTTGTAAATAAATCACTGTTTATAGGTGCACAATCCGAATTAACATTCGCAAATTACTATTTCCCTGGCTTTGGTGGGTAAAAGATATTTGATTCGAGTCAAAGAACCCACCCATCAAAGTTCAGAGTGAAATCTATTATTCTTCACCAGTGATAATTTTTAGAGGCCCAGTAAAAGGTCGACAAGAAAACAGTCTCGGACCAAATTCGGATGAAGATGGACAACTCTAAAATAAAGTGGATTTTTTGTGTCAGATATTTGACAAACCGGCAAAATTAAGTTGAGCCAAAATGTTGATGAATAACTGGTTTTGGGCAATTTTATACTATAGTTGACTGCGGTATAATAGCATTATTTTTGGGCAATTAATTGATTCTGATAACTGGAGCGGCATTTAAACAAAAACGTTGTTGTTGGTATCTGATGATATGGGGACCATTGAATCAGATTGAGTAACTTTAATTGCTTTTATTCATCAAGACATTTGTTTCTGACTAAATCAAGGTACAGCTATACTTAAGGTAATTGACCACATCTGTCACCCTGGTAATACTGCTGTATTACACAGCGGTAACCTCTAACACCGTAGTAATGTTACCACTTCAACACTGCGTGTACCGCGGTTGCACCACGAGGTATGTGGTCCCGGTTCGCAGGCATGAAAATAAAATGCAGTGATTCTCCTTACATGTATATCTGTGCAACTTACACACATGGATGGTCTTCGTAATCTGTCAATAGTCTACTATATATATTGAGACTCCCGTATATATATATGTGTATATCCTTTATAGACTCGAAAACGGCTCGACCGATTGAGCCCAACCTTGCTACCCAAGGGTAAAAATCCACGAGAAGTGTCATCGCACTGCTTCTGAGAACGTCCGAACACTCCTTCACCCTTCGCCCTGCCACCGTCGTTGGAATTGATGGGTTGATGTGTTAATGATTAAAGAGCGTTCATATCTGCGGTGTCGTTGTTAAAGAGCGTTTATATACACGAGTATAAACACGGCTCAATCGACCGTCTCGCAAACTGGGGATATCGAGACGATATTTCGTACTTAGGGCGTCCAAGTGACGGGGGAGATTTTCGTCGGGTCAGTTTGTCCGCATGAGGTGACCTTGATCTTGAAACGGGTACCCACAAATGACCTTGGGCGACATCTCGGTCGTCAGCGGTGACATCGACGTGAAATTTGTTATGTATGGTCAACTCGGGACGGGGAATATTTTTGTCGGCGTGCCTGTACGGGGTTACCTTGAAAAACTAAAATTAATAGATCGACCAAAGCCATGGGACTAATCCCGCCAATGACGGACTAACCTGCTAGTCTATACTATATATTTTGAGAACTACGTATATATATATATATATGTGTGTATATATATATGTGGGTACTTTATAGAATCGAAAACGACTGGTCGGATTGAGCTCAAACTTCCTATCTAAGGGTAAAATTACACGGACACCGTCGGCGTCGCGTTTTGGAGAAGCTCAGAGCATCCGTTCTCCACTCTCAGTAACAAAAACGGCACTGCGGTGGTTAATCAATTGATAATTTAATGAGCGTTGTATATGACGCGTCGCTATAAAAGAGCGTTTGTTTACAATTCAACGCAACGTTATCGCTCTAAATTTAGCATCGAAAAAATTAAATTTCTTTTATCAAAAACATAATTACGTGCTGGACTCCGTCATTTTAAGAATATTTAAGTATTATACACATACACACCAAGTCTCAGCTTGAATTTTGAAAAATAAGAGTTTTATCGACATAAATCGATTTTAATGGGAAATCCTATGTTAAAATTTAGCATCGAAAAAATTTAATTTCTTCCATCTAAAACATAATTACGCGTTGGACTGTGTCATTTTAAGAATATATAAGTATTACACGCAGTCACACGAAGTCTCAGCTTGAAATTTTGAAAAATAAGAGTTTTATCGACATAAATCGATTTGAATGCGAAATCATGTGTTAATAAATTTTGAGGCTCAGCTGTTCTTTGTGTTTTCTAAGCTGCTTCATATTGGGCCCCAGGGTTACTATTTTCGGGACGGGTCAACCGATTGAGCCCAAACTTGCTACCTATGGGTACATTTGTCCCGAAAGTGTCACGGACGGGTAAAACCGTGACCCCGATGTGACATTGACCTTCAAACTGGTCAATTCAAGGTCAAATTGGGTAAAACTGGCGGATTTCTGTACTTTTGTCCGGGGAGTGTTTTGGACGGGTCAAATCATGACCACGACCTGACATTGACCTACAAAATTGTCAATTCAAGGTCAAATCGGGTAAAACTTGCTGATTTCGACGAAATTTGGTACAAATGCAGCACATGTCTCGGAACTTGTTGCAATTGCTTTTTCGAACAAAGCCATGGGACGAATGCCGCCAGTGGCGGGCTAACATGCTAGTCTACTATATATTTTGAGAACTACGTATATATATAAATATATGTGTCCTTTATAGAATCGAAAACGGCTGCACCGATCGAGACCAAACTTCCCATCTAAGGGTGAAATCCAACGGGAATGGTGGTCGCGGCATTTTGGAGAAGCTCAGAGCACCCGTTCTCCACTCTCAGTCACAAAAAACGGCACTGCGGGGTTAATCGCGTTGATAGTTAAAGAGCGTTCGTATCCGCAGTGTCGTTGATAAAGATCTTCCATATCTGGGTTCGTTAACCGGTTAATGCTCTTTATGCCTTCGGCATTCGCATACGGTTTTGTTTACGTTATCTGGAACTCGCTTCTGTGTGATTCTTACGTACTTAGGGCTTCATATGAAAGGGGGGACATTTTCATCGGCTCAGTTTTCCGCCCGAGGTGATCTTCACCTTGAAACGGGTACCCACAAATGATATATATGTGTGTGTCCTTATAGACTCGAACTGATTGAGCTCAAACATGCTACCTACGGGAAGTGTCACGGACGGGTTAAATTGTGACCCCGACCTGATATTGACCTTGAAAATTATCAATTCAAGGTAAAATCGTGTCAAATTGAAAAACAAAAAATTAAATTAAAAAATTAATTCATTGAAAAACAAAAAATTAAATTAAACAATTAATTAAAACAATTAATTAAAAAAGCGAGTAAATTAAAAAGGCACAATTCACTCATTGAAAAACAAAAAATTAAATTGAAAAATTAATTAAAAAAATTAAAAATTGTCATGTTCCCAAACTTCCATTCTAAGGGTAAAAACCCACGGAAATGGTCGTCGCGGCGTTTTGGAGAAGCTCAGATCACCCGTTCTCCACTCTCAGTCACAAAAACGGCACTGCGGAGTTAATCGCGTTGATAGTTAAAGAGCGTTCGTATCCGCAGTGTCGTTGATAAAGAGCGTTTAGACACTGTTAGGCCGTTACATAGGAAATATGCATGCATTTCCATTGCATACAACTCGCTTCTACGAATCTTCCCAAGGCTGGAAAATTGTTAATAAGTGCGTTTATGTCTCTTCGATAATTGCCTAATACAATTAAAGCGTGGAGTCTGTCAATTTTCCCATGAAAAATCGAATTCTACGACCGCCGGGTTCGAGATATCTTTTTATTTCCGACATCGTCATTTTTGTCACTCGAAATATCACTCGATTCGGCGTCAATTCATCCCTTGCGAGGCCTTCTAAAATTATGTCTTCACTTCCCAGTTATGCCCCAGGGTGTGGACTATGAGGATAGATTTATTGCAAGTCATAAGATATTTGTTATTGCCCGGGAACAATACTTATTAGTTGATTCCATCGATCGTCTTATGTTTCCGTTTCCGACGCATCGCGTAAATAATGTACTGGCACTAAATCGTACCTCTTGACTCATTGCCGAGAGGCTTTATCTCTATGACATCATAAGGGTGCTGCTTTGTTTTGGACGGGCCAAAACCATCAAGTCGTTACCCTTGACCGTTAAAACGCACGAATTTCGACGAAAATTGATACCTAGGTGTACTTTTTTTTTCCGGGGACTGTTTTCGACGTTTCAAATCGTTATCTCGATCAGACCTTGACCTTCAAAATGGTCAACTCAAGGTCAAATCCCGCCTTTCGACGGATAAAATCATGGAACCATCGGCGTGAAATTTGGGGTTACCTTGGGAAAAAAAATGGATCGACCAAATCCATGGGACCAATCCCGCCAGTGGGATCTTCACCTTCAAACGGGTACCCACAAATGATATATATGTGTGTGTCCTTTATAGACTCGAACCGATTGAGCTCAAACTTGCTACCTACGGGTAAAATTGTGACCCCGACCTGACATTGGCCTTGAAAATTATCAATTCAAGGTCAAATCGGGTAAAACTGGAGGATTTCGACGAAATTTTACACCTAGGTGCAGCATACGTGTCTCGGAAGCTGTTGAAATAACTTTTTCGAACAAAGCCAGAACTCCGTATATAAAATATATATATATGTGTGTATATACTTTATAGAATCAAAAACGGCTGGAGCGATTTAGACCAAACTTCCTATATAAGGGTAAAAAAAACGGGAATGGTCGTCGCGGCGTTTTGGAGAAGCTCAGAGCACCCGTTCTCCACTCTCAGTTTCCAAAAAACGGCACTGCGGGGTTAGTCGCATTGATAGTTAAAGAGCGTTCGTATCAGCAGTGTCATTGATAAAGAGCGTCTATATACACGACGAGTATAAATACGGCTCCATTGACCGTCTCGAGGCGAAATTTCGTACTTAATTTCGTACTTAGGGCTTCCTGGGAACGGAATAGATTTTCATCGGGTGATCTTCACCTTGAAACGGGCTAACATGCTAGTCTTCTATCTATACTATATATTTTGAGAACTCCGTATATATATATGTATATATGTGTGTACTTCATGGAATCCAAAACGCGTGTACATATTGAGCTCAAATTTCGTATGTAAGTGTAAAATCCCACCGACATCGCCGTGATCGCGTTTTGGAGAAGCTCAGAGCACCCTTTATCTACTCCCAAATCACCGCAAAGGCACGGCGGGGTTAATCAAGTGATTATTTAATGAGCGTTTGTTTTTGACGCATCGCTATAAAGAGCGTCTGTTTCCCATTCAACGTTATTAGCATCTGCAGAGTTATACGGGAAAATTGAGTGCATTTCCTATGCGGGGAGATTTATTGGATGCCATACTGTTACAACATCATTGTTATAGTATGTATGACACTTAGGTCAGGGCTTACGGGGGTAGTTATAGGCATAATGCTTCTCAGAAATCCCGGTTACAAACAAACACTCACAATTTCGTATCGCAATCGGCACTTCGGGTTTAATAGCGTTGATATATAAAGAGCGTTAGTTTTCCGCAGTGTCTATATAAAGAGCGTCGTTTTCGCTATCTACTTATCTGTATGACGGGCAATTCAATGCAATGTTATCGCTCGAAATATTATGCAGATAGAGAAGCGTTTGTTTTCAATGCAATACCGGATTCGACATCAAGCGTGAACGTTATCGCTCGAAATAGCTCGAAATATTATGCAGCGAGATTGCCTGTCGTTCCTAGGAACGGGGGACATGTTTACAATTCAACAAAACGTTACGGGATTCAACAAAACGTTATCGCTCGAAATGTTTAGGACGGGTACCATGAATTAACTCATTGAAAGTCGTTCATAGGAAGGGGGGTTTCATTGACCCGCTCGAAATATTATGCAGAGAGATTTCACGACGGGATTCAACAAAACGTTATCGCTCGGATTTTGCCGCCAGAAAGAAAAAAAAATTAACAATACAAAATACAATTAAATTATAAAAAAGAATTAAATATTAAAAAATTGAAAAAATACATAAATTAAATTGAAAAAACATTAAATTAATATTAAAATTAAAAACATAATATAAATAAAAACAAAATAATTAAAAAAATGTCATGTTTCTGTTATGTTTTGGAAAAAAATCAGAAAACAAATATATTACATTTAAAAAACATTAAAATAATATTAAAATGTCATGTTAAAATTTAAAAAACATAAATAAAAACAAAATAATTAAAAAAATGTCATGTTTCTGTTATGTTTCGGAAAAAAATCAGAAAAAAAAAATATTACATTTAAAAAACATTAAAATAATATTAAAATGTCCTGTTTCGGACAAACGCCGCTAGTCTATACTATATATTTTTGAGACTTCGTATATATATGTGTGTGTGTGTGTGTGTGTGTGTACTTCATAGAATCCAAAACGCGTGTACAGATTGAGATCAAATTTCGTATGTAAGTGTAAAATCTCACCGACACCGCCGTAGTCGTGTTTTCGAGAAGCTCTGAGCACCCTTTATCCACTCCCAAATCACCGCAAAGGCACAGCGGGGGTTAATCGCGTTGATAGTTAAAGAGCGTTCCTATCGCATTGTAGTTGATAAAGAGCGTATATGCCTAATGTAATTCTTACGTCTGGGTCTCGGCGTGTGCGTGTAAGACTGTACGCAGACATGAGCGTGTTGTGTGACGACATTACTAACACCTAGCAGGGACAAATATCTATTAGCCACCATCAAGGCGAGTTTTGCGACGTATTAATTCAAATGCTTTCGATCAAACAATATTCTCTGTCGCACTCATATTTCGTCATCTGTACGAATCCACTGCAATCGACCTATTTTTAGAACGCAGCACATGTCGCGTTGCCGTTGGTGATGGGGTGCACGGCGGGATTAATTTAAATATGTCATGTTGGTAACAATATCTAGCCGAGAATTCCTCAGACATACAGACGAATGCGACCAGCAAATTTCAAAATTGGTCACTTGACCTCCCCATGAATATCTTCTGGGAAATGCCAGGGAACGTGTGCCCATTATGGGGCCATTGTGTGTGTGTCGCGGTCGCGCAATTTTAACACTTTCGAGGTAAATACACGTGGTTGTGAATTACGTCACACACGCGGGTCCAGGCGGAAGTTAACCTGACACTTCAAATGCCGCGTACGTTAGTGATACCGGAGTTATAGCGTGCGCGTTATGTTTTTTGACTGACCGCAGTGCCCGATCCGCCGAATGTGAACATGTTATCAACTGTTACGGCAGTCCGTGGCCCACGGCAGTCAATTGCCGTGTCGAATATTGAAGCCTACTGATCAATTCAAGGTCAAATCGGGTAAAACTCGCTGATTTCGAAGAAATTGTACACCTAGGTGCAGCATACGTGTCTCGGAGCTGTTGCAATTGCTTTTTCGAACAAAGCCATGAGGCGAAAAATTAAAAAGGCACAATTAACTCATTGAAAAACAAAAAACAAAAATTAAAAAAATTAATTAAAACTTAAATATTGTCATGTTTCTGACGATTGCCGCCAGTGGCGGGCTAACCTGCTAGTCTACTATATAATTTGAGACTTCCGTATATATATATATATATATATATATATATATATATATATATATATGTATGTATGTTTGTATATATGTGGGTACTTCATAGAATCGAAAACGGGTGTAGGAACGGGCATCCCCACGGCAATGTCGGCTTATAAGACATCTTTACTACACATGACAACCGGGTCTCTATATATGTACCAAAATTACGCCGCGTTGGTGACTGGGAAATTCCAGGGAATGCCGATTGAGCTCAAACTTGCTACCTACGGGAAGTGTCATATATATGAGTATGTCCTCTATAGACTCGAACCGATTGAGTTCAAACTTGCCAAATATTGACTGGGAAATTCCAGGGAATGCCGATTGAGCTCAAACTTGCTACCTACGGGAAGTGTCATATAAATATGTGTGTGTCCTTTATAGACTCGAACCGATTGAGCCCAAACTTGCTAAATACGGGAAGTGTCATGGACGGGTTCATTGAAAAACAAAAAAAAATCGGGTAAAATTGAAAAACAAAATTAAAAGGCACAATTAACTTATTGACAAACCAAAACAAATACGGGAAGTGTCATGGACGGGTTTTATTGAAAAAAAAAATCGGGTAAAATTGAAATACAAAATTAAAAAGGCACAATTAACTCATTGAAAACCCAAAACAAATCGCGTAAAATTAAAAAAAAAAAAAAAAAAATTAACTCATTGAAAAACAAAAAATTAAATTAATTAAAACTTAACAAGAAATTCAATTAATTGAAGAAAAACACCCACTGTCCTGAGTGGTATTGATAAGCTATTGGGGGGGGGGGGTCTACCACTTCGCATGCAAAATAACACGAATGACACCAACAGCTTGGATGTGAGAATAATCCACCATATATGGTAGATATTCAACCAGACTGTGCTTAAGTTTCTCAATTGGTGACTGATGTACATATACAGTACACACAAATAGTAATAACAATTAACGTTGTGATTTTGAAATTAACCATGCTAGAATATTGACGGTAAGGCATAATAATAGTACTATTCTTTATAATATATGTGGGCCAGGCTTGGGGCAATTACTTGTGAATGTAATTAATTACAATTACAATTACTTCAACATTTTTCAATTACAATTACAATTCCCATTACACCTATTTCACAATGTAATTAATTACAATTACTTTGAAATGTAATTCAATTACAATTACAATTACATTTCAGCACATAATTGATGTAGGAATACTTTTTATTTATATAAACTTTATTTGATAACAAAACATAAATTTAATACAAGCAAGATGAAATACATGGTGAAGCACACTTGGTACAGAGCAGCCAATGTACTGAGTCCAGTATAGGTGTTCGTAGAACTGAGCGAATCATGATTTATAGCTGGCAATTCTAGCGTGTTGCATTGGCAGCTTGTTGATCTTCTAAAAATTGGAATGATATCAGACATTTATGAACTTTGCTAACTATCTTCAATGCTTTGGCATTCTTGACCGATGTTTTTGCATACTGATAGATCCTATTATGTTGTTGATCACTTGCTGATGGTGCTTGTGTGACTGTTGATTCATAGACATCTTGATGCTTTCGCTATAAAATGAAAATAATAGAGTATTTTAGTTACACACATGTATCCATCATTTAATTATTAAGGGAATAAGACTATCTCAGTAAGTCAGACACACAGCCAGGCCAATTGTAAAGAACAATGAGATAATCAACACTCTGATTGTTAATTAGAGTCCTAATCTTAATTAGCCTTTGTGGTCACCAGCTTATTTGTAACACAATGCCTCCACTAGACAGTGCTAATTGGGGGATTACTGAGGCAGATAGTTGTCCCCACTTTGTCATTCAGTTGCAAATTAGTTGCAAATAAAGGATATATATATACCAAATCAAATCAAATCAAAATCAAATTGTTTATTCACATAAACCACAATTGTGGTACAAATGGTGAAAAAGAATTACAAAAATAAATTAAATTACCAATACCACCATATGACTGAAGTTATATGTCAATGGAATTAAACAAAACTAATACATAGAAATGGAAACTTACCTTCAGATGTGTCACAAAATTGGAGGTAACTTTTTTGGAACTGGATATTGTAGTTGGGCAAAGTTTGCACTTCGCTTTCATAGGACACGATGTGTCTTTCTGCAAGTTAAAATGCTGCCAGATTTTTTTGTAGACATGTTGATAGCATTAGCAATTGTTGGTATGAATATCTACCATAGCATATATACCATAACAGATGGAGATAATGAAACATTATCATAAGAGTAATATATTATAGTGATCTATTGTCTATTATTTGAAGTTGGTTTCTCATTGTATTTATCAAAACAAGCCTTCTACATCAAAGGTTAACCAATGCTTAAGCAAACAAACAGGAGGTGCCAACAGAATTCACCATTGAGACACAGTGGATAAAAACTCAGTGTTGTGACAACATAGTGATAGCCAGTCACCAGTCTTACACTTTGAAATTTTGGGAAAAAACCATTTGAAGAAACCATTGGATGAATCATGAAAGAGAACTTTGAGAAGAAACAAGTACCTGTGATTTTGAAGTAATTGAAATTAAACCCTAATTACAATTACAATTACATACTAACCAATTACAATTGCAATTACATGTAATTGATCATAAACGCAATTACCAATTACATGCAATTACTTGAAAAAATGTAATTAATTACAATCAATTACAATTACAAATTACAATTACCCCATCCCTGATGTGGGCATGATGTATGGAAATATTAAAGGTACTCAATCCGTTTAAACTCATCTCAATTACTATTTCAATGGCTTCGGGGGTCAAAAATATTTGATTCGAGTCGAGGAAGTCACCCATCAAAGCTCAGATTTGTTAGATATCGATTTTAGAAATCTATTATTTTTCATTATCGGGAATTCTTTCTGGCCCAGAAGACATTCAAAATTGCGTACCCTGATTATAGAGTTATCCATCCTTGTCTGTTTGAATAGAGTTTTGGCGTAAAATCTCGAGCAGGTTACCAAATTGACGGCAGTTATTAGTACTCATCTCGAGCAATTAACAAATTTCACAAATCAATATCTAATAACTCTGAGCTTTGTTTGATGGTTTCCTCGACTCGAATCAAATATTTTTTACCCCCAAAGCCAAATAAATAGTAATATAGGACCCTCTGATCGGATTGTTGTTGTTGGAATCTGTTGAGATGGGGACCCTCTTTTCGGATTGAGTACCTTTAAAGGACAAACCAATAGTTACAATACAATTATAACTGTTTTTTTTAATTAAGAGCAAGAAGAGCTAATTGTGCTTAAGCACAATAAGGGATATTCCTTATTGCGCTTGTAAGCTCAATAAGGGAATCTCTATTGTGCTTAAGCGCATAAGGGAATATTTAATTGCGCTTAAGCGCAATGAAGAATATTCAAAATTCGCTGATAAAGCCTAATAATGAATCTCTTATTAAAGAATAATATATTATATATAGTACATAAACTCCTTATAATACAGATGGTGTAGTCCATCTCCATTCTCCATGGCACAATGGGTGGAACAAATATAGGATTATTCTACTATTTGCAGAAGGGTGATCTAATGAGAGATATATTAATTGTGTTTAAGTGGAATGGGAAGTAATTGCGGTTAAGCATAATAAGGAATGTCTTATTGCATTCTCATTGGGCTTGAGCGCAATTAGAGATTCCTTAAGTTATTGCGGTTAATCGAAATTGTCTATTAAATGTCAATTTTGATTCCCATAGAGATCATCAATGATGTCTATGCGCAAGGGCGACGTGCCAATCTTCTCTATTGGGATTCCAATTGTTGGCTCATTAAATATGCACATATGCTTATGATACAGTCGCGCATGAAGCGCGCTCCCGTAAGTCGGGTTTTGGATCCCAGTTAATGAAAATATTATTGAAATAATCGGTTTTCCCCAATAAACAACCATATATTCAATATACATGTTTTGGAGCAGAATTAGGCAGTCCATATTGGACGCCATCATGGAATTTATTTGTTTTGGTTTAATTTTCACACATATTTATTAGTTATGTGGATGGAGTTTTCATTAAACCTCACATCCTTATATTGGTTACAGTAATGCCCAAAGTAATTGACCACTTAACCACATCAGAATTATTGGTAATTTTTCAGGATTTAAAATCCTGAAAAATTACCAATAATTATGCTGTGGTTAAGTGGTCAATTACTTTGGACATTACTGTACGAGGATTGAGTTATCATTACACCTCAAATCCTTATATTGGTTACAGTAATGCCCAAAGTAATTGACCACTTAACCACAGCAGAATTATGGGTATTTTTTCAGCATTTAAAATCCTGACAAATTACCCATTATTATGCTTTGGTTAAGTGGTCAATTATTTTGTACATTATTGTATGAGGATTGAGTTATCATTACACCTCAAATCCTTATATTGGTTACAGTAATGCCCAAAGTAATTGACCACTTAACCACAGCAGAATTATGGGTATTTTTTCAGCATTTAAAATCCTGACAAATTACCAATAATTATGCTGTGGTTAAGTGGTCAATTACTTTGGACATTACTGTATGAGGATGGAGTTAAACCTCACATGAGAGTGTTGGGGATTTGGACCTTGACTTGGGACCTTTTGTTTTTAACGCGACAAATGCGCATACACCTTATACACAAATTTCTTATGTAACCAGAGTTTTTCTTGGATAAGATGAGTTTGAAGCATGCTTACATTTCAAAATGTCGTCAATTTTATATTGTCTGCAGCGGAACTCAACGCGTTGAAGCAAAAGTTACAAAGGATAAAATGTGTATGTAACGAGACTATAATACAACTGAAAAAATAAATTGAGGGAGGGGTGGGCGATACAGGGAACTAAGGGTTGAACCGATATAAATTTGTAGAGCAATAACGACCAATGTTGACACATTATGCATCTGAACTCAGAGATCAACTCTACTGTTGCAACAAGGCTTTAAAATAGGGTGGTGTCAGAATCTTAGTCATCTCTATATAGTGCCAGAATAGTCATTTATGGACTTCTATAAGATGTTGGGTTGGTTATATGGACTCGGAGAAAAAGTGGTTTGTACCGATGAACTGACATAAATTAGTGGAGCGATGTTGCATCGCGACTGTACTAAAGCAGCAATGATAACAAATTGGGGGTGGGGGGGGGGTCTGAAATTATTTATCTCTATAGATGGCACCAGGATTATATAGAAAGGAATAGCAATTGATATACGTATACGGTATACTATAGTAATACTATAGACATATAAGTGCAAGTATCACATGATAAAATATTACGTAACGTGACTATACCGATGAAAGAAATAAATAAATTGGACCGGGATTAGAGGTTGGGTTGGTTATATGTTGATAATTGGATATGGAATTCATACCGATGAAACGATACAAATTAGTGGAGCGATAAAGACCAATGTTGACATTTATTCAGGCTACGCGGGAGAAAATAGGGGTTTATACGATAGACCGAAATAAATTTGTCAGGTGATAATGACCAATGTTGACCTATAAAGTAACGCGACTGTACTGTCGGATAATTATCAGGTGTAACCGGTCAAATATGGACTCTAGTGACCAATATAGAACAGCTCAGAAAACATTCGCAGGGCCCTAAAATTTATTTAACACCGCATTTGCCATTAAAATCGATTTATATCGATAATTTGACGATAAAACTGTCATTTTTCAAAATTTTAAGCTGAGACTTGGAGTGTGTGGGTGGGATACCTACATATTCCTAAAATGACAGAGTACAGCACGTAATTATGTTTTAGATGGAAGAAATGAATTTTTTTCAATGATAAAATTTAACATGGAATTTACCATTAACATCGATTTATGTCGATAAAACTGTCTTTTTTCAAACCTTTAGGCTGAGACTTGGTGCATGTGCGTGGGATTCATATATGTTCCTAAAATGACAGAGTCCATCGCGTAATTATGTTTTAGATGGAAGAAATTGAATTTTTTTCGATGATAAAATTTCAATGATAAATGAGGAGCGTATGCGTGGAAAAAAATTTCGTCCGCAAAAATATGACAAACTAAGTCAAATTTCACCACCAAAACACCATGGATCTCCAAATCAGAAACAACAAACTGATTATTTATTACATCTAGACCACTTGTAGAACGTTGTCATTCTTAAAATTGTGTTTATAGTATATTTTATGTGTTAACAAACAGGTAAGTGGGCCGACCCCCATTGCTACCGGCGACGCCATCTTGGTTGCCAACATAAACAACTGACCGGCTTCTTTGGCTAAATGTCTCAACAGAAACTGAGAAAGTACATCAAAAGCCAACATACCAACAATGGAAGTCTTCAAACTAGAACAGCCTACATTATTTCAGACAGCAAAGGACTCTATCTACAAAATCAGATATCGTCCCGCTCTGAAAAATCAATAGTCTGGAAATCAACATCCGGTTACAAGACAGACAATGCCATTGACTGGCTAGAGAACCACATCAATACTATAGCCAGCCATTATAACAACAAAGTCTGGTTTTATATATGGCTAGGAACCTGTGACCTGACTGACAAGAAAGGCAAGTTCACAGAGTTACATCCAAAGGCAGAACTCCAACGAATTCCATAAATCATAAAGAATCTGAAGAAAATCATAGATCTTATCGCCTCATTCCCAGAGTGTAAAGTAACCATCTTGGAGGTTCCTGCATATTCAATCAAACTATTCAACAAGTCGAGAGGGCACAACAACCCAGACTTGTTTGATGAGGAAGATAACAGACTTATCTCTCTAGGTAAGAACCTGAACCAAGAGATACGGATACTAAACACGGGGAACAGGACATACTCACCCAAATTCTCCAACGACATCTGTGTCAGATCTACCAACAAAGGCAAGAAAGTGATTCGACGCTACTATAACTTTTCGTTATACTCAGACGGCATCCACCCCGACAAATTACTAGCAAAAGCCTGGCTTCGACGCTTAGCAGACCAAAGCGAAAGAGACTGTTGGGACTCTTAATACCAGGTAACACTAAACTCTACTACTTCTACTCCACTCTGATACTCTACTACTCAGGCAGCATGGACTTGTCACCAAGCTATACTGAGTAGAAGTCTATCATCAGCCACAAAAAGAGAAGCTCATACAAGAAAACCAAAATGCCACCGCGTTCATTCGGAAAGCATGGACTTGCTCCCAAGCTACGCCGAATGAACCCGAACTCAACAAATCAGGACCTGGGTTACAGACTGCTACTACAGTCAATCATCTTACTATCTCTGACCACATACCTTCAAACCTCTGATAACCAAAAATCATGGTACCACCAACAGTTATCAGAAAACCTACTCAACCATCGGCTATCGCCAACACGCAGAGGACCCGTCACATGGCCAGTAGCGAAGACAACATCGAAAGCCATATTTATCCTGACATTGATACTCGCAGGAGACATTGAATCAAATCCCGGACCAGGACTCGAAGACAAATTTCCATGCGGCTACTGTCAATGTTTGGTATCATGGAACCAACAAGGAGTTTGCTGTGATGATTGTAGCATATGGTATCATCGATCATGCCTTGAGATGCCAACCAGAGAATATAGCAACCTCCACAGAAAAAGCATCTCATGGATTTGCTGCAAGTGTGAGAGCATGAACGTGGACAGTTTCACATTCCACTCTTATGAGGCTGATTCCAACATATACGAACATCTGAACCTAGACACCACGATCGACTCAGTATCATCAGACTTGGCCTTCAAACCCATGGAGGCAAGTACACCAGTTCCAAAAAACAGCTCGAACAGTACAAAGAACACCACAACATCAACATCAGATAGTACTGGCACTGGACCATACAAATTGCCACTCAAGAAGAACCTGAGAATAATGACAGTGAACTGCCGGAGTATACGCGACAAGCGTGCCGAACTAGAAGTATCATTGGAATATATCAAACCTGACATAGTGATCGGCACTGAGTCATGGCTAAAAGGAGTCAAGCCGGGGAAAAACCCAACATCGGATCACATCAAATCCAGTGAAATTTTCCCGGAAAACTACCAATGTTACAGAAACGACAGAGAATCGACTGGAGGAGGAGTCTTCATCCTGGTTCACAAAAGCTTAATTTCAACTGAGCAACCGCAGTTAGTGACAGATAGCGAGAGCAACTGGGTGAAAGTCAAATCGGCATCAAGCCAGGACATCCTTGTCGGAGCATACTACATGCCTAAAAGAGAAAACCATCACATCACAGAGCTGGAAAAATCCACCAATCTAGCCACATCCGGAAAACAAAAACAAATCATCATCTGCGGTGACTTCAACTGCCCGGATATTGACTGGAACAAGACAGTAGTAAACAAGGGAGCACAAGATAAGGAGGTGCAAACCCATCTACTTGACATCATGTCAGATAAAGGATTGAAGCAAATCCACGAACAACCAACTCGTGAGAAAAACTTGCTGGACCTGGTCTTCACCAACAATGCCACACTGGTTAAGTCATCTAACAGCATACCAGGCATCTCAGACCACTCAATTGTCATCACCGATATAGACATTAAACCCAGATACCACCGTGCAAAACCAAGAAAGTGCTATATGTACAAAAAGGCTGACTGGGCGCAATTAGGACTAGACCTGCAAATAATGGGAAGAACTGCGAACGATAAAGAACGCCACCATAGAGGACATGTGGAAACACATAAAGAACGGGATCCTTGGAGCTATGGACCAACATATACCATCGAAGCTCATATCACCGAAACACAATACCCCATGGGTGAACCACAAGATCAGAAAACTAATCAGGAAGAAACGACGACTGTACAATCAAGCAAAGAAGACCAACATCTGGACCAACTATCGGACGATTCAGAGAGATTGTAAACGGGAAATGAGGAGGGCAGAATGGAATCACATCAACACAAAGATTAAAGAAGGATTGGAGAAAAAGACAACGAAGCCCTTTTGGAACTATGTTAAAAGCAGACGACAGGACAACATCGGAGTATCACCACTAAAACATCTCGGAAAACTAGTTGAAGACTCAAAAGGCAAAGCAGAAGTCATAGTAAAGCAATTCCATTCAGTATTTACCAAACACCAACCACCTGTACCAGACCTAAAACCCAAATGCGATAACATCGGCAAACTAACAGTGGCAGTGAACGGAGTTGAAGCCTTGCTGAAGAGATTGAACCCCTCAAAAGCATCTGGCCCAGATGGAATACCCAACATGATCTTGAAGTATGCAAAACAACTGGCACCTGCCTTCAGACGAATCTTTCAACACTCACTGGACACAGGTACATTACCAATCGACTGGCGCAGCGCTAACATAGCACCGGTATACAAGAAAGGAGATAGACACCTAGCAGAGAACTACCGACCAGTCTCCCTAACATCAGTACCATGCAAGATGCTGGAACACCTCATCTGCCGCCACATCCTTGAACATCTGGAAAAATACAATATCCTAACAAATCTAAACCATGGCTTCCGTAGTGGATACTCCTGCGAAACACAACTGGCAGTGACTACACATGACATCCTAAATTCACTTGACAAGAAGAAGCAGATAGATATGGCCATCCTTGACTTCTCTAAGGCCTTTGACACTGTGCCTCATGACAGCCTACTAGTCAAGCTAAAACACTATGGAATCACAGGCCCGATCCACCAGTGGCTAATGTCATTCTTAAAAGAAAGAAAGATGAGAGTGGCACTGGAAGGAGATTTCTCTGAAGAGGCAGAGGTATTATCAGGGGTACCACAAGGAACAGTGTTAGGACCGCTCCTCTTCCTATGCCACATCAACGACCTACCGGACACTGTAAAATCACAAGTCCGATTGTTCGCAGATGATTGCCTGCTCTACCGACAGATAAATAGCTATAAAGATCATGAAATACTACAACAGGACCTATGTAACCTAGAACAGTGGGCCATAAAATGGGGAATGCGTTTCAATCCATCCAAATGCTACATCATGAGCCTAAAGCAAAAAACCCAACGTTTCTACCAACTAGCGGGACAATTCCTACAAGAGGTAAATCACAACCCCTACCTCGGTGTCCAATTCGCAAACGACATGACATGGCAGCACCACATAGATACCATCACAAAGAAATCAAATTCAACCCTGGGCTTCATTCGACGAAACCTGAGACACTGCCCAAGGGACTTCAGGAAAACATCATATATAGCACTTGTTCGCCCCCAACTAGAATATGCAGCAACAATATGGTACCCATACTACGAGAAAGACAAATCAAAACTAGAGAGGGTCCAACGAAGAGCAGCGCGATTCATCAAACAAGACTACCGATAAAGAGAAAAAGGCTGTGTGACAACCATGCTCAATGATCTAGAGTTACCATCACTAGAATCAAGAAGATCAGAGCAGAGACTAGCACTATTTTATAAGGTGGTTAAGGGGTCGGCCCCGGGTATAAAACCTGAATACTACCTAACGAACTATAAACCAAGAAGAAAGAGGAAAGCTAAAAAGTTCGACGATTTTGTTAGTGATAACATCGTAGAAAAACGAACTGTAAACAACGAAAGTGCATTCGAACTGATCCCGACAAACACGGATCAATTTGGAAACTCCTTCTTTCCAAGAACAGTGATTGACTGGAACCATCTGGACGATACCACAGTCAACGCTGCCGACTTAGATACATTCAAGTCGGCCGTGGGAGAACATCAATAGCGCTCCTCCCACCGTCCTGCAAAAGCCAGATTTGGTCACTAAGGACGTACCATATACAGATACAGATACAGATACAGATACAGATAAATTTTAACATGGAATTGTCCCATTCAAATCTATTTATGTCGATAAAACTGTTATTTTTCAAAAATTTAAGCTGAGACTCGGTGTTTCTGCGTGGAATACCTATATATTCCGAAAACGGCAGGGTTAAGCACGTAATTATCTTTTAGATGGAAGAAATTGATTTGTTTCGATGATAAAAATCCAGCGTAAAATAATCGCCAATGGAGGCTTCGCTTCCCATGGTTGGCAATTATCACGATACACAGGGAACACTTTGACGTTCGTACTCATATTTCACCAATTTTTGTACCTGGCTTTCCAATCCTAAGTTTCAACGGGAAATGTCTAATTTTACTCTATTTGTCGTTATATACATATTATACATATTTATCACACCATTTATTATTCATTTTAATAAAAATAAAAAAAAAGAAGCCGAAGATGACATGTTTAAACTGTTTGAAGCACGAATTTGGCGATAACTTATCAGAGTACGTTATACTTGTGATAGTTACGTTACGCACACGTGTTCCAATATCCTATTGCGATAATCGCTTAACCCTTCAGTTTTCAACGGCATTTCAATTGGTTGAAATTAAAATTTCTCAAGTTCCAGCTCAACACGAATCTAGTGACCTAATTGGTAGAAATACTTTAGCAGTAATTCTTAGTTTTATAAGTCATAACTATAATTTTATTGACGATACGAGCTCAACATCATAATATGTCACTGTTTATGGCGGTGTTATCCAAACGTGTGCTTTGATAATGGTTATAATTTTATTTTGCGATCAAACGTCAGTGCAGCCCAGCAGAAACGCATAGGCACTAGTTCAATTCAGCAGAAACGCATAAGTCCTACGATTATAGTACACCCACTGAACGCGCTTTGCGCGTTGGTCAGTGGGTGAAAAATTGTCATGTTTCTGACTATTGCCGCCAGTGGCGGGCTAACCTGCTAGTACTATATATTTTGAGAACTATGTATATATATATATATATATATATATATATATATATATATATGTGTGTGTGTGTGTATATATATATGTGGGTACTTCATAGAATCTAAAACGGTTGCGCGGATTGAGCTCAAACTTCCTATCTAAGGGTAAAATACCACGGACACCGTCGGCGTCGCGTTTTGGAGAAGCTCAGAGCACCCGTTCTCCACTCTCAGTCACAAAAAAACGGTACAGCGGTGGTTAATCAAGTGATAATTTAATGAGCGTTGTATATGACGTGTCGCTATAAAAGATCGTTTGTTTACAATTCAACGCAACGTTATCGCTCGAAATTTAGCATCGAAAAAAATTAATTTCTTTTATTAAAAACATAATTACGTGCTGGACTCTGTCATTTTAAGAACATGTAAGTATTATACACATACACACCAAGACTCAGCTTAAAATTTTGAAAAATAAGAGTTTTATCGACATAAATAGATTTTAATGGGAAATCCTATGTTAAAATTTAGCATCCAAAAAATTTAATTTATTCCATCTAAAACATAATTACGCGTTGGACTGTGTCATTTTAAGAATATATAAGTATTACACCCAGTCACACGAAGTCTCAGCTTGAAATTTTGAAAAATAAGAGTTTTATCGACATAAATAGATTTGAATGCGAAATCATGTGTTAATAAATTTTGGGGCTCAGCTGTTCGTTGTGTTTCTAAGCTGCTTCATATTGGGCCACAGGGCAAAATGGTCAACTCGGGACGGGTCAACCGATTAAGCCCAAACTTGCTACCTATGGGTACATTTGTCCCGAAAGTGTCACGGACGGGTCAAATCGTGACCCCGATGTGACATTGACCTTCAAACTGGTCAATTCAAGGTCAAATTGGGTAAAACTGGCGGATTTCTGCACTTTTGTCCGGGGAGTGTTTTGGACGGGTCAAATCATGACCAAGACCTGACATTGACCTACAAAATTGTCAATTCAAGGTCAAATCGGGTAAAACTTGCTTATTTTGACGAAATTTGGTACAAATGCAGCACAAGTGTCTCGAAACCTGTTGCAATTGCTTTTTCGAACAAAGCCATGGGACGAATGCCGCCAGTGGCGGGCTAACCTGCTAGTCTATACTATATATTTTGAGACTTCCGTATATTACCTATATATATATGTGTGTACTTTACGACTGCACCCATCGAGCTCAAACTTCCCATCTAATGTTAAAAACCCCACGGGAATGGTGGTCGCGGCGTGTTGGAGAAGCTCTGAGCACCCATTCTTCACTCCCAATCATCAAAATCACCGTCAACGGCACTGCGGGGGTTAATCGGGTTGATAGTTAAAGAGCGTTCCTATCCGCAGTGTAGTTGATAAAGAGCGTATGTTCGTAATGTCATTCTTACGTCTGGGTCTGGGCGTGTGCGTGTAAGACTGTATGCAGACATGAGCGTGTTGTGTGACGACATTCCCAACACCTAGCAGGGACAAATATCTATTAGCCAGCATCAAGGCGAGTATTGCGACGTATTAATTCAAATGCTTTCGATCAAACAATATTCTCTGTCGCACTCATATTTCGTCATCTGTACGAATCCACTGCAATCGACCTATTTTTAGAACGCAGCACATATCGCGTTGGTGTTGGGGGCCACGGCGGGATTAATTTAAATATGTCATGTTGGTAACAATATCTAGCCGAGAATTCCTCAGACCTACAGACGAATGCGACCAGCAAATTTCAAAATTGGTCACTTGACCTCCCCATGAATATCTTCTGTGAAATGCCAGGGAATGCGTGCCCATTATCGGGCCACTGTGTGTGTCGCGGTCGCGCAATTTTAACACTTTCGAGGTAAATACACGTGGTTGTGAATTACGTCACGCCACGTGGATCCATGCGGAAGTTAACCCGACCCTTCCGATGCCGCGTACGTCAGTGATACCGGAGTTATAGCGTGCGCGTTATGTTTTTTGACTGACCGCAGTGCCCGATCCGCCGAATGTGAAAATGTTATCAACTGTTACGGCAGTCCGTGGCCAATATTGCCGTGTCGAATATTGAAGCCTACTGATCAATTCAAGGTCAAATCGGGTAAAACTGGCTGATTTCGACGAAATTGTACACCTAGGTGCAGCATACGTGTCTCGGAAGCTGTTGCAATTGCTTTTTCGAACAAAGCCATGTGACGAACCACGCCAGTGGCGGGGTAACCTATTCATTGAAAATAAAAATAGAATTAACTCATAACTCATTGGAAAGAAAAAATTAATTAAAAAATGTCATGTTTCAGACGAAACACGCCAGTGGCGGGCTAACCTGCTAGTCTATACTTTATATTTTGAGACTTCGTATATATGTGTGTGGGTACTTGATAGAATCCAAAACGCGTGTACATATTGAGCTCAAATTTCGTATGTAAGTGTAAAATCCAACCGACACGGCCGTGGTAGCGTTTTCGAGAAGATCAGAGCACCCTTTATCCACTCCCAATCATCAAATTCACAGCAATCGGCACTTCGGGGTTAATTGATATTCGCTCGCGATCCAAGAGGAGTAACTCTACATTTTTTTTATATCTGTATATTTTTATATCCAAATTCACGTCAAAGTGCTAAACCCGTTGAGCCAAAACTTGCTAATACCTCGCAAAATATAGAATTTATATTTTCTGATGTATACATTGTTTGTTACGGCTGAAAATCTTAGTCTATTTCCGAAACATTCATATAAAAAGCTCTAAACTTACACCCCTCGATTCCTGCTAACTCACGCAGCTATACACACTGCCCCAAACCGTGAACGCAACGACATTGTTGGCGAGAAAATAGCCCCCAAGCCGTAAATATCAACAACAACGATATTACTAAATACACGTTTTCGGCAATGTGAGAGTTTTCGGGGAGCCGTGATGCCAACAACAACGACCCGAAGCCCTGAATGCCAACAACAGATTCAATGCAATGTTATCGCTCGAAATACTGAAACATTCATATAAACAAGCTCTAAACTTACACCCCTCGATTCCTGCTAACTCACGCAGCTATACACACTGCCCAAAACCGTGAACGCCAACGACATTGTTGGCGAGAAAATAGCCCCCCAAGCCGTAAATATCAACAACAACGATATTACTAAATACACGTTTTCGGCAATGTGAGAGTTTTCGGGGAGCCGTGATGCCAACAACAACGATCCGAAGCCCTGAATGCCAACAACATATTCAATGCAATGTTATCTATTATGCAGAGAGATTTCACGACATTACGACGGGTACGGCAGACTCGAAATATTATGCAGACAGATTTCCCGACGGGAATCGTTTGTTTTAAATTCAATGCAATGTTATCGTAGAGAGATTTCACGAAACAAAGAATGCGTTGTCTGTCGTTCCTAGGAAGGGGGGATTTCTACGGTTAAAATTTTCCGCCAGAAACAACAAATTTAATTAAAACAATTTAAAATTTAATTTCAATTCAATGCAATGTTATCGTAGAGAGATTTCACGAAACAAAGAATGCGTTGTCTGTCGTTCCTAGGAAGGGGGGATTTCTACGGTTAAAATTTTCCGCCAGAAACAACAAATTTAATTAAAACAATTTAAAATTTAATTTCAATTCAATGCAATGTTATCGTAGAGAGATTTCACGAAACAAAGAATGCGTTGTCTGTCGTTCCTAGGAAGGGGGGATTTCTACGGGTAAATTTTTCCGCCAGAAACCCAAAAATTTATTAAAACAATTTAAAATTTAATTAAAACAATTTAAAATTAAAAAAAATTAACAATAAAAAAAACAATTCAGAAACAAAATATATTAAATTTAAAAAACATTAAATTCATATTAAAAAATAAAAAACAAAAATAAATAAAAACAAAATAATTACAAAAATGTCATGTTTCTGAAACAAAGCCATGGGACGAATGCCGCCAGTGGCGGGCTAACCTGCTAGTCTACTATATATTTTTAGACTTCCCTATATATATATACCTATATATATATGTTTGTACTTTATATAATCGAAAACGGCTGCACCGATCGAGACCAAACTTCCCATCTAAGGGTAAAAACCCACGGGAATGGTCGTCGCGGCGTTTTGGAGAAGCTCAGAGCACCCGTTCTCCACTCTCAGTCACAAAAAAGGCACTGCGGGGTTAATCGCGTTGATGGTTAAAGAGCTTTCGTATCCGCAGTGTCGTTGATAAAGAGCGTTTAGACACTGTTAGGCCGTTACATAGGAAATATGCATGCATTTCCATTGCATACAACTCGCTTCTACGAATCTTCCCAAGGCTGGCAAAATTGTTAATAAATGCGTTTATGTCTCCTCGATAATTGCCTAATACAATTAAATCGTGGAGTCTGTCCATTTTCCCATGAAAAATCGAATTCTACGACCACCGGGTTCGAGATATGTTATTATTTCCGACATCGTCATTTTTGTCACTCGAAATATCACTCGATTCGGCGTCAATTCATCCCTTAGCGAGGCCTTATAAAATTATGTCTTCACTTCCCAGTTATGCCCCAGGGTGTGGACTATGAGGAGAGATTTATTGCAAGTCATAAAATATTTGTTATTGCCCGGGAACAATACTTATTAGTTGATTCCATCGATCGTCTTATGTTTCCGTTTTCGACGCATCGCGTTAATAATGTACTTGCACTAAATCGTACCTCTTGACTCATCGCCGAGAAGCTTTATCTTTATGACATCATAAGGGTGCCGCTTTGTTTTCGACGGGACAAAAACTGTCAAATCGTTACCCCGACCTGACCTTGACCTTCAAAATGGTCAATTCAAGGTCAAATCGGATAAAACGCACGAATTTCGACGAAATTTGATACCTAGGGGTACTTTTTCCGGGGACTGTTTTCGACGTGTCAAATCGTTATCCCGACCAGACCTTGACCTTCAAAATGGTCAATTCAAGGTCAAATCCATCCTTTCGACGGATAAAATCATGAGACCATCGACGTGAAATTTGGGGTTACCTTGAACAAAAAAATGAATGGTTCCACCAAATCCATGGGACCAATCCCGCCAGTGGATAGAATCGAAAACCAAACCAAACTTCCCACCGAAGGGTAAAAATCGACGGGACGCGTCGTCGTCGTGTTCTGGAGAAGCTCCCAGCACCCATTCTCCACCCCAGTCACAAAAATTGACACTGTGGGTTTAATCGCGTTGATAGTTAAAGAGCGTTCGTATCCGCAGTGTCGTTGATAAAGAGCGTATGCGTGTAATGTGATTCTTACGTCTGGTCCACACGTGAGCGTGACTGTATCCAGACATGAGCGTGTTGTGTGATTCTTACGTACTTAGGGCTTCCTAGGAACGGCATCGGGTCAGTTTTTCTGCCCGAGATCATCTTCACTTCAAACGGGTGCCCACAAATGATATATATGTGTGTGTCCTTAATTAAAAAAATTAATTAAACAAATTAAAAATTGTTATGTTTCTGACGATTGCCGCCAGTGGCGGGCTAACTTGCTAGTATTGTATATTTTGGAACTTCTGTATGTATGTTATAGACTCGAAAACTGCTCGACCGATCGGACTCAATTTTTTTACAGTAGTTAAGCCTACTTTGATCCGGGAAACAATGTGGGCGGGTCCAATTTCACATGCGACCGTATCCTTGACCTTGACCTCGCTCATATAGGCATGTTTCTGAACCTCGACCGATCCGACTCGAGTTTGGTATCTAGGCCTACTTTGATCCCGGTTACAATACATGCATGGACAGGTCCAATTTCACGTGCGACCATGTCCATTACCTTGACCTCGCTCATATAAGCTCATATAGGCATGTTTCTGGATCTTGACTGATCCGGCTCAAATTTGGTATCTAGGCCTACTTTGATCCCAGGAACAATATGGGCGGCTCCAATTTCAAGTGCGACCGTGTCCTTGACGTTGACTCATATAGGCATGTTTCTGGACCGATCGAACAATAGTTTTTTCTTTCTCCTGGCAGAGGCGATCACAAAGAAATCCCTAAAAACCGGTAGCCCGGACGAAGTTGGGCACGTGAGCTAGTAGGTTATAATTCAGAAATAACAATTACCAAATTATGAAAATTTCCCCAAGAATATACTAAGAGTATAAGAGATAATCATGATCAGACGAATGCGTTTTTATCCACAAAACACACTTTATGTGAGCCGAGTGTTTATTTATATACAGCATGTAAATAGTGAGCGATAAGCAAAACATTCAACACTGGTGATTGTTTAGGAGAGCGATTCGTGGTGACCCTTTCAACACATAAATCTTGAGAAGTGAAAACAAGCGATACCTACATTGTACACCGTTATGTTGTAATCAACTTGGTGGCACTTCTAACAAGAGCTCAATAGTGGGGTTCTCCTCAGTCTTAAGTGTTTGCTTATCGCATACTCTTTATGTACCGTTTGTTTACATAACATGGCATTTGTTTACATAACGCTCTATTCATGATTGGTATAAGAACAAATTTTGTCTATGATATAATATTATTTATGTTTATGGCGGTTTTAATGGATATGACTATTTTAACAGCAATACCGCCAATGTTTACCCTATCTTTAACAAGATCCTCATGGACTTATTATTTTCTTCAACTTTTGGTGTGGCGACCTGCTAATATACTGTGGTATCATAACCAAATGGTACCGTAACTCCACCGTAGTGACATTTTCGATACCGATGTGGATACCGTATACTACCGGTAATAGTTGGTCGGATATTTGTAAAATCGTTCATTTTAATGAATAAATTGTGAAATTTCGCCCGACGTTCCTGATTGGGTCTTTTGAATATATTTTCGGACTAAATCGTGGTTACTCTTCCGCAAATGTAGTCATATTAAATATTGTTTTACCACATACTGCTATAATAACGGAAACCATATCAAATTTGGATTACTTAATACACCCAAATTACTCTAGAAAAAGTGAACAATTCTTGAAATAAGTCTTTATCAACACACATGTGCTAGATTTCAGCTGGGTAATGTAACCATCTGACATCAAATAAGTTACGTGATATCTCAAACCTGTCTAATGTTGTGTAGGTTGACATTTCTCATAAGGGATGGATGCCAAGATAGTCGAAAAATTACTCAAGATAGCTTCCAAAATGGCAACAAATTGAAAAAAAAGTTGATTTGTCACATATATCCCGAACATTATTCTCTGCTGTTCCGAAAAAGGTAGCAGGTTGTAGCTCACTTGGTTAATAACCAAGTTACATAATCAACTAACAACTCAATGTTCCATTCTGGTTATCCCAGTACTTTCTGGGGATGACAAATTCATTTTAAAGATGCAGTATGGAACTCTGCCATATTTCTGAACGGCAATGGTCTCTTGTTCATTAGCTTCACAATTGATCAACTTAATACAAGGTGTATGTCAAAATGGCAGCCAGGACGTTGCTGCATGGATGGTCATATGTGAGGTGAATATGTTTAGAGAGAGTTATTGTAGGATCATGAAGGATTTGAATAGTTATACAATAATTGGCTATATTGTTCAACAGATGCATATATATATATATATATATATATATATACGAGGAGTAGATATATGTTTATGTGTGAAGTGAATAGGTATACTGGGAGTGGCTGTATGATAATTGATGTGGTATATAGTATAACGGGAGTAGCTACATGGTCATCGGTGTGTTGTTTATGTATATATGAAGTGACTAGATGGCCTTGTGTGGGATTTACAGGTGTACCTTGGGCGGCTATTGTCATATATGGGTGTATATCTATATAAAATAACTTGATTTTAGAGTTATCCATCTTCATCCGCAATTTTTACCGAGACCACCTTTTTGACAGCGTGTTTTTGGGCCACAAACAATAGAAATAATGAACTTCAAAAATTGATATCTGATCACCCGGAGTGTTGATGGGTAGGTTCCTCGACTCGAATCAATATTTTTTAACCCCGAAGCCAAAGAAATAGTAATTTAGGAGCATCTGATCGGATTGAGTACCGTTAAACAATTATTTTTGTATCTAAACTTGATTATAAAGCAAGTTTTCGCAATTGACATGCTTAAAATTGATATATGCATGGGGAAATGTAACCATCGTTGTCTACATGCCCCGCGTGCGCAACATCTCAAATGAAAAATCCAGTCTCTTGTACTAGTATTTGTAATTAAACTATTTGTATAGCATTTGTAATTTAAATTTAGAACAGAGCCATAATTTTGTTTAAATGTGCAGATCTACATGTATGGTAATAAGCATCGTGCAGGGTGGATTTTTCTCATAAAATTAATAAACATGCAGGTACAATTATTTGGCACACAAGAGTAGGTACTTTGGTGGAGTCTGATGATGTTAGAAGCTGATCGTCTAAAGGGTCAGTGTCTGGTTGTTCTCCTTGTAGAGGAGATATAAATGGGTACACGACATTTTGGATCGTCTTTAGTCGTTTCGTACCATATGTTTTGTAGTTTCGCACCATATTTTTTGTAGTTTCGTACCTTATTGTTTGGTCATTTCGCACCATGTTGGAAATCAATTGGTCTTTTCATACCAATGATACCATATCACTATACATGTACATGTATGTCACACCATAGGGAAACACATAAATGATTTTCTGCGAAGTACGAAATAAAAAAAGTAACCAAACAATCCGGTATGAAACAACTAAAAAATATGGTATGAAACGACCATGGTATCGGATAGTGAAATAATGAAGAAGTCACTATATATGGTCACACTATATATAATGCAACGTGAAAGTTGATATGACATATGTTCTGTTCGACTTCATGTGTACTCGATTTCTACTCCGACAATGTTCAGAATCCTATCCAACGACACTGGTATGAAGCGTCTAGAACTTAAAATCCATATTAATAATATGGTAATTATAAATCCTTCAGACATTCAGTATTACCGATCTCCAGAATCAACAACTGACTGTTCAAGGCGGTTCCACTCAATGGTTGTTTTTAAGAAGTCATCGTAATGACTAATGAGTAATGTACAGTGCTAGTACGCAGTAGATCGAACGATTCTCTGATGGTGCTGTTAGCACTTGTTACACACCTCCTAAGTTCTCCACCATATTTTGACAGACACTCACTGCCACACTGGGACAGTCACAGTAGCAGTACTAACACTGACAGTGAATGAGTGGATAGGCCTACTGTCAGTACTGGTAGTGATGCAGTCCTCAAATTTGGTTGCTTTATTTTCCTTGTCTTCTTCGAATTTTTTTTTAGAGTTAGATGTATATTATTCATTTGTAGAATAACAATCAATTATCATGACAATCGTCGTCAACAATGAATGACATTGATAATTTGATCGATTCAATGATTGATGACACTGTGACTTGGTGAATTTAAATTTTAAGTCTCGCTGTCCTTGCGACTAACTTCGTCGGCTTGTTCATGTAAATATGGCCAATATTCAAACGCAAGCCATCAAAGGCATCTTCAGTATCTGCCATAGATTCAGGATCCTCCGCAACACGAAACTCGTCGTCATTTTCGTGATCAGAGTCACTTTCAGACGCGGAAATGCTGTGTGCAGCAGTGTGTGCAGAAGCCATTTTTCGTAAACAGTTCGTCTGCAGGGGTAAGTCCCACTTTGACGTCATGGGGTTTGCGGTCACGTGACTCAAGCAAATCAGCTAAGAAATAATAAAAGTCGCTAAAAACACGTTTATCGATAAAATTATTTCTAATTTTTTATTGGATGTTATATTTGAAACTTAATCACACCAAACTAGCCATATAACATTGAAATGATAAACATTTAACAGTTCCCATTTAAGTATGTGGTTTTCTTCTACGTAACTACTAAGTCTGTTGTTGATAATACCAGTAAATAACTTACCTACACAACTAAGTAAGGTTATGCCTCTATAAGAGTTGGGACATAATCTGTCGCCATTATTGTTATACAAGGACTTAATCATACCGGTTGTCCAGACATCAGGGAAGAATCCAGTAGCCAGAATCAAATTAAATAACCTAGTATAAAATGGCAGTAATATATTAAAGTGTGGATTTAATGTAACTGTTGTTCACGTTATCGACACCTGCAGCGTTGTTTGATTTCATAACCCCGACAACAGCAGATATCTCTTCTGAACTAATTGGTATGTTAAGGTGATCTGTGCATTCCAATTCTTCCACACTGCCAATCAAACTGCTTAAATCGGTTTCCATATCTGAATCATTCAAGGATTTAAAGTGCTCAAATATGGTTTTTAAACTAATCGGGTTTTTAAACTAATCCATGTACAGTATATTACTGTTGATATTCATAATTTGGCTATAATTATCAACTGACTTACAATTAAAGTGACATTTTCCATTTCTACGCCTCTCAATGCGAACAACAATCTAGCCATATTTGAGGGTATCGAGGGGATACATGTACAATTTCCCAAAAACACTCATTTTGCTGAACTTGCTGATGAGCTCATTCCAAATTTGAATTACAGGTTTTGGTTCGAACAGGCTCTGTTCAGAGCTACATGTACGTTAGGTTGGTTGGGTGAAGATAATTTGGTATATTTTGTAAAAGTTAAAGTGACACATCAGATTCATCTGACATTAGTATAATTGATGCGATATAAACAAATTTCATCGATTGTGCTCATCAAAGTAAATTGCACAGTCATCGCCAATTCATTAAAGCGACACTTCACATTCATTATCATTACATTCCAGTAAATTGACATTTTGACCTGTATACAGGTAGACATACATGTAAACCAATTTCACCATTAAAGGAAATTGCAAATTCGTTTATACCATATCATCCTTAACTATTAATGTGTCATTTCTTTTCTACCCAATCCATATTTCATTAAATCAACAATTCACATTCAGAACACTTGTGACTCAAATATTAAAGTGACATTCCATTTCTATCTTTCCAAAATTCTAATTAAACTTCTGCCGATATATATGCATGTATATACTGTATCTACCACTTTATTCATGAGAAAATTTCTGCATTCACGAAAAAATAATCCATTAAAAAGTTAAGTCTGTGCTTTTGGTAGCATGATTGCAGACAATCGAGGACCTGTGGGGCTGGTTGAATTCTCTGCGGTATGTTGGATCACTTCCATCCTCAAGCTAATTATGCCATTTAATGGCATTTTGTTCTGACGTGCAGGGGTAGATAGGATTGAGACCCCACCGCAATTCAATTCGCACCAGGTTCTCAGCTGTTATTTTCTGAGGTTTGAACTTTAGTAATATGTTTGGACTGAATATAACCGGGATAATGCTGTTATATACATGTACCTCAAAGCTCCATGTGTATAGCATTCTATAGTAGACTACGCCAAGATAAACCAGTATATAATAAATAGATCATATGGTGTTTTGTGTAATCCCGTAATATTCCATTTGTGACTAGTAGTGGGATGATCAATTGTTACGTTTGTTGAAAATTCAGCTGCTAGTCACTTAAGAAATAATTATGTATTTACTCGAAAATAATAGGTATCCTCGTCTATTTTGGGTATCAAAACATATTTCTCCATAAATATTGATGGAATATCAAACTACCAGGACAATTTGACCATCATTTTTGTCTGAAATTTATAAATAATTTGTAACTCAGTTAGGTCGGGGAACAGAAGTATTCAGAAATTTATGCTGGGTTTGAATAGTTTACAAGATGGGAAACATCAGGTACTAGTAACCCGGCTATCGGTGACTATATACGATTATCTCAAATTCTCAACCCACGTTCTAACATGGTATTTTAATGCAATGATACGGACATTTCACCTAGTGATGTAGTAAGTACAGGTAGTATGCAACATCCTATAATTATTGTCATATTGAACTTGATGATCACATTTGTGGTTTCTTCATTACGTGTCACATACGATCATGTTCTTGTTACGAAGACTCCATCCAAATGATGTCTGTGTGGTTACAGAGGCAAGTATTACGCAAACATTTCAGGGGGGGGAACAAATTTTTCCAGCCACGTATGCCGGGATGGGTAGGTGTTCGATGGGACCAACAAACTATTTTTTCCGTAACTCTTTTTGACTGTTTTTGCAATGAGTTAACAATATTAGTATTAACATAAATGAAAAATTTCACGATGATCAGACAAACAGTATAGCCTGTAGCCCATGCTAATGGATTGATTTTTAAATCCAAGATGGCTGCTGGCAGCCATGTTTTTTGGCCGAATGACCCCATAATGACTCGTTCCTATTTACATGTCAATGTCATGACAAATAGTATGCACAGAAATCCATATACAGCTGTTAACAGTGAATTTCCCACCGCAAATCTCTGTGTTAGTGTTAAAATGTGGGGGGTTGTCCAAAAATGGTCGGGTAAAAAACTGCCGAAAACTGAAAAAAATTTGGACGCGGGGGTGGGTGGGTCCCAACGAGAGTCGAAAGGAAAAAATCAGCATATGTGCCTGAACATTTTGTTCGACCCCCCTGAACATTTTAGGATATTTATCTAAATCCAAAATGGCAAGAAATTGAAAAATTCGGAACACGAAGCAAGGCTATAAGGCTAAAGGGCTATTTTCATATTATCAGCATCCCTGTCTCAAAAATTGGTGTTTCATTCCTGGAGCTTTCGTGTCTCAATCCTCGAGCTCTATTCTTTTTATTAATTCAGCATCTCGTGCACAGATCTATATTATTTCCATGATCATATAGCACGAATGTGGTATAATTGAGGGCTTGCTTCCCTCATTTGGACGCGGGGGTGTTATAAAAAATAAATTTATAATGGACAATTATCTAGGTTAATTGAACCACAAAGATATTTATATATTAGCAAGGGTTAGAACCGCGAATCATTTCCTGCCAGTGGAAATTGGTCGTTGGAACAACACATCGTGTGTTAATCGGAAATGCACTTTTTGTACACAGAAAGTCATTGGGAATGAAAATCATGTTATTTTTACTCATTGCACGCCATATCACTTTCTTTTCTATTTCAAAATTATTGTTGCGTACTGACTGCTATACTTATAATTCCATATATTCTAATACCATTACATTTATTATCCATCCCTTAACTAACACCATTTCCGATTGGGCAAAAGCCGCCACGTGTTAGTCCTGGAAAAAGTCATATTGGACTCCCGAATGTACAATATCACTTTTTTTGGGACTCCGTGAAGTCACGAATTAACTCTATTGCGAAATGAATCGGTGAAATTGTGATGCGCGCGAAACACTTGTGGATTTTAGCAGACGTTTCACTTCCGCATTGAGTTTTTTTTCCTCACTTCCGTGTTTACTTTTCCAAATTACGCTTTCTGATGATCAAAATACAGGCTTTTATAGATAATTAAGTGCCGACAAATACCAAAAATAACCACAAAAGTTTTATTCCCAAAATTTGGATAAACATACAGATGGATAATAAAAATGTCATTATACAATGTTGTGTACAGTATGAGTTTTTCTTGTACTCGTCCAGGTTGTGGTGAAAAGTCATATTGGACTTGACACTGGCGTGTCTCGTCCAATATGACTTTTCACCACAACCTGGACTCGTACAAGAAAAACACATACTGTACACAACATTGTATAATAACTTTATAGTATACTGGCAGGGTTACCCGGCGTTGCCCAGGTTAAAGTGATGTGAAACCCTCTGTGGATATTTGGTGGGAATAGAGAATACCCTTGCTCTCAAAGTGTTACACGTATTCTCATAAATTGTATATAAGGATTAACTGTCATGTGGACTGTTTTTATGGAGATGTAACGGTGAGGTAAGTGGACATAACTTGTGTAAAACCCGAAGGGTTTTACATACAAGTTATGTCCACTTACCTCACCGTTACATCTCCATAAAAATAGTACACATGACAGTTAATCCTTATATTTATATACATTTAGCGAAAAAGCCACTTTTGTAAATATATTTAAATCGAAAAGTGTATCGTGACAAGATCAGCCCAAAATACCCAATAGCACCCTTGGCAAAAGTTAATAGGAACAATTTCTCTTCATGTTGAAACCCGATGATGTATTAAGTCAATCCTGCGCGAGTCAAAATGCGCCCAAAGCACTACGCGTTCGTCTTTCCAAACCTAATGACGTATCGATGGTGTTATTAGCTTGGTGTTATTAGGCGTTGCGCATTCACCGAGAAATAACTGCAACTAGCCACGTGGGCGCCGACCAATCAGAATGCTGGATTTAGTGATGACAACACTTAGTGTGTAAATATATCCAAATGGCATCACAAAACATGATTCTTACACATGAAATATAAGTAGTGGCTCTCCTTGTCAGGTCGGAGCGATTATCATTTTGTTTATCGTGTTTAATCCGTCCCACCAATAAAGAAGTATTTATTTATTTACAACTGCGTATACTTCAGACGTTATATCATGAAACATGAACATCATAAACACATTAGTTTCGAAAAAATAAGACGACAATCGTGTTTTACATAGAGATGTATCAATCAATCAATCAATCAATCTAGTTTATCATATCTTCATGAAGATACAGATGTTTTAAAGATATGTCCAGGGGCTCGCTCCTCTGTTCTCGTCAATATTGGAGGATCCTGAAAAGTCATGTGCTACGGACTGCGTTTTCCTTTATCTTAGAAGTAACCACATTTGACTGCACACTGTGACCACTATTTTTGAACAGGCCTGCTCTACATTTCCATATCTCTTGGCAATTGTAACTTTTTTGGTGAAGCTAAATATATTTGTATCAACTTTGGTGCAACTCCCCTCATGTATGACTTGAACCGCGCCACTTTTGTCATATTTAAACCACCCTTATTAGACTCATGCATGCACTATATAATGGAGATGATTATCTATAAGTTTGGTGGTAATCAGCAACTAAACAAATTCTTATCATAGTTATTATCCCCCCCCCCAATCTCTCACCCAAACGGCACAAATTTCGCGTCTTTAAATCACACGTTTATATTCCTTGTATCACGGAGAAGAATAATATATCAATTTGGTCGAAATCTGTGCTAAAATTAGCCTCTCCCCTGACACCAACAACGTCACTTTAGAAAATTTTAGAACCATTATCTTATTCGTAAAAAGTTACCCCTGTTAGACCGCCTTGGTGCCATCTCGATTGTACCCTTAAAGTTATATATAGAACACAGACAGATATTCGCAAATATTTGATTCATTGTATCATTTGAGAAGAACGTGTATGAGTTTGATGGTAATTGGCACTAAACATATTTTTATAAGTTTTTTGTGACCCTCCCGTCCCTATTTCGGACTCAAGCGACGCCACTTTTGACATCATTAAACCACACACTTAGACTCATTATAGAGATGAATATATATAACATTTATGAAAATTGGCGAGTATACAAATTCGTATCAAATTTAGGGCACCATTGCATATCTCACACCAAAAAGGCACCAATTTGGCGCATTTAAACCACACGATTAGATTATCCGTATCACGGAGAATAATATGTATCAATCAGGTGGAAATCGGCGCTAAACATATCGTTTATCAATGTTTGTGTCCCTCTCACCCTCTATGCACCCCTGACTCGAATGGCCCCACGTTTGACATCTTTATACCACACAATTAGACTCCTGATATCATGGAGATTATTATTTGTAAGTTTGGTGCTAATCCGCGATTAAACAAATTTTTATCAAATTTAGTGCCCACCGCACCCCACTCCTATCTTTCACCAAAGCAGCACCAATGTGACGTCTTTAAAATCACACGATTAGATTCCTCGTATGATGGATAAGAATGTGTATCAATTTGGTGCAAATTGGCGCTAAAAATATTGTGTATCAATTTTGGTGCCCTCTCCCTTTCAGTGAACCATTGACTCGAATGACGCCACTTTTGACAGCTTTAAGCCACGCCATTAGACACCTCATACCATGGGGATGAATTTGCATAAGTTTCGTGGCAATCGGCGACTAAACCAGATTTAGTACCCACCCACCGACCCCCCCCCCCCCCCAAATCTCTAATCCCAACGTCACCAATTTGGCGTCTTTTAATAACACAATAAGATTCCGTGTATCATGGAGAAGATTTCAGAAGAATGTGCATCAATTTGGTGGAATTCGGCGCTAAAATTATTTTGATAAATTTTGGTGCCCCTCGCCCCTTCCATGTATCCCTGATGCGAACATTTGACATATTTAAACCACACCATTAGATTCTTGATATTATGGGGATGATTATATATAAGATTGGTCTTTGGTGGCAATCGGCGACCTTTTTTTTGCCCCTCCCCTTTTTCTGCCCCTGACAACTACGGCGTCACTTTAGAAAATTATAACCCTCGCCGTTATCTTTATCGTAGAAAGTTACCCCTACTAGATCCCCTTTGTATCATCTAGGTGGTCCCCTGTGAATTTATATAGAACACAGACAGACAGACAGACAGACATTCGCAAATATAGATATAGATAACTGCGTATACTTTATAGCATGAAACATGAACATCATAAACACATTAGTTTCGAAAAAATAAAAGACGACAATCGTGTTTTACATAGAGATGTATCAATCAATCAATCAATCTAGTTTATCATATCTTCATAAAGATACAGATGTTTTAAAGATATGTCCAGGGGCGCCTCTGTTCTCGTGCTGGAAACTGGCTAATCATTTTCAGTTTAAAAGAATTGATGTTATGCACGTATAGCAGCTACATGTGCCCGTCACAGCGATATTTTGAGTTGTTTATGTTAGGCGATGAGTCTGTTCTAAAAAATGAAAGAAATCCTCTGTATCGGGCAGATATATACCCTTGTCAGATGTCAATATTGGAGGATCCTGAAAAGTCATGTGCTACGGACTGCGTTTTCCTTTATCTCAGAAGTAACCACATTTGACTGCACACTGTGACCACTATTTTTGAACAGGCCTGCTCTACATTTCCATATCTATTGGCAATTGTAACTTTTTTGAATGGGACAGACTCAATCGTGTTATAATATATACATGAGCCATTCTAATATGGAATCCTCTGACGAGATTCAAGGTCCCCCAATTTGAATGAATATATGTGTCTCTTAAATAGATTGATATAAATATACGTGTAATGCTTTCTTCTATATATGTATCTGTTTGCTAGATCATTATAGGAATGCCCTGATTTCCATCCCCATATAAATGTGATAGTTGAGAAGATATAATTGTTCAAGTGACTTAATTCGGTCACCATTTGTCGAGATTGTGAAATTGGAATGCCAAAACTCCTTAGAAGGACATGGAGATTGCCTGTGAGATGACTATATATAACTTTGTTGGATATCGGCGAATTGAACAATCTTATAAATGCTAGTGAATCTCCTCTCGCCATCCATGACTCAAACGAACCCAAATGTGATTTAATTCATCATATCATTAGAGAAGAACGTGCATGAATTTGGTGGAATCAGTGCTAAATATATTTGTATCAACTTTGGTGCAACTCCCCTCACGCATGACTTGAACCGCGCCACTTTTGTCATATTTAAACCACGTCTATTAGACTCATGCATGCACTATATAATGGAGATGATCATCTATAAGTTTGGTGGTAATCGGCAACTAAACAAATTCTTATCATAGTTATTACCCCCCCCCCCCCATCTCTCACCCAAACGGCACCAATTTCGCGTCTTTAAATCACACGTTTATATTCCTTGTATGACGGAGAAGAATAATATATCAATTTGGTCGAAATCTTTGCTAAAAATAGCCCCCTCTCACCGCAACGTCACCAATTTGGCGTCTTTAAATCACACTATAAGATTCCGTGTATCATGGAGAAGATTTCAGAAAATTGTTCATCTATTTTGTGGAATTCGGCGCTAAAATTAATTTGATCAATTTTGGTGCCCCTCGCCCCTTTCGGGTATCCCTGACGCGAATGGCGCGACTTTTGAAATATTTAAACCACACCATTAGATTCCTGATATTATGGGGATGATTATATATAAGTTTGGTGGCAATCGGCGACCATTTTTGTTCTGCCCCCCCCCCCCCTTTTCTGCCCCTGACAACAACGGCGTCACTTTAGAAAATTCTAACCCTCGCCATTATCATTATCTAAGAAAGTTACCCCTATTAGATCCCTTTTGTGTCATATAGGTGGTCCCCTGTGAATTTCTATATAACACAGATAGACAGACAGACATACATTCGCAAATATAGATATAGATAACACTTATGTATGTACAATGGTGAATGAATAAAGACTTCTTGTCTCAATAGTTTATTCCAAAATGATGAATTAGTGCTTTCTTGACTAGCTCCGATCTCAATTCATTTCAGAAACACAGAACTAAAGATACCCGCATCCATTGCAAAACTTGTATCATTCCCTTTTTAACAATGTCGATCATACCCATCGATAAAAATAATAATGCGCGTAAAAATAATAGCCCGAAAATCTGTCTTAATTCATCTAACGACAGTATGCTATAATACAATGCGAGGATATTATAAACAAGAAAACCATAGTCAGAAATGGTAATGCCATCATATATATAGATGTATCTATGCCTATATAGCTAATGGCTATGTATATATAGTTGATTATATGTAATTTTTGCGTGCATGTGTATAGGATGTGCTTGATGAGAAAGCATATGAATTTTTTTTTAATCGGACGTGCCAAGCTAAAGTTATGATAATTATGAAATATATATACTCACGTATGATGTGTTCACAACGGGCGCATACGTTCCGATGGGTTGAAAGGTTCATCGCCAAACATGGAACGGCCATTATATTGATACACTAATATATTAACATATTTCCACGGCACAACGTGGAGTGGAAATCATTTGTCTCGACTGTCGCGGTAGAAGTGAATTGGCACTTCGGTGGTTAATGTTTAAGAGTTTAGTGGTAATCAAGTAATGATTGACATGGTCAGTTGAGTTAAGCGTGCGAGTTGTAGCATGAAATTGTCGTGGTGAACGACCGTGTATAGTTAGGTCAATCTGAGCGTCGCGTTCAAACAGAATAGACCAAGTTTAAACTATTCATCGGCGGCTATGGACGAACATCAACAAAACTTGTCTACTGAAGATAGACTTTTGAATCGACTCGATTCGTTGATGACGAGGAGACTGGAGGTTTTCAAAACCGAGTTAAATACATCTCAAAGAGAACGGTCTGACGTGCAGATTGCCCGAATCGAGGGCCTTTCAGCAGACAGCCACAAATTCAAGAAAAAAGGAAATGAAGACCAATATCGACATGGTTTAAATGTATTAGACACCCTTAACCAAGCCAAAGATAGTTTGGCTGTTTCTATCGACGATGCGGCGGCAACAGCCGAAGGTATAACATTGATTCAAAATCGACAAAAACTAATTCGGATCGCAGATTAGTCAGAAGCGGGATGGGGTACAGTCAACGAGTATGTCGGAAATAAACTCGCAGACGATTCGGAGGATGAGCGGAAACTAGGAAGGGCGGAGCGCACTCAGTGCAGTTGGAAAAATCAGACAGCTGAAGAAAAAGCGTGATTTCAGAGGCAAAAGACTCAGCCCCTACGACAAAGAACGCACGACGTATCCAAAGACCCCAGAACCAAGGAAGCTAGGCCCCTGTTTCGCCTGTGGTTTATTTGGCCATGTTAGAGCCTTCTGTCCAATGCTAAAGGGCGCACAGAGCAGTTTGAGCCACAGTAATAATCAGATGAGTATATTAGACACTTTATCTGACAAAATCGAGTTCCAAAATCTCGGTAAGCGGAAAGTTAATGGTGATAATGTAGCAAATTCTGGTAATTCTAACACAAATTTTGATTGCAGTCGCTCATCATGTAATTATTCTGATGCACGCTCAAAAAATGTGTCACCAGCGTTTAGATTAAGAGATCACCAAATGAATTGGGTTGAAATTGGAGTTTCCGAATACATGTTGACAGTAATTTCAGAAGGATACAAAATCCCTTTCATCAATGAGCCTCCAAAAGCCATTATGATAAATAATCGTTCTGCCAGAACACACCGTGAATTTGTAGAAAGTGAAATACAAAATTTGTTGAATCTTGGTGTTATATCATTATCACAAGATACACCGCATGTTATCAATCCCTTAACGGTGGCTACTAGTAAATCCGGTAAACTGAGATTAGTCTTGGACTGCAGACATGTAAATCTGTATTTATTCAAATTTGAGTGTAGTTTTGAAGATTCTTCTTTGGTAGAACACATGTTAAAACCAAACGATTTTGCAATTACTTATGATGATGGTAACCAAAATTATTACATTTTTAATGTTTTACCATTTGGTTTGAGTTCAGCTGGATTAATTTTCACCAAGCTGATGAGAGAGGTGATAAAATATTGGAGATCCAAGAGTTTTAAAATCGTAATGTTCTTGGAAAATGGTATTGCTTTCTGTGAGGATAAAGTTGATTGTGTAGATCTCGGTAGAGAAATTAAAACTGATCTTGTAGTTTGGGCTTTATTCTATCAAATGAGACATGTGAATGGCAGCCTAGTCAAATTGTCGTTTGGTTGGGTCTCAATTCGAATATTCTTGAAGGAAAATTAAGTGCTGTATCTGATCGAATATCCAATCTTATTTCTTTGATGGAGTCAATATTGAAAATTTTGACTGGACATCGTGTATTGCATGTCAGATTATTGGCTCGTGTGGCTGGGATGATTATATCACTGAAATTTGTTATTGGATTGGATAGGATTGTTTATTTGCACAAATTAAATACATAATACACAAACATAATAATATATATTTCAAATTTGCACAGGAGCGGCATGGCCAATACAGGCCGTCTTCCTGCCGCCCTTATACATAATAGAGAATAAGCAGATGGCGATCATATTGTTGTGTGACAATCGAGATGTTGCATGAGGGTCAGCTGTTGAAATAATGTGTTGTTAAAAGCTGTCAGGATCCGAACCAGAGCTCTGTATTATTGTTTGTCACAACGGTGTCATTGGGAAGATTCAGTTGTTATTTCCGAAACAGCTAACGATGAACTCAGGTACTGGAAAATACACGTGGCAGGGTTAAATTCCCGAAAATTTGGTTCAAAATCCGAGCCCCAGGTGCAGATGTTCAGTGACGCGTCTAAAATTGGATTTGGGTATTACCATAGCTTAATAAGTTTTAATGAAGTTGATGGAAAACGTGACTCGGATTTTAATGATTCCGATCATGTTGTGTCAAGTGAAAAATCTGAGTTGTGTTTAATTCCAACAGTTGCGGACGAGGTATCATTTTCTCGTTTGAGTAATAGTGCACGTCACGGTATGGTGACTGTCGACGATGTTCATTCAAGCAATTTTGCAAGTCACGATATGGTGACTGGTGACTTTGGTTCAACCAAATTTTCAAGTCACGGTATGGTGACATTTACTGACGTTTGTTCAACCAATTTTACATGTCACAGTATGGCGATTGCCGACGATTTTTGTTCAACCAATTTTATAACTAACGCCATGTCGAACTATTCTTGTGATAATAATTCAGATTGTGCCATTAACGGCAGCGGACACATCACGGCGAATTCAAATGTCCACGGAGAATATAGATCTCGAAATGCCATTCATGTTTCCCCGAGGTAAAAATGTTAAATTTGGATTATTGAATGACAAGCATTATGTAGATATGATCCGTACATGGACATTTCAAGAGCAAACCGAAAGTTCAACCTGGAGAGAAGCCGAGGCAGTGCGCCGAGGTTTAAAATCTTTTGTGCAAGCGTTCAAAGGAAAACATGTACTGATATTTGTTGATAATTTAAATTTGTGTTATTTATTCAATGCCGAAAGTTAAATTTTGGGTCTTCAAAACATTGCCTTGGATGTTTTAGAGACATGCGACAATAATAATATACATATTGATTTTAAATGGATCCCAAGAAAAGAAAACACTAGAGCAGATGCATTAAGTAGAGTCTATGAGAAAAATGACTGGGAAATTTCTGAAAAATATTTCAGACATTAATGAAATTTCGGGAAATCATGATATTGACAGATTTGCAAGCAATTTAACAATCAAGTGTCACAGGTTCAATTCACGATGGTGGTGTCCCGGCACCGAATCGATAGACGCTTTTACACAAAATTGGCGTCGTTGTGTGAACTGGTGGGTTCCGCCGCCTCATTTGGCATTAAAAGTTATTAACAAACTTTGCACAGAGAAAGCAAATGGTACTGTAATTGTTCCATTGTGGAAATCCGGAGCGTTTTGGCCTTTTCTTTTCCCGGAAAAGGGGCTTGCAGCACACTTTGTAAAAGATATAAAATTATTGAATAATGATTGTTTGGTAAAGAAACATGATAGTTTCGGCATGTTCGATGGGACATGCGAAAACATGAAACTGATGGCGCTTAAAATCAGATTTAAATAATGGATAAAGTTGCCACATCAGAGTAAAAATTTAGAATATTAGTCATTAATGTGATACATGTGTATATACAAACGTGATATTTTATTGAAACCATTTTTTGTTCAGGTTCTCAGCTGAAAGATGTTGTAAGCAGACAGGTTCATATGGCTGAATTCCATCACCAGGACTGATAGATTGACGGGGAAAATGTGCGATCTCCTTCTTCGTTCCAGGAGTGACAACACGGTATTTCAATACAACAGTTATTTCAAGAAATGGACATTTTTCGCAGAATCTCACGGCAGTGCTTCGACACCAGCAATTCCGATTGTGATAGCTTTATATTTAACTGATATTTTGGACAAAGGAGGTTCCTATAGCACCGTTTCAGCTACAGAATATGCTATACGTTGGTTCCACGAATTGATGAATTTCGCTGATCCTACTTCGAACGGTTTCGTTAAAAATAATTTCGAGAGACATGTTGTTAACATTGTGTTCTTTCTACGAAAATCAAATTGACGATTTGTTAGTTCTGCGAGATTTGACAATGAGTTTACTCGCTTTCTCGGGTTTCCTACGTTTTGATGAGCTAGTGTCTTTGAAATCCAACGATCTGTTATTCTATAACGACCATATTAAGATAAAAATTAGAAAAAGCAAAACTGACCATTATCGGAGTGGAAATGAAATAGTTATTGCAAAAGGACGAACATCGGCCTGTCCGTATCGCCTTTTACAGAGTTATTGGACAAAAGCAGGTTTAGACCATTCAGAAGATTTGTTTATATTACGTAGATTGTATAGATCCAAAAATACATGCAAGCTTGTAAAAAGTAATGCGATGTTGAGTTATACTCGCGTTAGAGAATGTGTTTGTTCTCGTTTTAAATCAGTTTTCGGCAATATCGATATAGGCTTGCATTCTTTGAGAGCCGGTGGTGCTACTCAGGTAGCAAACGAAAAAATTCCGGAAAGATGTTGGAAACGTCATGGACGATGGAAATCAGAAACCGCCAAAGACGGTTATGTTGAGGACTCGCTCGACAGTAGGCTAAGTGTCACCAGATGTTTAAATCTCTGAATTGATATACATGTCACTGCATACTTACCATTCTTAAAATTGTTTTTCTGAAATACCGTTATGGGAAATTGAAGGTATACGAATACATTGATATAATATTATGCATATTTGTTTCACTCTTTACCCGTCCTTTCATAAATATGTGTGAGCGTGACCATTAGCAACCAGGTGTTTACTTATTCATTTGTCAGTGGGGTTGAGACTAACATATTTCTACGGCACAACGTGGAGTGGAAATCATTTGTCTCGACTGTCTCATAGAAGTGAATTGGCACTTCGGTGGTTAATGTTTAAGAGTTTAGTGGTAATCAAGTAATGATTGACATGGTCAGTTGAGTTAAGCGTGCGAGTTGTAGCATGAAATTGTCGTGGTGAACGACCGTGTATAGTTAGGTCAATCTGAGCGTCGCGTTCAAACAGAATAGACCAAGTTTAAAAAGAAATATATATATCTATATATATTATCTATCTAATTATCTCAATATGATTAGTATATGACAATCAGACATGTATTTCCGAAGCACGATGAGGTCCGACATCGATCCTGGAGGCAGCGCTAGTAAGTAGCTTCGGATTCCAGGTTTCATATTTTCCTCCTAAAAGATAGTACAAATTAATACAAGGGTTTTTTACAGTGGTTTTCCTGGCTCACTTCGTTGTCGGTGAAGGGAGTTTCGGAACTACACATTTCGCAGAAAATTTTCTAATATCAAAATGATACAATTTCCAGTTATAAGATGTTAAGATAAGGTTATATGATGTGTTTGATTATTAAATGTCTAATAATTAATTAAAAGGTTTGCCGCCACCCACTGTGTGAGCGTGACAATTAGCAACCAGGTGTTTGCTTATTCATTTGTCAGAGGGGTTGAGACTACTGGTTATATTCACACCCATTGACAACACAATGACAAACACCTTGACGATTGACATGTTATTATGTTGACGTGTTGCCAGCTCGCGGCAAATACAGTAAACCGTGTGCCAAGACAACCACAGGGACATAACTTTCAACCCGGGAAGAAGATAGGAAATCTCTGTCAGAGGGGCGCTCGATTACCACACATATCAGCGTCGCTGTTGACCACATCTAGATCACAAAAGTACTGAGCACCAAATCGAATTAGCGAGCGTCCATGCAATAACATAGGGAAATGATTTGTGGAGTAAACAGAACACGGTCTTGAGGATTATCAAGACCAGATGTATCGCCTAGAAAGCTACTGAAACCAGGAGAGTTAATAGGACCCATGGGGAGATGACGATAACTCAATTACCCTAAGTACGATGAACCGACGCGCCGTGAAAATACACATGGCCATCATTAGCAGAGACTGGGTATTTTAGGAAGAAGAAGCCGACATGATAAGACAGTTCTAACCAGCTACCCGATAGTAACAACAAATTCTCGGACGCCAGAGAAAAGCAGCTAGAAGGATGGATGAAGATACAAGGTAAACATGATGATCTTGTGATCCTAACAACATCTCACTGATGCGCCGGCGGAAGAAGAACATGAGACGACAGGAAGATAAACTCAACCGGAACTCAACCGAGTAGAAGACAAGCAGATACATCCAACCTATGAAGACGGAAGAAGATCCCAACCCAAGCAGACGACAGGAAGAGAAACCCAGATACCCATGATTGAACATTATTGACTTTGTTATATATAAATAATCAAACCGTTCTGATAGCCTTAAGAGTTATATGTACCCGTATTGGCACATATCTCTTAACTGGTGCCTTCGAGCCAGGATCTGAACGCTAATCACAGACACAACGTGAAGCCAGAAGAGGAACAGTGTGAACAGAAACAGTGTGGGAAAATTCGCAAAACGTGAGTCTAATTGTTTATTATCATAATGGCTACCCAACAATCAATTGGTGTTCTCGCCCCATTAACAGAGTCTATCAATTCTCAAATTGCTGCAATGGCCATGACTACGGTCACACAGGTAGTGACGTCATTTGACGGGGACCCCACGAAATACCACGGGTGGGTCAAGTCGATAGAAAAATGCGCGATCCTAACCGGCGCTAACGAAGCAAAGAAGCCCTATATGGCATTCCAGAGCGCGACGGGCCCCGTATCAGATTTTTTACAAAGATATTTGGCCACGAATCCTAACGCCACGTGGCAAGACACAAAAACTGAATTATCTAGTCGATTTGCCGAGATAAATGACATTCAATTCGCCTTTTCGATGCTAAGAAAAATCAAGCAAAAACAAAACGAAAATTTACATGTGCTTGCCGAACGAATTTTGGAGATCGCGACGGTGGCATACCGAGAGCAAATCGGCGGGATCAACGCGGTTGAAGGTCAACTCGTAGGGTTTTATATTGACGCTTTAAGAAGCGACAGTTTGAAAATGAAGTTGATCAGGGATGCGCCGAAGACACTAAAATTGGCAGCCGACATCGCTATGCGGGAAATGGGGATCCGACGGGTATTCAACCTACGAACGGGCCGCGAAAATTACAACGAAAACGAACCGGAAGCAATGGAAATCGATAGTTTCAGAAACAAACACGCGAGAACAACCTGCGATATTTGCGCAAGCGATAACCACACGACCCGTGAACACCGATCACGCCCGAGACAGGTGCATGTCGAAGCGGTGGTTAAACCACGAACAGTCGAATGTTGGACGTGTCAAGGTGATCATTTCGCTCGCGACTGCCCCTTTAAGACCGAAAACCGGAGGCACGTATCTTGCTGGGTTTGCGAAGGTAACCACTTAGCTAGAAATTGCCCCTCTAAATCCGGAGATTCGAAGCAGAGGCAATGGAACACGCCAGTAACGCCACCTAGGGGAATCCGCCGAGATCAGCCGAACCGATCACGTGACCTATCCCATGATACACCGCGTCACAGCCGGAGATATCCGACATTAAACGAACCACCGCGACTAATGACCCCGCCCACATACGCAAAAAACTAAGGAATCCTCTCATTGAGGCCACATGTGAGAGGAAATTTAGTATCAACATTGTGGGGAATCCCAGCTCGTGTTTAGTCAGAATAGGGAAAAATAAATATCGCTCATTAGTAGATAGTGGAGCGGAAGTATCATTGATTCACAAACGCGTCTATGACGCATTACAGTTCCGACCAAAACTAACTAGGGAACACATCAACCTTAGCTCCGTGAATGGGAAGTCACTGGGCGTACTTGGTAGCGTGGAACTGACCTTCAGAATGGCGAAACTAAAATTAACCCATAAATTTTATGTGGCGAATGATATGACCCGGAATATGATCTTGGGGAGGGATTGGTTGACCTCTCGGGGGGTCAGACTATATTATGATCTGGGATGCCTCAAGGTCAGTGACGTGTACGTCCCATTGGAATCGGACGCGCACATAGCTTCCCTGCTGAGATTGACCAGCAAGGTTAGCTTAAAGCCTCAAACATCAACTTTATGTATGGGAAAATCAAAAAACTTAGCTTCTCTTCGCAAGTCGACATTAGTAGAGGTGGCCCAAATCGAGACAGGCTACCTAGCGTCAGAACCCGGTCTGGAAATCGGCAGCTCCATTTCTGGGGTGGGCAAGAGGAACAAGGTCCCGGTATTACTCGTCAATAACACCAACAAAACGTTTCGCCTACGACGGGGCAGTGTAATCGGCAAGACGGTAGTGTGTGACCCTGGAACCAGCCGCGAAATTAACTCTTTGTCACAAAGTTCCCAGTTCCCGACGACCTGTAATTACCGCGACGATGGCTACGCCCTTAGACGCGCCGGCCATAACGGGGGAGACAACTCTAGGTCAGCGCGCGCTACCGGCGAGAAAAGATTAAATTTGGCCGAAGTTTCGTGCCCAGAGCGATACAGAGAAACACTGATAAAATTGTTGAAGTCCAACTCGGACATCTTTGCCGACAAAGATACCGAGCTGACACAAACGAGCACAGTCAAAATGCATATCGACACGGGAAACAACCCTCCGATAAAACTTCGCCCGTATCGCACCCCTTTGAATAAACGACCGGTGGTTGACGTTGCCATAAATGATATGCTAGAAGCAGACATTATCAGGCCGAGTTCGAGTCCTTACTCAAGTCCGATTGTTATGGTTGATAAGCGCGATGGCACCAAACGATTTTGCGTCGACTTCAGGCAATTAAATGCCGTAACCAAACCTATGTCATACCCACTTCCGGTTATCGACGATATTTTGGCACTTCTTGGAAAATCTAAATTCTTCACCGCTATCGATCTCAAAAGCGGTTATTGGCAGTGCCAGGTCGCAGAGGAGGACAAGCAAAAGACGGCATTCGCTTGCCACCGAGGTCTTTTTGAATTCAACTCCATGCCTTTTGGGCTCCGGAACGCTGGAGGGGTTTTCTCCCAGCTGATGGCCCAGGTGTTATGTGGGATGGGTGATTACGCCATTGCCTACTTAGACGACGTCCTCATCTACAGCGAGTCCCTAGAATTACACTTGGAACATATCCAGAAAGTCTTTGACAAGTTGCGCCAACATACACTGAAATTAAAATTAAAAAAGTGCCAATTCCTAAAGCAAGAAACACGGTATTTGGGTTTTATAATTGATACCGACGGCGTCCGACCTGACCCCGACAAGGTCAAGGCCATCCGGTCGCTTGTGCCCCCAACATCAGTAAAAGAAGTACGTTCCTTCATTGGCATGAGCAACTACTACCGCAGATTTGTCCCCTCATTTTCGCAAATCGCTGAACCTTTGGTACAGCTTACAAAAAAATATGCCAAATTCAAATGGGACCAAGCTTGCCAAATTTCGTTTGACAAACTAAAAGAAAATCTCACGGCAGTGCCTCTCCTGGCCTACCCAAATACGGCCACGCCCTATACATTGTATACTGATGCAAGCGACCTTTGCATCGGTGCCTGTCTGACCCAGTTGGGCTCAGATGGCGTTGAAGAACCAATTTATTATCTCTCACACAAACTTGGTGATACTCAAACCCGATGGCCAACTGTGGAGAAAGAGGCATATGCAATTCACTTCGCATTACAAAGGTTGGACCATTACCTTCATAACGCCACTTTCACGATAAAAACAGATCATAAACCATTGAAGTATCTCTTGGAATCCCCCATGCAGAACAAGAAAATTCAACAGTGGGCTTTGGGCATAACTGGATATAACTGTAACATTGAGTACATAGCTGGCCCAGATAATCACTGCGCAGACCTGCTCAGTCGAACGCCACCTAATGCTTATACGGAACAAGAGAAGGCAGAAGTAGAGGTAGATATCAACGACAATAACTTTACTGTCGCCGAGACCCAAGCGGAAATCGCCGCCTTGAATTCGTCTCGATTTAAACCCAAAGACTTCGCAAGCTGCGAGGTAACCCCAAAGGAACTGCCGAATAAAACTCAAATTGGTCAGGCTTACCAACCTACTAATCTACTGTTCAACAAGCCAGGCTTCAACATGCTTGAGGAACAAAAGAAAGACCCGGAAATTGCGTCAGTTCTGGAGGCCCTCGACAAAGGCGAGGACACCCGGAATGACAAACACTTGATGATTGACGGGGTACTCTATTACCTCTCGAGTGCTGACGCAGAACCGACCCCACGCCTTTGGGTGCCCGCACATCTTCAAACCAACATAATCCAACAATACCACGATGATAACGGCCACGTGGGAGTAGACAAAACGCATGATGCGATTAGGTCGAAATATTTTTGGCCCAGACTGTACAAGGAACTAAACTGTTACATTGGAAAGTGCGTGACCTGCCAAGTCAGGTCTCTGCAAAAACAATCCCCTAAAATGCAAATAACGGACACGCCCCCCTACCCTTTTGCCAAAATTGGGTTGGACCTATCAGGGCCCTACCCCACGTCGCTATCGGGTAACCGCTACATTATCAGCTTCATAGACTTATATAGCGGGTGGGCAGAAGCGTTTCCGGTCAAGGACAAGTCGGCCGATAACGTTGTTCATCTCTTGATCGACGAGATATTCCCGCGACATGGATGCCCTCTAGAAATAATAACTGATAACGGCAGTGAGAACATTAATTACAAGGTCAGGGACACTCTGAAGGCCTTGAACATTCACCATGTGACTACGTCTTATTATCACCCCCAGAGCAACAGTAGGGTGGAGAGATTTCACAGGACTTTTAAAGACATTGTCTCAAAGAAAGTGGCAGACCAAATAAACACGTGGGACGTCCATTTAAATCAAGCACTAGCTGCGATTCGATTTAACAAAAATGAAACTTCAAAATTCTCCCCCTTTTTCTTGTTGTACAATCGAGACGTCGTGTTCCCAATAGACAATCTCCTAAAACCCAGGCGTAAATACGCGGGAGAAGATTACCATCAGATAGCGCTGCAACAACAGCACAAATCCTTTATGATGGTACACAAACACGTGAAACAGGCGAAACGCCAACAAGCAGCGAAATTTAACAAAAAGGCCACAGACACCAAATTCGAGATTGGCGAGGCCGTCTATGTGAAGAATCATTTACGAAAAAGCAAACTTGAAAGCAAATGGAAACCCTACTTCCGCATAACCAAGCAAATAACGCCCGTTACTTTCGAGTTAAGGAATCAATTAACTGGGAAAGTCACACAATCCCATGCTGAACATATGCGCAAAGCCAACCTGGAATGGGAAATCCCCAAAACTGACAACAACAAGCGTGCTCAAACGTATGTTGTTCCCCCCGAAGACGAAGATAGCGACGTTCCTGCCCCTAACCCTGTGGGTGGGTCTTCTGGCGATGAAACAGAACCATTACCAGATGATGTAATCGCTCGATATCGGAGACAATGTTCGGACTCCGATGACGAAGATGTCCCTTTAAGCGAGCTTAAGATGCGCTTACAGCGTAGGAAAACGCGACTCGCGCGCTCAGAGCCGCTACAAAACCCTGACTCGTCCATGGACGAGAGACCAGAGCCGAGTGCCAAGGCACGACGCGCTCCAGCGCCTCGTCGAAACGGGCGCAAAGTAACAAAGATGTTTACAAGTGATGACAGCTCAGAGGATGAGTTAATGGAAGTGGCCGCCATTGAACAAAACCCTCGTGAATCTAGGCCCGTACCGGCCCCACGCAAGTGTAAGCAGCTCATGAATGGAGCGCTTAGTGACATAAGAACCAAGCAATCATTTAAAAACCTGTTGTACTCAATGGCAGCAGTGATGTAAATAATAATGAAACGCCCGAACTATTTACCTGGATTTCATTTCGGAATGAATGAGACCCCACTTTTAACTGTCTTATTGATGACTGATGAGTCTAACCTGGCTTCGTAAATGTTGAAAATAGTTAGCCCGACGCCCCAGACCGAATCGCGAATAAATAGTCATGTTCGGATCAATGACAGGTCGCGCGCCCCATGAAACCCGGCACGTGCGCATGGCGATTTAATAAATAAAGCTTTGAACTTTACAATCACGCGCCGAGAGATAACGAGCACCGCGCCGACGTGCAAGGTTACTACGTTTGAGCGCACCTCGCTCAAATAAACACGATCGAAAATATGCTCACGACTGACTTAGTGAACGAAAAAGTATACCCCAATGAATGGTAGAGATGGCCAGGGTGGTATTTTGCCCTAGAAACGTAGTTACAGTAGTAATTTTCATTATCTTGACCCACCGATTCTGGTGGAAATTCGTTAAACATCAGTTGCCAACGTTAGCCATTATGTATAATAAGCAGTTAGACCAGCGACCTGAGGATATCCCGAATGCCGTGTTCAAAGGACCCATCGACGAAGCAATGGAGACGGATGCACCAAAGCCGTCTGCGCTATTCCGGGACAACACTCAGGAACGCCTACATGTATATCCAATTATAGCCGTCAGAGGCTGACCACATCTGTGGCGGATTTGGATTAGTATTAATTATGTATCGTATATTAATGTATTCCGAATTTCCTCCGTAATTATTGTTGCGCGGATATCAGAATCATTCGCATGTATATAGACATTTATGCATTTCATATATTTCAAATATTAATTGTTGCATAACGATGTCCAGGGTATTATAGTTGTATAATCATCAGAATGATTATAGCAAGCGTTGAATAGGGACTATAAATCCCGACATTCAGTCATACGTTTTGATAATTGAAATCAATCACCCCGACTTATCTGGTGTTTAAACTGTTCGTCAACAAATCCATCTATATAATTAGTTGTAAATTCCATTTTCGTATTGGGCCGATCTGACGACCCTCAAGCGATACCGATAAATTGGAAAATTAACCATTGTGTATTCTGACTGTGTCATTTGTTCTCAAACCTCACACAAATATCCGTTTGAGTATTACAGGCTGACCATGGCGGTGGAACAAGGGTCGACCAGTTGTCAGAACCTACCCCATACTCGGACATTGAGGACGAAAATACCTCGACGTCCGCTGATGACGAAAATGACGACGCCATGAAATTTCAATCATAGTTTTACACCGAAAGAGTCACAGCCAGTGGGTCGGAGTTGTCTGAGAGACGCCCAGACGACCCGATCTACACGGAGACGTCCGACATCGAACCAGCTATCCATCGCCGATGCCGCTGTTGCGAAACACTTCGACGAATCATCGACCTGCTGCGCAGCGACGAATTGGACTTGCGATTTCAAGATCAACTTTAAATCGAAAAAGTGAAGGAGTAATGTGCCAAGACAACCACAGGGACATAACTTTCAACCCGGGAAGAAGATAGGAAATCTCTGTCAGAGGGGCGCTCGATTACCACACATATCAGCGTCGCTGTTGACCACATCTAGATCACAAAAGTACTGAGCACCAAATCGAATTAGCGAGCGTCCATGCAATAACATAGGGAAATGATTTGTGGAGTAAACAGAACACGGTCTTGAGGATTATCAAGACCAGATGTATCGCCTAGAAAGCTACTGAAACCAGGAGAGTTAATAGGACCCATGGGGAGATGACGATAACTCAATTACCCTAAGTACGATGAACCGACGCGCCGTGAAAATACACATGGCCATCATTAGCAGAGACTGGGTATTTTAGGAAGAAGAAGCCGACATGATAAGACAGTTCTAACCAGCTACCCGATAGTAACAACAAATTCTCGGACGCCAGAGAAAAGCAGCTAGAAGGATGGATGAAGATACAAGGTAAACATGATGATCTTGTGATCCTAACAACATCTCACTGATGCGCCGGCGGAAGAAGAACATGAGACGACAGGAAGATAAACTCAACCGGAACTCAACCGAGTAGAAGACAAGCAGATACATCCAACCTATGAAGACGGAAGAAGATCCCAACCCAAGCAGACGACAGGAAGAGAAACCCAGATACCCATGATTGAACATTATTGACTTTGTTATATATAAATAATCAAACCGTTCTGATAGCCTTAAGAGTTATATGTACCCGTATTGGCACAACCGTTATTTTATCGGTTCTCTTTTACGACATTGAATTGTTTTCGGCTGGTATGTATCTTTTATTTGTTATTTGTTCTAATTTCTATCGAAATGGAGGTATGCAATTGACTGAGAAGCCAATATACGAATGCTGAACACTGAATTATTTACAAACAATCTCGAGAGTCATTATGAAATAATTTCCGATAAGGTTTCACAATGCCTTCAATGTTTCATGAAAGCACCACCTCAGAATTACGTTAAAACAACTAATTACTGTAAGTTTCTCATTGACCACGGCAGAAAACCTATAAATGCGGACCAAAAATGTACTAATCGGATTAAATACACTCCGGATACTTCGTATTAAGACCTTTTAGTCTACGTTCCAACGTAAACATCTGTTCACAGTGTTAAGTTGTCAGGGTTATTTCGGACGCCACCAAGGGGTACTAAAACAAATATCACAACATCGGTATGTTGGCTTTATGAATAATAAAAATATACCTTCTTTCGACACAAATACAAGTCTGGACACATGTCATTTATAAAAATAGAATATAGGCTATATTAGCGGTCGTTGCGGAAGACGCTTACCACGCGCTAGTGTCTGAAATCACCCCAAAGGAATTTCAAGGGCCCACAAAAGGGTGTTTCCAATGTGAAATATCCAAAAGTTTGAGTTTTATTTTTTGACTCATTTTAGACCACATAATTGAACATCCGTGTTTATTGGTCATAATTTGGTTTCAATATGTCATTCAATTAATGCAATTATTATAAAAGTTGAAATATAAGACTCAAAATTATCTTTTTCATTTCTTTTATTTGTAATTGGCATAGCTTATCACAAACCAAAAACCAACATTATTGACATAATGTAAACGACAATAAATGAAATTGAAATTCCCAACTACACCTTTTACCGGGCTCGGACTCGGGGTCGCACTACAACTTTTATTGTGTCCCAAAAATCCCAATTTCTATAAACAAAACCTCCATGCCACCAATGGATACCATGAATCACGGGCTGAGAGAACACCATTACAAGGCTTAACAAGAAAACCATAGTAAGAAATGGTAACGCCACCAAGATTATAGTATTACATATAAATAGAAATTATAAAAAATGCATAAAATATTTTGATAACAATTGCGTTTAAACAAGTAATCCTTCAAATTATTACTAACAAAGCAAGTAAACGACTATGGGGTCACTCAACAGATTATAAAGACTTGGACTGAGTATACTGTAAATACTAAAATTAAAATTAAATAATTAAAAGATAAAATTTAGCAAGTAGTAAAAGTTAATTTTCTCATTTAATTTTTTGTTTTTGGTTAAATAAAGCAATAATTTAAATGTAACATTTGGTTTAAAAAAAAATTATTGACCGTGGCTCTTCCAATAATTGCGCGACTGACCTGGTCAATTGTTCTTAAGAAGTTGTTTTGAGAATTACTATGGAGGGAAATAGTTATGGCTGTGGCTTCGCAAGTAATTAACTTGGTGACGTGATGTTAACAAATCTGAACTCCAGTAAACCAAGGACGCTCCATACCAAATATAAGGTAAATTAATAATTCTTTAGAAGTTGTTTTAAGATTTACTATGGAGGGAAAGAATTGTGGTGCTGGCTTCGCAACTATTTGACCTCATTGTAACAAATATAAATATTAGTCACTCAGGCAATAGATGTATCTATTCTGTATATTAAGTTATTGGGTCTTACGTGTCTTGAGATGTCTAAATAGTTTTCGATGGACAGATCGCACAAGGGACCCAATCCAATCTTCTGTTGGGATTCCAATTGTTGGCTTATTAAATATGCACATATGCTTAAGATACAGTCGCGCGCGAAGCACGCTCCCGTAAGTCGGGTTTTGGATCCCAGTTGATGAAAATATCATTGAAATAATCGGTTTCCCCCAATAAATATCCATATATTCAATATACATGTTTTGGAGCAGAATTAGGCAGTCCATATTGGACGCCATCATGGAATTTATTTTGTTTTCTTTTAATTTTCACACATATTTATTAGTTATGTGGATGGAGTTCTCATTAAACCTCACATCCTTATATTGGTTACAGTAATGCCCAAAGTAATTGACCACTTAACCACATCAGACTTATCCCCTGAAATCAACTCCAATTAACACAATATATGGGGCCGAAACGTCCCGGCCGAAACGTCCCAGCCGAAACGTCCCTGGACCGAAAAGGTCTGAGCCGAAACGTCTCCGGACCGAAACGACCCGTTCCCATATACGTATACGGTATACTATAGTAATACCATAGACATATAAGTACAAGTATCACGCGATAAAATATTACGTAACGTGACTATACCGATGAAAGAAATAAATAAATTGGACCCGGATTAGAGGTTGGGTTGGTTATATGTGGATAATTGGATATGGAATTCATACCGATGAAACGATACAAATTAGTGGAGCGATACAGACCATTGTTGACACTTAGTCAGGCGAAGCGGGAGAAAATAGGGGGTTGATACGATAGACCAAAATAAATTTGTTGGGTGATAATGACCAATGTTGATGTATAAAGTAACGCGACTGTACTGTCGCACAATTATCAGCTGTAACCGGTAAAATATGGACTCTAGTGCCCAATATGGAACAGCTCAGAAAATATTTGCAGGGCCCTAAAATTTATTTAACATGGCATTTGCCATTAAAATCGATTTATGTCAATAAAACTGTCATTTTTCAAAATTTTAAGCTGAGACTCGGTGTATGTGCGTGGAATACATATATATTCCTAAAATGACAGAGTCCAGCGCGTAATTATGTTTTAGATGGAAGAAATTGAATTTGTTTTCGATAATAAATTTGCAGCGTGGACTGGACGGGTCAACCCGGTCATCGAGTGCGCTCAATTTGTAAACAAAGTTTTGTCAATAGTCGTTTTGGTCAAACTATCCCTTTTTAGACCGGACAGTAGATCCGAATTTAGATAGAATTATCAAAAGAATTTGACCGATTCGGGTGTAGTATAAGAGAATAGAGTGGAGAAATATTGGTGATAATTCCAGAAAATAAAGATGGTGGAGAATCACAATGAAACTACCCACAATTCACTTCACTACACCAGGGGGGTTCCCAATGGGTTACACATTATTTTCAGTCTATCAAATTATTTATATTTTCAACAAGTGACTTTAAGTTTACAATTTCAGCCTATCCTGACTCTATCGATACGATTTATCATATTTGCATAAACATATTATACACCGGTGGCGTTAACTTTACAATTTCGGCATCTACGTGATTATATCGGTACGATTGAGTAATGGTACAAAACAAAATGTCCAAGAATACATTAGGGGCTCCCAATTGGTTATATATTATTTTCAGTCTATCAAATTATTTATATTTTCAACAACATATTATTACACCGGTGACTTTAAGTTTACAATTTCAGCCTGTCCTGACTCTATCGATACGATTTATCATATTTTCATAAACACCGGTGGCGTTAATACACCGGTGGCGTTAACTTTACAATTTCGGCATCTACGTGATTCTATCGGTACGATTGAGTAAGGTACAAAAAATCTCCAAGAATACATTCGCCCTGTCCACCACACAATATCAAAATCACAGAAGCTAGATACACCACATGTGGCGTAATAAAACTCCAATGTGAAGCCAGCTGGACGCACGCATGATTGACAATCAAATTACCATTTTGCATCGTTACTGCGAAACCAGAAATCGGTGTTCTCGTCTCAGGTTAAAAAAATATCAGACAAGGTCTCAGTTGTAGACTATATTACGTATAAAAAGGGACGTGGCTAGAGGGTCTCCGTTGTGGGGGGTGCAAATTCCAAGTAAATCAGACCAAACTCAAGTTTTTCGGAATTATATTTGCACCCCGCCCCCTTGCCTTGCACCTCAAATTCTGAACGGCTCTTGTCACTATGGTCAGTCAGATGGAGGAACGGAACCATGGCAATATATATACGGTATCAGAAAATTTAGAAATCGGAACCTGAAAATTGCATAAATCCTGACATTTAGTGGTCTAATGCAGACAAATTGACACGATCACAGGCGAGAGACCAGGACGTACCGGCGGTCATGGTTCGGCCCGGTGTTAGAAAATTCTGAAATCTGAATAAGAAAATCTCAAAATCCTAGCATCTAGTCGTCATCAAACTTTCCTTGTGTTGGAAATTTCAAACTTGATACGCCCCTTAGGTTGGAAAATTCCCAACTAATGATCATTAAATTAAATAACCATGGTTCGGGCCGGTGTGATAAAATGTTGAAACTGAACAAAACTTCGCAAAATCCTAGTATCTAGACTGGCTTCAAGCTTTCCTGGTGTTGGAAATTTCAAACCTGACATCCCCCACGTAGGTTGGAAAATTTCAAACTGATGACCATTTCAGTCCACATTTTTGATAAAATATTCCAAATACAACTCCACTGTAAAGCTAGCTAAACGCACTCATGGTTGACAATTAAATTACTAATCTATATCGTTACTGCGAAATCCGAAATCGGTGGTTTCGTCTCCGGTTAATGTCTCAGTTTATACAAAAATATCAGACCATGGGGGTCCAATGTACCAGTTTTTGACTGGCCACGGGGGAGAGACTTGGACACAATCTTTCAAAGTGTTGGAAATTTCCAACCTGACAACCCCCCATAAGGTTGGAAAATTTCCAACTGATGGCCATTTCAGTCCAATATTTTGACAAATGTTGGTCTGAAACAACAAATCACCCCTAATAAATTGTTGGAAAATCAAACAACAAGGACAATTTCAAACCTACTATAGATGTGAAATATCCAACTAATGTTGTGTTAGGTATGAAATTTCCAACTGTTGAATTTTTTTATCAAAGTTGGGGGGGGGTGAGACACCCCAAACCCCAATAATGAGAGAAACAGTTCCCAGAAAGAACGTTCTTACCCGAAAAAAACGACAAGTGTTGGTTCAATATTAAACTAAGATCTGCCATCCGCAGTAGAAATCGTTGACGCCGCATAGCCCTTAAATCAGGGAAACCGAAAGATTGGATTAGGTACAAAAAGAGTCGAAATTATGTAAATAACATGAACAAGTATGCAAAAGCTAAATAAAGTCCGACCCATCCGCCAGAACTCATGCATTCCGCCCCTGCGAAACAGCAGTGGAAATTTGGTGTTTGATGACGATTCCAAAGGCTATCTCCTCAATGAAAACTCACGACGGAATTACCGTTCATATGTTACAAGGAACGATTGACCGAGTGGTGGTCCCTCTTCGTATTTTATTTTTAATGTCATTTGAATCGGGAAGCTTTTCCGATTCTTGGACACAGGCGAATGTTATTCCAATTCATTAAAATAATGACCGATCCGTTACTGACAATTACCGACCAATCTCACTGTTACTCGTTCTTGGAAAGATTTTTGAAAACGTGGCATTGAGATACCAGTCCAAACATTTCTTTAACAACCGACTGATATATGGCTATCAGTCCGGTTTCATTCCTGGCCACAGCACACTATACCAGCTGCTGGAAATACAACAATCCTTGTGCCAGGCTCTACATCAGAAATTGTGCACATGTGCTATTTTTTGCGATATTTCCAAGGCTTTTGAACGAGTCTGACACGAGGGGCTGTTATTTAAACTTGAACAACGCGGAGTCACCGGACGACTTCTGGCCTGGATTCAAAATGATTTATCTAACAGGACACAAAGAGTAATTGTTGGACAAACATTTTTGAGTCCCCTGCAACTGAATGCAGGAGTGCCCCAATGATATTCTTGGCCCTTTTTCATTTCTAGTTTTTATAAATCATCAGAATTTAATATCTTTCACGCGCATGTACGTCGACGACACGTGTTTTACATCCTTCGAAGACGCTAGTACCTCCTGTGAGTAGAACCTGCAAACATACGTAGAAAGTATATATGTGTAGTCAAAACAATGGCTAATACAATTAAATTCTTCTAAGACAAAAATAATGAATTTTTCCTTTCATCTATTAATTACACTACTTTAATCGTGCAGGTCGAAACGCACAGACATCTTTGTGTGTTTCTTCATTCTAACCTCAATTGGGACAAGCTAATAGGACATTTGCGTGAACGCTTCAGATCTCGCCTATCGCAACTGAGACGATTGAAATTCACAGTTAATCGGCGAACTTTGGAATGTATGGACAAAACCTTTAGTTTGCCGCTTATGGATTACTGAGATGTAATTTGGACTCACACACCGAACACTCTTCGTGTACTGCTTGATCGGACACATTACGACGCCGCTCGAATTGTTAGTGACTTAAATAAATCTGTTTCGAAAGAAAAACTACTCACGGAACTAGCTGGCCTACACTTGACACCAGACGCGAACACCATAAATTTAATACTTGGCAGAAAATAATTCTTGGTAAACTTCCAATTACCTGAGTACACTTTTGCCGACCTTTGCCAAAGATCAATCTACCTACTCACATCGATATTCATTACTATTCTTACAGAAACGCACCAATACAGAACATTGTAAATCGACCTTTCTGCCTGAGATGGTAATCAAATGGAATGCAGTGTTAATAAATGGTTCATCTGATCGCACCAAAACGGACATATTGAAATTAATGTATGACAAATTGCATATCTTCCCCCAAAACCACCGCCGTACTTCAATTCAGGCTCTCGCAAGTGGAACATCGTGCACACCAAGCTAAGAAAGAACTGCAGCGATTTAAATTTTGATAAACTTGGAAGCTATATTTCTTTAACAGCTCACTGTCAATGCGGGTTTTATATTGAAGATGCTTTGCATTTTTTCTTCCAATGCCCATTATTTGAAGAGAGTCCCTTACTATTCCTCCAACGCCTTTGGCTAAATGGAATTTAGGGTTGAAGATATCCTCTTCGGTCAAAGCAATCTATCCAATAATCTAAATGATAAATTGTTCAACAGTACGTAAACGTTCATTGCATCGTCAGGTAGATTCCATTGACGGAAACTCTTCAAAATCCCAATAAGCCTATATCTTCATGTATTCGCCCATATTGCTATCAAAAGTCTCGGCTCAGTTCGCCATAGGACCTACATCCCCTCCTTGATATATGTCCACTCACTTTAGACCTCCCTCTCAACCTCGACACCACGTTTTAGGTACTACATTCTAACTAAGCTAACTTTGAGTCCAACATAATTCAATATATAAATATTATTAGGCGTTTCAATATTGTTAAGGGAGAGGAGCAATATTCTAAGTTGAATAACTTGTGCTCCCATCCCTTTTGATTAACTCATATCATATGTTTAGATTCTATTTGTCAATGTATAAAATGTATTATTTAAAGTGGATTCAAATAAAATATGTTCAAACTTCAAACCCCAACCCTCCTGTCGCCATGCACGTCCCTGCATATAACACACATAATTATCGATTATATTAAATTTTGTCCAGTTCGTACGTAATTATAATATATCTTACACACGGCATATCACTATAACACAGTTCATATATGGTTAACATAAAGATACAAGCTTCCAAAAAAAACAAAATACTTTGGTTACTATTACCAGAAATTGTACGTTACCACATGGTTCGAATTATGAACAGACCCGACACAGGCTTCAATAAAAATAAGGAGGCAAACCTTGGTTTACGTAAACCTGAGTTTCAAAAAGACGAGAACAGGGACCAGCGCGGACCAATAATCCCAGATTACTCGCTTCGAAGCTTAGTAACACATGGCGATCACCGTGGTAAGGGACTCACGTCTCCTGGCCAAGCCAATGTTTACCTGAAACCTGGTCCAGACCAGATACCAAAATTATGCCGTATATTTGTTATTCCCGCCCGGCTGTATATTGTCTCGCTGTTCTGGCGAGATGACAGGGCTATGTGGGTATTTCGCGGAACAACACACTTCGGGTTTCACGCGATGCGAGTTATTTGGGGAAATTGTAGTAGATCGAAGAGTAATTTCCTATTCCCACAATATAACACAAAAGGTGACATCCAATGGTTTTTTGTGGATATTTTCCAAGATTAGTAATATAACCAAGACATCAGGTATCATTTGCAGAAGCTGTAATTTAATTTCAGTAATTATACAACAAAATGTTTCACACGAAATATACGACAAATCAAAATAGGGGAACGACCGTAAACAGGTAACGGAAACTACTTCGATAAGAAAGGATTATTCAACAATGTCTGACGTTGCTTGTCTTCTACATGTACTGGATACTATAAGTTACAGGGCGAGTTGTTGCCGGATACGGTGTCATATGAGGCGAAGTGAGATTAATATCGCTGAGCCTCATATGTCACCGTAGCCGGCAACAACGAGCCCTGTAACAATTTTATCATGTCACCCACATATCATGTTTTCCGTGTGAGAATTTGAATTACTTATACGAAGTTCATTACCTGACAGTAAGTAAATTTGTTGTCTATGGCTATTAACTTATGTAACATCACAGTGACGCGTCATGGGCGTTGAACGTCAACGCATTGAGTCAATGGCTAATCACCAGAAGCAGGACAACAAACTTGAGTTTGATAGTTAATTTATGAGTGTTTAGAATTTCTCAAATATATCACATGCAGGTTTTGGTATATGGTACTATGTCTTTAAATTAACAGAACTTGATTTCCGACAGATATCCCTTTTCTTGGCGCAAAAATACACCGAAAATATACCCGAGGCGGCAGAGTTCCATGAAAAACAAAATGGCGGACATCGACCCCATATGGGAACCCTGAGGGGGGATATGGATTCCATATGGGACGGGCTACAAAGATGACGACACGATGTCTCCTGATATGCCTCTACCAACGGAGCGTCCTCATTGGTCGATCCAACCAGGTGACATGATAAATATTATTCTGATGCCTTCAATTTACTGAAGCTTATGCGTAGGGCCAGGTAGCTCGACTAACTCCAGTGGTGACTCCATGCAGAAGCGTTCTTTATTAAAGATGTGTACCGCGTGACGCACACACCGATCGAGGTGTGAACACGAATCAGCCATTAATGACCGCGCCAGATAAAAAATAGAAATGAGAACTTCATATAAGTTTGAATTAGGGAATCATCTAAACAGGTATATAGTTTCTACTACGGCTAACCACCCTAACAGTGTGACTTGTTGTGAATAGAGAATTTAAAAGTTTCCATCTTTCAAAGAAAGTTTTGTCGTTCCTAGTGGAGAAGCATTTCAATGGTACCTCATCTATGTTTTTATAATGCTGTATTGTTTCTATTAAGCCCTTCACTGAAGGTTCACTATCCCTGAATTTACAGGAATATCGTAAAATACAAAGACTAATTATATTATCTATTTCAGTCTCAATTATATTGCAACCCAAGGTTACCCATTCTGGTGAAATGTCGAAGTTTATATTACATTTTTCCGCTATTTTTTTTCACGTAATGACAATAGTACTGATTTAGAAACAGGGCATTCATAGCAAAAGTGAAGCAGTGTTTCCTTTTGTTCTTGACAGAAGCAGCACAACTCAGTTTCTGATAATTTGCATTTAAAAAGCTTTGAATTTGTGTATAAGATGTCATGATTCATTTTGAATTGGAAAGATAAAAGCCCAGTGTCATTTGTTATTCTGGCCGTGTTATTGTATATTGATTTCCACTGCTCAGCTGAAAATATTTTCCCAAGGCGGTCTTGCCATTTTTTTCTGAGATGTTTGGGGCGACAGGATAATTTCATTCAAGAAAATGGGGTAAAACTCTCCGCAAGCTTTTTCAGTTTTTTAATTTAATTATATAGTCAGATGTCACATTGTTAAGGTGAATTTATGTCGATAAACAGTCTTTCCATGCCTGTGGTAAGGCTGAAATCAGGCCTATATATGTGGTGAAGGGAGTTTGTAAATCATACTTGCTACAAAATTCCTCATATTTCATTATGCCAGAGGTTTCATCATTGATTAAATTATTTAAAAAGTAAATGCCCTTTTCTACCCAAGTCTTATAAAAGACCATTTTTCGGTTTATTCCGATATTCTTGTTGTAGAAGAGCGGTTCACGTTGGATATCTTCTGGGGTTGTGGTGATAGATGTAGTTTGCAAGCAGGACCATGATTTAAGTACATCTTTCCAGAAAGTATTCATTTTTTTACCAATTAAGTTCAGCCCTTCTTTGTTTAATTTCCAAATTTTTTCACCCCCAAGTTGTTCTAACTCATCAATAAGTATCGATTTCCAACTAGTTTCAATATTTGGGTTCAACATTTGTTTTATCCATGTCATTTTCAATGCTTTATTAAAAGATTCCAAATGAGGAAATTTAAGGCCACCTGCTGCTAATTCATTAATAATAATATTTCTCTTAATTTTGTCTGGTTTACCTGACCAAAGAAATTTGAAAAATAATGTTTGAATTTGGTTTTGCATTTCAATCGAAGGTGATGGTAATACTGTAAGACAGTGAGTTAGCATTGGTAACACCACTGTTTTAACCACTGTAGTCTTAACGTAGAGACTGAGGTTTCTAAAAGACCAGTCATTTAGTAGTTTTTCAATTTTCATTAGTTTATTCTTGTAGTTATTTTGTATGTAATTTTCACTGTACAAATCTATCTCAATGCCAAGAATTTTGAATGATTTTTTGTGATTCCAGGATATTCTTTGGTCAGTCACTCTTTCTTCACCACAACCCATTTTTGCCCCTATCCAGACTGCTTTTGTTTGGTCAAAGTTAACTTTTAAACCTGATATGGCACTAAATTTATCAAATGTATTAAGTGCAACATTGAGAGATTTTTGATCATCCCGAAGGAAGAGCGTGAGGTCGTCTGCGTATTGTGAGAGTGCGTATTCTGATCCATTTAAATCAATACCTTTTATGTCGGGGTTAAATTTTAGATTTGCACTTCAGATTTCTACAGCGAGAATAAAAAGATACGGCGATAGAGGCTCACCTTGCCTTACTCCTCTGCAATTTTGTATTTTATTTGAAAGATTACCATTATTGATTACATAGCTATAGATATATGTGTAGAAGGTTTTCACCCATATTTTAATTGAAGTTCCAAATTTGAAAAAGTCTTAAGCACTTCTCTATGTAAGACCAATCTAATGAGTCAAATGTTTTTTCAAAGTCCATGATTGCTAATATCCCTGAAATATCATTTTTTTTCACATTTGTCGATCAAATCTAGTGTCAGTCGAGAGGATTCTCCAATATACCGTCCAGACATAAAACCAAGTTTGGAGTTGGAAATTAATTTAGGGAGGTATTTTTTTTAGTCTATTAGCTATCACAGCTGATGCAATTTTCATGTCTATATTGCGCTTTATCTTTATTTGGTTTTGGGATACATGTTATTATACCACATTGCTGTGTTATAGAGAGTTCAAGTTGGCTGTAACCACACTTAAGAGAATAAGTCACGAATTGTCCTAGGTCTTTCCAAAAGAATTTATAAAAACTGGCAGTGAAGCCATCACTTCCTGGTGAACGGTCATTTTTCATATTTTTCAAAACATTTACACATTCTAAATTTATTAATGGTCCCTCCAAAGATTCTGACTCATTTTGATCTAGGGTATTCAAAAAGGCGTTATCTTGGTCCCAAAAATCATCTTGTGATGTTATTTGTTCCTTATTTTTAACTTTAGATTTATATAAATCTCTATACAAGTTTTCTTGTTCTTGTAAAATTTGATAAAAGTCCTCGGTTTCTGAGCCATCGGATCGTATTATTTTTGGAATATTTTTTTCTGTATAATGTCTTTTTTCCAAGTTGCAAAAATATTTTGTACTCTTTTCACCTTCTATTCTCCGTTTGGCTTTAGTTCTAAGAATTATGCCCTTTACCCTTTGGCTTCTGATTGACTCAAGTTCAGTATGTAAATCATCTATCTCTTTTTCTAATGTAAGGTCACCATTGTCATTCTTCAAATTTAATTCGGTTAGTTTGTTCTCTATTTCCACTTCTCTTTTATTCCTGGATTTTTTTAGTTTAGAAGAATAAGCTATTGTTTCTCCTCTTATCATTATTTTTAGTGTCTCCCAGAAAAGTTGGTCATTAATTTTGAGTGAGGGTTTTTCAGGGGATGGCCCTAATTGTTCATTATCATTCAATGAGTATTGCTGAAGAGCGTCTCTAATTACCTTTTTAACAATATTAGCATATTCCTGTTCTCTTAAAAGACTATCATTAAATTTCCAGAAACCTATTCCTCTAGGATGATCAACAAATTTTAAAATCAATGAAATTGGGTTGTGATCTGCCCGGTATCTTGTCCCTATATCAACATTTGAGATAAATGGCTGGAGGTCAGAAGAAACCATAAATTTATCTAGCCTAGCTAGCTTATGTCCTGGCCCCTTCCATGTGTATCTTTTTCTATCAACATTATTTAATCGCCAAATATCATGTAGATCTAAACTTTGTATCGCTTTATGAATTTCTTCATTTGATTTTGTGTTATTGTTGCGTTTGTAATTAATTGTGTCAAGAGTATAGTTCATTGGAACATTCCAATCACCACCTATTACAACAGTTCCGTTTTCTATTTCTTCAATTTTTGAAAATAATTTTCCCAAAAAAGTGGGTTGTCGTCATTTGGACCATAAATTACAGTTTAAATAGGGTCAATCTTTGATTCTGAATAGAAATATCCAATATAATGTAATTGCCTTTCGGGTCAATAATTGATTTGTGAATTTTATAGTCAATTGTACTTCTAAATAAGATAGCCACACCTCTACTTGAACTAATGTATGAGCAAAATTCCACTTGATATCCCCACTCTGTTCTCCAATTTCCTTCGACTTCTTTTGATGAATGAGTATCGGTGAGAAAGGTAATGTCAAAGTTGTCCCTACATTTATTGAAAAGGTCGCGTCTCTTAACCTGGTCAGATGCTAATCCCCGACAATTCATGGCTCCTATGGTGATATTAGTCATTAATATATAAATATCTGATAATGTTGACTAAAAGAACCCAATGTTGATAAGCAATTTTAACATGCACATTTAGACAAAAATCTGAAATAAGTATATATGTTGATCTATAATATTTTTTATAACAATAACAGTGGACTTCGAAATGAACTACTTTGCTCTCTGTATGTGTATCAATCTGAGTTTTGTATTTATAGAAACGCAACAACAAACTTACATGGAGAAATGTTGTAATGGGGGAAGTTACTTTTGTTATTTTTAACGAATACAATTTATAAAAAATACAGGAGCTATGGGGTAACTATATTAATTACGTGCTGAATACATTGGGTACCGGTTAGACTTTTTGCAGGATGTATGTATTCGCGGATGTATCTTCGTGAAAGTCTCATGTAACTTTTATGACCGCGTTAATTGCTTTCGATATTTAGGTGTGAACAATGGCCGGGCCACTCTTGAAGATTTTATTTCGGGAACACAGTGCATAATATAACAGCTAACACTGCTGATGAAGCATGTCTCAGTTGAAAGTAGACTAAATGTCGTATTGCGAAGTTGCTGGGGTATATTTAATCCGATTAGTAGATATTTTTGTCTGCATGAGATGCTTTCTGGTGTGATTTGTGTCGAAAACTACAGAAAGTCCGAAATGCCTCGAAATTAGGCAAAGTCCAAAAAACGAAGGGAAAATGGCCCCAATGAGTCCAAATTCGCAAGTCGCCAGATGGGAGGAATATTTTGGGCCGAAATTTTTTTAGGTAAAGTTTGAAAAAGTAGTCCGAATATGACTTGACCCAGTGCTCGATCCGAATTTTTTTTAGAAAATGTGGCAACTGACCACGTGAATGTATTTAATAAAAAAAATAAGTACAATTTGGGCCGAACAAAATTGGGGCCGAAATGCCTCGAAATTAGGCAAAGTTCAAAAAATGAAGGGAAAATGGCCCCAATGAGTCCAAATTCGCAAGTGGCCAGATGGGCGGAACATTTGGGCCGAAAATGTTTTGGGTCGAGTTTGAAAAAGTGGTCCGAATATGACTCGACCCAGTGCTCGGTCAGAAATTTATTAGAAAATGTGGCAAATGACCACGGGAACGTACTTAGTAAAAAATAAGAAAAATTTGGCCGGAAACAAATTTGCTCCAGTTGTGGTTTGAATCTTGTTCTATAGTGCGTTTTCGTGATACGGTTAACTACGAAAACAATTATGTTCAGGCAAGCATCCAAGTCGGTGCACACACACCATCCCAAATCTAGGATTTTAATTGCTCTGTAGTCATTATTGCAAGAATAATCTACACCATCAATTGCAGATAACAAACGTCAATAACGTGAATTTCGTTACTTATTCCTTATTCGCAAAAAATTGGAAATTGTTGCAAATGGGCCCAAATTCGTAAGTGGCCACCTGGGCGGAACATTTTGGGCCGAACAAAATTTGGGTGAAGTTTGAAAAAGTGGTCCGAATATGACTCGACCGAGTGAAGGGAAAATGGCCCCAATGAGTCCAAATTCGCAAGTGGCCAGATAGGTCGAAAATGTTTTGGGTCAAGTTTGAAAAAGTATTCCGAATATGACTTGACCCAGTGCTCGGTCCGAATTTTTTTAGAAAATGTGGCAAATGACCACGTGGATTTTTGTTTAAACATATTTTATTTGTTCATAAATTAAATTAGTTTATGACAAAAGGGATTGGAGGACAAGTGCTAAATCACTTAGAATACCCTCCTCTCCCTAGTATGATACACTGACAAATTTTATGACACTAAAGACGAACAAAACACAAGGTATATTATATACATACATATAATGAAAAATATAAGTAAATAAACAGAATGGCGATTGCGGAGGGTCGGTTTACAGTGGAGAGATGGGATGAGCGTGAGTATGCTTCATCAACCCGTCGGTGATCATTCCCTTGCAACAAGTAAAAATACGATAGTACAGGCATATATCAATTATTGAGTGCATAACTGGGATATATTGAACATAGGAAACAAGGTACAAACTTAGAATATTATATTATAAGTAGATTTGGTGTAGAATGGCATGGTCAAAGTGTTAGGTTCTCTCAAAACGGCCGGAATCTCTAATATACGAGTGTACAGCCTTAAAGATATCACTATTCTCAGTATAAGTTAGTTCAGGTTTCCCATAAAGAAGTATGTCTACAGAGTTAATATTATGTTGCATAAGATTATTATTGAGTTTTTGCCGAGATTCGGCATAATGGTTACATTCAAAGAAAAAATGATTAGCATTTTCATCCCGGAAGCCACACGAGCATGTTGCGGAATCTGAGATATGATTACGGAATTTATCGGATTGTAGGGCACTACATTTACATCGAAGTTGCGTGTGAATAATATTATAATAACGACTCCCATTTGTGAAATACAAAGGTGGTTTCAGCCTTGTCCCCGCGTAGTGCATATGTTTCAATTGCTTCACGAATTCATCATGGGCAAGATTGCGAATAGTTAATTTAATGAAGTTCCATTCCTTTGTACAGGCAGGGATAAAAGTGGATTTTAACCTTGCAGAGTCACAGCGAATGATAATAAAATCAGAAGCATATTTTGATTCTCGATCGGTCCTGTCTCTGAAACGTTCGGGCAGGATTGTGCTTAAGTAACGAGGTGCATTATTATTTATTATCTTGTGAAGGGTGGATAACCGTTTAACGGTTCTTCTGTCCTCTAGACTATCCCAGCCTATCTCAGTCATTAATCTGACATCTGATACAGAACGAGTGCAACCCGTCACGATTCTGCCTGCATCTAACTGAATATCATTAAGGTTTTTAAGGAGGTAATTCGGAGCTCCAAACCACACTGGGCTTGCATATTCGAGAAGCGGTCTCACGTATGTCAAGTACATTGTTTCTAAAGTCTTTCTGCTTAGTATGCATTTAAGTTTCCTTATTTGGGACAATCTCGCATTAGCACGTTTACACGTGTTGTCAATACACATATTCCATTTGAGATCACTCTGCAGGTCAACGCCTAAATGCTTGTGATTTTCGGTGTATTCCAGGACTTCACCATTGAATTTAACCACGGGCCTAGTATTTTCAGGGAAACTTCCAAAAAACATTAGATTGGTTTTTGATGGATTGAATTTCACCATCCATTGCCTTGACCAATTGCTCAGCTTAATCATATCATTATTCAGTGAAATTTCAAGTGTGTTTAGGTCAGAACTACTCTTCATTAGACAGGTGTCATCTGCGTAGAGACACGTTTTGGATTCCATACTATCGGCTATATCGTTAATGTAGAGCAAAAATAGGAGAGGACCGATAACGGACCCCTGGGGCACTCCAGAATCTAAACAATCATACTTTGAGATGCAGGCGTTGACCCTAACCCTTTGTTGGCGATCGCTAAGATAACTCTTAAACCATAAAAGAAGTTTTCCTTTAATCCCATATTTTTCCATTTTGTGTAAAAGTCCGTCATGCCAAACTTTATCGAACGCTTTGGACACATCACAGAAAACAGCACAAGTGTTACATCCTTCATCTAGTGCTTCTGCTATACTATGAACTATTTCAATAAGCTGATATTCGGTACTATGTTTAGGAAGGAACCCAGACTGATAATCATACAACAAGTTATTTTCTTGTAAATGCTGAAGTAATTTATTATGGATAATTTTTTCTAATATTTTACCGGGAACGCTCAGAAGTGAAACTGGCCTATAATTATTTGGATCTTTTTGGTCACCTTTTTTGAATAGAGGTATAACATCCGCTTTTTTCCATTCATCTGGGAACTGACAAAGGTCTATCGATTTCTGAAATAATATACTAAGTGGTTTACATACAGTAGCATGTGTTTCTTTAAGCATGCGATTACTAATACCATCTGACCCATAGGCTTTTTTCGTTGGTAGATCTTTCAGAATTTGAGAAATTTGTGATTCACTGATCGGTATTTCAGTGATAACTTCATCTGTTCGTGCAACAAAATTCGGCAAACATTTCGCTTTCATTCCTAATGAACTATTGGCAACAAAAATACTATTTAAAATTTCAGCTTTGTCTTTATCATCGCAGAACATTTTGTTTTTATATGAGAGAGGCGGGATTCCTTGGTTAGAATTGTTACCCATAAATGTTTTAAACAACATGCCAAAACTTTTTTTGGGTTATTATTCATAACAAGGGATTCAACCAAGTGAGTCATATACTCATTTTTTTGCGTGTTTCTTGGCATTATTTACTTGATTTCGAGCTTTCTTGTATTTCGACCACGTGAAACTCGTATTACATTTTAGAGCTTTTCTTCTATGGCGATCGCGTTGGCGGATTAGTCTTCTGACTGTGCTATCAAACCATGGTTTATCATTTCTACGTACCAATATATCTCGGCGTGGTATGAAAGATTCGGCCATCTCCAGAAACATGTATCTGAAATGCTCAACAGATTTGTTGATGTTAAAACGGTTTACTTCATTATTAAGACAAGCGGACCAGTTAGTTTCTTTTATTACTCTATTTAAACCTATAAAGTCGGCAGAAGAATAGTTCCACACTATTCTTTTGAAGGATTGTGTCACCCGGCGTGTCGTTTTTAGTTCAACAGACGTGGCATAGTGATCAGATACTTCAAGGTCAACAACGGAGGGGTTCATCGCTATTAACGCTTCAGAGATAATAATAGGGTCTAAGAGCGTTTGTGACTTTGACGTTACTCGTGTTGGTTCTTTGATTACGTTAGACATGCCGACATATTTATTAATTATGGACTGTAGTGGGTTATCGCTTATCAACATATTACAATTCAAGTCACCAACGACAACAACTGATGGGTTAATATCTAATGCTTCTCCAATTTTGTCATCAAGTAGTTCCCAGAAGTTATTTAAACATTCCCTATCGGACCTATAGGTAACACATAGTAAAAACTTGTCTACAGATCCAACTTCAAACCAAAGGATGTCATCATTAAACTGCAAACCTGACATTTCTCTGTATGGAATTTTATCTGAAAAGTATACTATGATTCCACCGCCATACATATTTCGATCTTTACGTACTGGGTGTTGGAAACCTGAGATAAGCAAGTTTTCATTTGGATAATTATCGTCAAGATGAGATTCAGTAAAACATAGAATATCGTAATCATCGATAATATCTGAAATCTTTTGAATTTTGTTTCTTATGCTTCTTACGTTGCAATGAATAATAGAAATTGAAGTGGTAACCGGGGCGTTTAATTGACCTGGGTTCGGGTGTATATCCCCAGCGAGAGCAAGAAGAGTGAACGCCAGAAATGCTACTATCACATTATGAAAAGCTAGTAAACGCAAACGAATTGGCTTATGTGTAGTATGTTTATACATGTTACATCGGCATGTTATGTGTATATATATGCCTTGAAATATTCCAATTGTTAGCCTATATTGAGCCACGCTAACTCCCATGAATAGTTGTACAGAAAGTCAGTAAGGCGCATGATAGGCTAACAGGAAAACATAGATGATGTAGGCTGCTCAAGAACTTTGACCGACGGGTAGTGAAGCATATATGTTTACATGAATGTTTCAGATAAGATGTGTAAGATTTAGACCAAAAAAAGAGAGAAAATAACATTAAGTATGTAAAGTTATCCATTTTATAGTGGAAATTACAAAAGTCTGCATAAATCTATAACTAATGTACAAATTTGGAGTGTATGCCTTTAGCAATTCATCCAAGCTACAGAGACACATATTTGATTTAGGTTCATGTAATGTGTGTATTTGAATGTGCCAAAAGACTGCATCAAAGAGCGTTGGCATGTTACATGTACGCGATATACATCTAGCTCAAACTCGTGAATATTGTGCGGAATTATTAGCGGATTACCAGACACTGTTGACCGATACAAATCGAGCGTCGATCGGGACATGAACTGTGCGGGCACAGCGAAGGTCTATGAATTGTCTCGTTTATTGCTTTGAATAATTCGGCCTGTTGTGTACGCCGGGAACACGATCGTATCAATCTCTCTTGTTAGTGTTCTGGTCAGTGGGTCAACTGCCGGGTTATAGTATTTCGGGAAGGGGAACGATTGAGAATTGTACGCTCGTGGAAAGCAAGACAGACGCGAAAATAGGTCAGGTTCTACGCGTACATGACTATTTGGCAGTCATTTATCTGAAATTGGATGTGCGTATCGTCTTATATATATATACACAACCATAACTTACGTGTATAAATGTACATGCACAAAATTGAGAGTTGGAAGGTTGGATTAATAATGTGTATGGTGAGTTTTCTTCATAATTTTCGACGCTGTTCGCAGTATAACAATTCCGTTCGCTTTATGATATTTATTCAGATAGTGATTCAAAGTTTATAACATACCAGTTGACTTTAGCGCTTGGTTAAACTAGATGTGATCTTTGTTACTAGATATATCTGATATATGTAGTTCAAATGTTAGATACGTATTTAAGCAGGGATGTGATAATTATTTATTGATTTAATTTGAAATAATTTGTGAGGAGTTCATGGCCATTTTCTGATGTACTTATCAAGTTGAAATTTGAAATGTGTGTGGTTCAAACAAAAAGTCTACTTTGTCCCACATATTGAATGTTTAACATTTTCAAACAATTATGTACCACCAATCAATTAGAGATATGTGGTACGTGTGTACAATTTTAGTACTTTTAGTATGTACATTCTGAATAATACATTCGACATAAATGTGTTGTAGAGACTCATAAAATGGCACCACTTATACTTATACTGTTTCCAACAATGATTTAGATATATGCAATATAAATTACCAATTATTAAATTTACTTAAACACATATTGAGAAAGCATAAGCAAACATAAAAGAATGTATTTATCAAGTGAATGTTTGAAAAATGTGTGGAATTGAGTCTATATATTCCAAATATATTGGTCTGTTTTTCATTACTTTATATAGCCTCAAAGTTTGAAGCTATGTAAAGTAATGTAAAACAGAAGTTCAAACAGTTATCAGTATTTAGCACTGATTAGGCAAAATACAATCAATATAAACGTGTATTACTGATTAATGTTTACCATTTTTAGACAAATATACAGCACTATAGTCTGTTTATTCCAAAAAATATTGGTCTGTCTTACACTACTTTACATAGCTTCAAAGTTTGAAGCTATATAAAGCAATGCAAAACATAAGTTCAAACAGTTATCAGTATTTAGCACTGATTAGGCAAAATACAATCAATATAAAGGTGTATTACTGATTAATGTTTACCATTTTTACACAAATACATAGCACTAGTCTATTTAGACCAAAACTATTGGTCTGCTTACATTACCTAACATAGCTTCAAAATTGGAAGCTATATAAAGCAATGCAAAACAGAAGTTCAAACAGTTATCAGTATTTAGCACTGATTAGGCAAAATACAATCAATATAAAGGTGTATTACTGATTACCATTTTTAGACAATTATATAGCACTTACATTTCTCAAGCTAGGCTCAGGTATACAAGTTTGATGACAATATCATGGTCACAATAAATGTATTAATGGCTCCAGACAGTAATGTCAGTATGATTTATTTATATAATATTTGTAGAGCAGTTACACAGTTTGACTTGCTATTCATGTTTCGAGCATTCACAAAGATATGGAAGGAATGTATTGCAATTAGATTTTTTAATTCAATTTACATATAAATGAATTGGTGGAACATTTAACCCCTATCATTCATGTTGTTATTAATGTATCAGTATTACTTTGAATTAAAGTTAAAGTAGTCAGTACACATATGTTCTAGACATGATTTATAGCATTCAGTTTACATATTAGTACTGATGAGTTTTTTCCCCAATAATCCAATTTGTCAGGTCTTGCGACATACAAATTGTCTTAGATTAAAGTCCATTGGACTGATGTGCACCCAATATTAAATTATTTTCATCAGTATTTTGTCTGGCAATTTTAGTTGTGTGGGAGAATCTTGAAAAGCAAGTCACAATGGTAACTACAATATTAAATATTAAATTATTTTCATCAGTATTTTGTCTGGCAATTTTAGTTGTGTGGGAGAATCATGAAAAGCAATTCATAATGGTAACTACATTATGGTTTGTTTGAGTATTGTCATTGGAACATATATACAGGTGTTGAGATTGCTAGTCATTGCTAGAAATCATTGCTTATTTTCTGCCCAACTTTGGTTTTGGTAGCTGAGAGTCAGTGTCAGAACCCAAGTCAACCATAGACTTCTTGGAGGTCTCATGCAGTTTGTAAAATATCTTGCCATCTTTGGTCCAGAATGAGTTGACTGTTCCTTCCCTTTTTAGTGCTGACAGTCTTTTCACAATTGCTTGTCTTTCTGGGGTCAGGTCTTCACACACCATTACTCTGGAGACTCCTTTCAGTTGCTTTTTAGCTCTGTATATGTTGTCTTTCATCTCATATGTAGTGAAGTGGACTATAATATTGACAGTTTTGTTCATTACACGGTTTCCATTATCACCTGACTTTATGTGGGTGCCTGAATCAGCTGTGACCATTACTTCCTTCATATGGCTGGAATTTTCACCAGTATTATACCATTTTCTTATTTCTCCAAGTGGATGTGATCTTACTATATCCTTTGGAGTAACTTCAATACCAAAGTGGGTCTTTGCAAAATGTTTAATCATGAGACCTGTGTCCAGATCCCATGTACTCTTGGTTGATAGAGGAATTGGAAAATTCAGTAGCCTTATGCTATTACTCCTACCATGCTGCTCACGCTCCTCAATTTCATGGTGAAGTTTGTGCTCAAGTTTATTTACTTTCACAGTGAGTTTCTGCTGCTGTTCATCTCTTATTTTCAGTTGTTCCTTGAGTGAATCTATTTCATTTTGTTGGGTCTCAATTACAATTTTCATACAATCTTCTAACTTCTTGGGCAATGATGTAACTATTTGGTCGACTGCTTTGTCCATTGCAGTTTTAATTTCGGTTGTTAAAGTTAATTGAAGTTCAGGAATGATTTTGGATTTGCAAAGATCGGAAAATTTGTCTGTTTGGATGGCATTTTCAAGTAGTTCTTGTACACTGAAAGTACGACGATTTGCTGGTAATTTCGGTTTTATTTTAAGTCTATCCTGTGATCCCTCAATTTCAGAGTCACTAAAATCAGTACCAAATGAGGGCAAATCCCCAACTGACCCGCGTCGTCTTAAAGACCTCGGTTCCGCTGGTGAAACGTCCTCAACAGTTTTCCTCTTCTCTGGTACAGAAGGGGTTTTATGCGTCGCATTAGAGTTCAAGTTAGAACCTTTGTTTTGAACCGATGAATCCTTGGCCGACATGTTTTAGTCGTACCTCGAAAATAGGTGAACGGAAATCGTATACAAACAAAGTCAAAATTCTTGTAACATACGTTTTAATTATGCACCAACACACTCCGATGTCCAAGTAGGGATATTTAGCAACTCATCAGTGAAACATACACAGCCAAACTCTAATTATTAAATACCGCAGACCGTAATTTCAATCGACGCCTTTTCACTCGAACTTCTTGCTTGCCGCCATTTTGTAACCCACCACGTGGCTAAGTCCAAAAAAAATGAAGGAAAAAACGGTCCCAATGAATTCAAAATTCGCAAGTGGCCAGATGGGTGGAACATTTTGGGCCGAAAAGTTTTTGGATCGAGTTTGTAAAAGTGGTCCGAATGTGACTCGTCCCTGCTAACTATTGATTTATACTGATTTAATGTTTCCATTCGTTGTACAGTTCCCGGTCTATAATGTCGAATAACACAGCATAGCCTATACTATTAGTATGACATTAGAACATAAAACACCCATATACACGTTTTCACCCTTGCAAATGCACCCCGCCCTAAAGATGATCCATGTGCCGACCTGTCCGAATGATAATTGGGATATTATCAAGCAGAAACGGTCAAAATGTGAAGTACATCATTCACATTTTTGACATCCCACATCTCGTTTGGAGACATCCCGTCGCAGAATCGATCTGCTTTGATACCCAAAATTATGGTGGGTACCCACATATGGACGCAGATAGCATTTTTGTGAACCGCTCTGCAGGCTAGACAATTTGATCGTATTTTTCTCTAGATACACACATTATTCCCCATCTATGGCTGATAATTATGTTTCAAACGAACTACCTAACGTCAAAAAGTGTCCACTATTTAAAAAAATTCTGACCGAGCACTGGTTAGAGTCATATTCGGACCACTTTTTTCAAACTCGACCCTAAAAAAATTTCGCCCAAATTGTTCCGCCCATCTGTCCGCTTGCGAATTTGAACCCATTGGGGCTATTTGCCCTTCTTTTTATGGTAATTGCCGGCTGACGAGGCATTTCGGACTTTTCGACCCAAATTTTTTTCGGCCCAAATTTTAACTAAGTACGTTCATGTGGTCATTTGCCATATTTTCTAAAACAAATTCGGTCCGAACACTGGGTCGAGTCATATTCTGACCACTTTTTCAAACGACCTAAAAAAAATTCGGCCCAAAATGTTCCGCCTATCTGGCACCTTGCGAATTTGGACTAATTGGGGCCATTTTCCCTTAAATTTTTGGACTTTGCCTGATATCGAGGCATTTCGGAATGTTCGACTCAAATATTTCAGCCCAAATTTTTTTTTTTAACTAAGTACGTTCCCGTGGTCATTTGCCACATTTAAAAAACAATTTCGGACTGAGCACTGGGTCGAGTCACTTTTTCAAACTCGACTCATTAACTATTCGGCCCAAAATGTTCCGCTCGTCAGGCCATTTGCGAATTTGGACTCATTGGGGCCATTTTCCCTTCATGTTTTTTACTTTGCCTAATTTCGAGCCATTTCGAGCACAAAATTTTTCTTATTTTTTACCGAGTACGTTCCCGTGGTCATTTGCCACATTTTTCTAACAATGTTCAGACATATCTCTAATTGATTGGTGGTACATAATTGTCTGAAAATGTTAAACATTCAATATGTGGGACAAAGTAGACTCTTTGTTTGAACCACACACATTTCAAATTTCAACTTGATAAGTACATCAGAAAATGGCCATGAACTCCTCACAAATTATTTCAATTTAAATCAATAAATAATTATCACATCCCTGCTTAAATACGTATCTAACATTTGAACTACATATATCAGATATATCTAGTAACAAAGATCACATCTAGTTTAACCAAGCGCTAAAGTCAACTGGTATGTTATAAACTTTGAATCACTATCTGAATAAATATCATAAAGCGAACGGAATTGTTATACTGCGAACAGCGTCGAAAATTATGAAGAAAACTCGGCGATCTCATGCGATCTCCCCGTCTGGGATATCGCTGTCTCCAGCGCCGGTGAATAATGAGATTTCTCCGGTTAGCCGGCGACCGGAAAAATCAATAAATGACCATCGCTGTAGGCGACGCTACAGCGACGGTTTGTATCGGAGTTTATTTATGACACGCTCCGCCCACCGAAGCATCGGCAGGCAGATGTAACCAAAGATTTAATTGGACGAGTAAACGCGGGAATTTCAAAAAATGTACGGCGTACCGGGGATTTCGTATGAGCATATATGTACAATATTATATTTATAATAATAAATAAATATGTATATAAAGTAAATTTATTTTTGTTTATACTTATATATGACGGGGACGTTTCGTGAGTATATACTATATACATTTATCATAATGTATACCTTTATCTATAACAACAATCTTAAAACACCCGCGAAAGGGTTATCCTTTGGGGTGTGAAAATGATTGAGTAAAGGGGCATGGAAGTGTTAGGGGTATACGGAAAGATACTGACACGTATTACGGGGACATCGCATGATACGGGGTATACATCACTTGATACCCCCCCCCAATATTTTTTGTAGTTAGCTGTTACGTCATAACAGCTGTGTGCTGTTTGTATTGAGTGGGGCTCTTTATGGGGGGGGATTCCGGGCCACCGATTTTTTGTGATTAGTCGGGAGATATAAGCATCCGTTTCCTGCGAGTCTGGCCGCAGGCCAGACGAGCTGAGCTAGTGGCATCCGTTGAAAAGATCTTGCCAAGAATCGTTAAGCCTCGCGCCCGAGCTAGCGTTTTTTAATAAGTCTCGCACCAGAAACTACTATCAAAGTTCCCTCCGGAATAGTACTTTCTGGTGCGAGACTTAGTCAAAAACGCTAGCTCGGGCGCGAGGCTTAACGATTCTTGGCAAGATCTTTTCAACGGATGCCACTAGCTCACCTCGTCTGGCCTGCGGCCAGACTCGCAGGAAACGGATGCTTATATCTCCCGACTAATCACAAAAAGTCGGTGGCCCGGAATTCTATAACCGGATATATTTGTGGGATTAGCACTTTGTATATGGGTGGTGACCCCCCCCCCCCCAACATTCCCGTTATTTAGTACATGTACAATATTATAATTATAATAATAAATAAATATATATATATAAATTAAATTTAGTTTGGTTTATACTTTTGTATGACGGGGACGTTTCATGAGTATATACTACATAATTTTATTTTAATGTATACCTTTATCTATAACAACAATCTTAAAACACCCGTGAAAGGGTTATCCTTTGGGGTGTGAAAATGATTGAGTAAAGGGGCATGGAAGTGTTAGGGGTATACGGAAAGATACTGACACGTATTACGGGGACATCGCATGATACGGGGTATACATCACTTGATACCCCCCCCCCCCCCCCAATATTTTGTGTGGTTAGCTGTTACGTCATAACAGCTGTGTGCTGTTTGTATTGAGTGGGGCTCTTTATGGGGGGGGATTCCGGGCCACCGACTTTTTGTGATTAGTCGGGAGATATAAGCATCCGTTTCCTGCGAGTCTGGCCGCAGGCCAGACGAGCTGAGCTAGTGGTATCCGTTGAAAAGATCTTGCCAAGAATCGTTAAGCCTCGCGCCCGAGCTAGCGTTTTTAATAAGTCTCGCACCAGAAAGTACTATCAAAGTTCCCTCCGGAATAGTACTTTCTGGTGCGAGACTTAGTCAAAAACGCTAGCTCGGGCGCGAGGCTTAACGATTCTTGGCAAGATCTTTTCAACGGATGCCACTAGCTCAGCTCGTCTGTCCTGCGACCAGACTCGCAGGAAACGGATGCTTATATCTCCCGACTAATCACAAAAAGTCGGTGGCCCGGAATCTATAACCGGATATATTTGTGGGATTAGCACTTTGTATATGGGTGGTGACCCCCCCCCCTCCCAATATTCCCGTTCTTTAGTACATGTACAATATTATATTTATAATAATAAATAAATTATATATATAAATTAATTTTAGTTTTGTTTATACTTTTGTATGACGGGGATGTTTCATGAGTATATACTATATTAATTTATTTTAATGTATACCTTTATCTATAACAATCTTAAAACACCCGTGAAAGGGTTATCCTTTGGGGTGTGAAAATGATTGAGTAAAGGGGCATGGAAGTGTTAGGGGTATACGGAAAGATACTGACACAAATTACGGGGACATCGCATGATACGGGGTCACATCACGTGACAACCCCCCCCCCCATAAGGATGTCACGCGTGGCCATATGACATCACCATGACCAAATATCACCAATCAATTGCATGTCCACACGTGCACAGCCAGTATACACCTGATATCATCTAACACTCACCAATCAATGTCATGCAGTGGATAAGGATTTGTCACTTGACCAAATGACAGATTCTTATGACCAAATATGGCAACACTCACCAATCAAAATTCCACGCACGTACATGTATGTTCACACGAGAATGTCATTACCTGATTGTACGACCAAATATGGCCACACTCACCAATCAAAAGTGCACGCACGTATATGTTCACACGAGAATGTCATTACCTGATTGTATTACATGTAAACAACCCGAACCCAGCATGCTTTTTAGGGAAGTTAGCTACTTTGAACTACGACTTCTTCCCAAATAAGGGCCAATTGGAATGACTAATTATAGATATGATCATTATATTGGTCAGATTTGTAAAGTTTTTCTACTGCCAATCGCCCCTCTTCTTGCCTTCTCCAATTTGCCTTATTCGTTCATATCTTTGACAATGGCAGGTTCGGAAAAAAAACCGTCCGATTATGGAAATTTCCGAAAAAAAATTCAAAATTTTCGTGATGTTCAACCAGCTGATTTTTCCAATCCCTGGAACTTTTATGGATTGTTTTCACAGGATCAATATTTTGTTGTGACATGGCTCCAAAATAGGGGGTTCATTGCGAACTCCATGGACTGCGAAATTTGTGCTTGTCCTTGTACATTACAAAAACGTTCTAAAAATGCAACACAATATGTTTGGAGATGCAAAAAGAACAAAAACCACGAAATTTCTATAAAGAAAAACTCATTTTTCTCACGAACAAAACTTGCATTCCAGGATGTTTTCGTGTTCGTAAAATCGTACTTAGAAACGGCTAACCTGAGTTTATCTTCAAAGATGGCAGGGGTCCAATACAAGAGCACCGCAGTAAATTGGGCCTCTTATGTAAGGGAAGTTTTCTGTGAATTTGTTCATAGAGAAACGAGGAATATACGATTTTCTGGAGACATCCAAATCGATGAGAGTTTATTTGGACGTATATCTAAATATGGAAAGGGGAAGAAAGTTGGCATGCAGCTGTGGATTTTTGGATTAGTTGAAGTTCAATCCCAAAAACTTTTAATATTCCCAGTGCTGCAAAGCGACGCAGGGACTTTACTCAGTATAATCAAATATTACGTGCTGCCTGGTTCCAGAATTTTCAGTGATGGTTGGCTTCCGTACAATACGCTAAATGAATTGGGGTACGAACATTTTAATGTTTTGCATAAGTACGAGTTCACTCACGAGTACCGCAACCTTAGAACAAATGAAATCCTTAAGATACACACCAACACGATTGAGGGTGCTTGGAAACATTGTAAAGACTATTTTAGACAGATGTCTGGCTGCACCCTCACAACCTTTGAAAGCCATTTGGCCCATTTGCTGTTTAAAAATCATAAAAGAGGGTTAAATATTTACGCAGAATTCTTTGATTGGATAAAAAAGGTGTATCCTTGTAGCGGTTTTAGGTCCCGAAGAGTACCGGTTATCCGGTTCGAGTGCACCCGAGGATGTGACGTCACTACCAGCTACCAAGAAGAGGAGAACAGAACTAGACACCGACCGAACAAGACGCTTATTGGCTGACATCTTGCATTCTTACCTTTTGTGCTAATATATATAGAATAAACCATGTTGTTAATAGAATACAATGTCCTGTTTTGCTTTATTGGCGACGAAGTAACCACGGATCCACGCGGAGAAGAGTATTTTGATGTGTAAAACTGTCTAAAAAATGACTTGTGAATTTCTGCCATTTTCGTCATGTTTTTCCGTTCCTGAAGATTATACATTCAGTGTTCGGTTATATTTCAACTGTAAAAATGCTGCTAAATATATATATTTCTTATTCTAACTGATGGACATTGCTGACAACAAGTTGAAATGTCTAAATTCGACATTTGTGGCAAATTGTGCGTCAGTTTGCTACAAAATCACCGCGGTGGTCTAAAAATAGACCACACGTAAAATAGTTTCCGGACATCAATTCTTCACCACAGCTAGCTGGCCAGTTTTTGAAGACAGGGGAGAGAGGAAGGGGTTTGAACAACTTCGCTGCCCAGTGTCAACAGAATTACGGTCAGATAAACTTACCTAATTTTTACACAAAATGTCAATCACAATGTAGTTCAATCTGCCAACTGATTTGAACATGCCACAACTCATCAATAGTCAACATGAATACAAGTGACAACCAACTAAATAGTTCTGTTCCACCCATCAAACCAATTTAGATGCCATACCAGTGAAATACCAGTGGTGAAAATATAACATTTGCCAGTTCTCAATAAATTGGACAATTTTCATTATATCAGCTCAACCACGATTCAACTGAAATAAAATTTCTTGTTCAACTTGATGTCAGATATCTGAGTTTAAATTGGACATCAACATTTCTCAATGTTGACTCAACATGATTTTCATGCTCTTGACTTTTAATATATTAACGCGAGCCACTCGTTTAATTTGAATAAGGATAACCAAGCAGCCTGAAAATCACATGTTCATCCTTATGCAGATATCAACATATCCAGAGTTAAAATTGGACAGTAATTTGATCAACTTCAACAGCTCATATACTAAATTGAACAGTTTCCAGTATAAACATATTAATTAATCCAGCTCAACCAGTATTCAACTGAAAGGAAATTCTTGTAAAATCAGCATGAAACTTGTTCTATCTGATGTCAAATATTAGAGTTTGTATTGGACGGTCCACAAGGATAAGACACAGCTCCACATGAGTTTCACTCCATGTGACATTTGAATCAGAGATTTTGATTAACTAACCACCTGAACTAACGCGAGTTGTCTCGTTTAATTCGAATTTGGATAAAAACTTAGAGTTCCACATCTTTTGATAAATTAAGGCGAGTTTTCTCGTTTAATTCAAATTTGGGTAATAATTTATTGTAGTTTTGCATTTATTTATATATTTTCATGTCATTGTGATTAGTTTCTCTGTATGAGTATATGTACTTGTGAGACACTGATTTATTATATTTCTAATGTCAATGTGATCAGTTTCTCAGCATAAGTTTATTAACTTATGAGACCCTGATTTATTCTTCAATAAATTATATACACATATATGATATATGCATATTTTTTCATTAGTATTTTGTATGTGGTTATTTTTGATGAATGAATGAATTATTTGTGTTTAGCCTATCAGACAAAGTTATATTTTTGTAGTATTTTGAGTAGGCATTTTCCATATATTTCTGAATTGGTTCATAGTTCCCATATATACAACTTCTTCTATTAAGTTCTATATTTCCATAACTCGCTGACTGAATACATATTTCATTGTGTTAACAAAATCTATATTTCTTGTTCAGTCAATGATCAACTTCAAAGTTAGAAATTGATGCGGGCATAACCGTTCAATACTTTCTTACATAATCCTGCCGTTCTTCCAGGGAGATTACTCTTATCATAAGAAACGGTCTGGATTAAGCCAGCCTATATCTTGTAGTTAAATTGATACACATTGATTCACTTTATCTACCAGTAGTTTTGCAATCAGCTTGCCAATATAAGTTATGTTTACTTTCAGAGCTGATTAACCTAAATGTAATTGGTTTTTGTTTCATATATTTTTGTCACTGTGATCAGGTTCTCTGTACAAGTTAAATTTACTTTGGAGACACTGATGATATGTATTAATTTTTGTGAATTTCTGATACACATTTACACAGTATTAAATTAATTGCTTTCTATTAAATAGTATAAGTTATGTATGCTCTGTGTGATAATTTCCATGTTTAGTGTATCAGAATAGGTATATTTATTTCCATTATTTTTTGGTCTCTTAGGAATATTGCTTAAGTTTTCTGAGCCCTGTTGTGTATTTTCCTGATGCAGATTTGCTGGGAATGATTGTTTGGAACCTCGGATTGTGTTCAATCATTCCTGTTGAAATTGCATTATATATTATTTATTCATAAGATAGCTGCTCAGATTGCTTGTTGGAATATTCAATTGGTTTTTTTCTTTGTGTATTGATTTAAATGGATATAAATAAATTAAAAGTACCTACAAAGTTTTCAGAAGTTTAGAGGGCAAATCACTTGTAGTACTGCACTATTGCTAGTGCACTAATCAATTGATTTGCCAATCATACTCTGAAACGCTTGGAATTGGGTATTTACATACCGTGACGCTCGATTGGTCAGACTGGAATAAATTAATTGATAAGCCGGTTACGCCTGATTTATTTAGGTTCGGGTTCAATTGAGATGTCCAGTACTAATCAAGGTCACAACCTACCAGGTCAAACTCCCATGTATGGCTTCAACCCACAACAAAGTCCAGGATATCCACAGAATCCATACCCGTCACCATACGGGCACGGGTATAATCCATGGCCAGCTCAAGCACCAGGTTATTATCCACCAGGTGTGCCATATTCCATCAATCCCCGGTATAGTCCGGAGTTTTCGACAGGGTATTGTCAGCAGCCCAGGGCCAATGCTGTGCACATGCCAAAGCCAACTGGATTTGAACAGCCTCCTGGCAAAGTACCATTAACAAGCGACCCACCACCAAGTGAAGACCAAATACAATCAAATTATAAAGCCATGGAAGAACAGCTAAAATCACAGAATGAAACTGCGAAAGGGAAACTCATAATTATTGAAGAAATAATCTACATCCGGTCCAAATATGAGAAAGAGCGTTTTCAAGAAGAGGAACTCGAGTCTTACAAACAAAACGTGGGACTTAATTGTAGACTATGTTCATAGGGGCTTGTGTGAAAGGAGCGTGCAACTCACCATGATCAACCTACGGCGTGAGAGGAGGGAAGCTCACCGTGAATTGTCAGACGGGGATATTATAGATATTTACTGGGAGGTTATAGGCAAATTTGACCAACATATGGGTTATCAGGAAGCCGAGAACAAAAGGAAAATCGTCGTGCAAAAGATTCAATCCAGGAATAAGAAAGAACAAAAGTGGAGGGACATAAATTCCAAAATACTGTTGTTTTACAAAGAGATTTCCAGTTTGGAAAACAATTACCCCTCAGTTGGGCATTGTGATAAGCCCATCGAATCACCGTCATGGAATCCCACTGACAAGAGAGAATCGAACATCAAACAAAGACGTGAGCGAAAGAATGAGGAATGGAGACATGAAATGGTCCGAGAAATAAGAGACATCCAGTTGGGAGATCAGAGAAAAAGTTTTCTAGAAGAATCGGAAGAGTTAGACTGTCTTAAGAAGGAGGTGCACGACTTTGTGGATGATTATAAACATACCCAAAATATCGGCGGTCCAGTCCTATACAATGTAGTTTGCTTTCTAAAAGAACTAGAATCGGAGAAGGGAAATATTCTAGAAGAATATTACAGAGCTAATAGTGAGATGTGGGACCTCTTGGACGATTTGCGTGAATATGATAAGCCGATGAAACTCCCAAAAGCTAACTTGAAGATCGAGCTCGAGCGAATTCGTAAACTTGGAGATAAGGCACAAGAAGAATGGCGAGAGACCCATTCCATGGTCCGTATAGTCCAAGAGGAGTTCCGGAGTATATACAGAAGTTCTATGAAGGGGGAAGATGATGATTCTACCACCATGAAGAAAAGGATCCCCCAAAAGCGGAGAAGTTATTTCCGAGTCGAGCTGCAAGAGTCAGTCAGGGTTGCGAACGGAGTACGAGCATTGATTGAAAACTTTGCTAAGAATGGCTATTTGGGAAGTCGAAGACTGTATGGCTTAGCGTCCACCTTACGTGAACTGAATTTTGACACTATTGAATCCAAATATGCAAATTCCATGAGGACATCCAAAATGGCCGTCCAAGACCAGCCATCATACATTGGAGACAAATATGGAAACTCCAAGAGGACATCCACCCATCGCCAACCAGCTTTGGAGAGCATAGATGCACTGGGGGCACACATTCACATGCCTCCATTCGAAACGTCAAATCAATTGACAGAAAAGATGGCATCCAAAACGGTCGCTAGGGACACCCAATCATGGACGATAACCACTGACTCGGCACATGGGCATGAGAGAGCGAGGGGCAGTCCAATTGATTTAGATAGGGAAGAGGTGGCGGACAACAGTAAAGCCTCACAAACTTCTTCGGCGCAGAGAGATCCCCCCCGTCTTGATTCTCGAGACCTTGAGGTTCCAGTATCGCCCTCAGAAGAAAAGTCTCCCAAGTCTTCGATACAGAGAAATCATCCCCGTCTCGATTTCCGAGATTATGATGTTCCAGTATCACCCTGAGAAGAAATGTCTCCCAAGTCTGCGATACAGATGGCATCCAGAATGGCCGCACATGACCAACCATTATGTACGAGTTCCATAGAGACCGACAGTGTTCCTACATATCGCCATTCTAATCAAACGGTCAACACATCAGAAGACACTATGGCAGGGCAAGTGGCCTACAACCAGCCAGCATCCAAACAATCTGACGTACTTGTCAAAAAGTTGCTACAAGGCGGATTATTAGAAAAGATGGCATCCAAAACGGCAGTCCTGGACAATCAGCCGTCAAGAATAGCCATCAAGTCGGCACATGGAAATAAGAGAGTAGAGGGCAGCCCAATTGAATTAGTTGGGGAAGAAGTAGCTGACAATAATATAGTCACAAAGCTCCAGGTCGGCAAAGATTCTCGACAAACTTCTTCGGCGCAGAGTGATCCACCCTCAGAAGAATGGTAGCCCGGGTCTTCTTCAATGCACAGGGATCCTCCCCGTCTCGATTTCCGAGACTATGATGTCCCAATATCGCCATTGCCAGAAACATTGACATCCAGATCTGAGTCTCTCGATCCAACTCTGATGTATCCCAGCTCTGAGTTGAAGACTGAAGCTCCAACAACCACGAGTCTTCCTATTATGCCGACACCCGCTTTAGTATTGGAGGTAAATGATTCTGCGTCTGGTCAATTTATCAACGATGAACAACCAGGGACACTGGTGCAGGAACTGACAACCTGGTCCGACAAACTGCTGAACGTACAGTCTGAAATAGAAGACATGCAACTTCTGACACCAGATGAGGATGCATTCTATTCAAGAAATGCAGTTCAGCATAAACCACTATCGCCGGATGAGACATATATCAACCACGATGCCAACACAAGCTTCTTACAAGATGAAGAGTCGCCGATTTATGATATCATTCTAGAATGGGACGATAGCATTTCTCTGGAGCTGAGTTCAATAGATTATTCAGAAGATGAAGAGGATGCAGTTCTGCTTCAGCAGCAAGGATGGCCAGGTGGAGACAGAGGCGACCTGAGAGACGCCCAGATCCCTCTTCTCACGCAGTTTGATTCTTTGACATCCGATGGCGATACATCCTTCCTTGAATTCGAGAAAATAGGCTTTGACTCGACCATGTATTCAATCACATCAGGCTCCTATGATGATGATTCGGCATCCACTAACATCTCAGACGCTGTTCAAACAGTTCTGGAGTCGCCCGCTAATGTTTCAGATGCTGTATCAACAGTTCTAAGACCGGTTTCCTTTGACTCTTCTGATGAAAATGTGGGTCATATGAACAAGGCGACGCTCTTCGACAATGAATCACCTGAGCAGTATATGGAGCATCTCGTAACCACAAATGATGTGTTGTCACCAATACTATATGATCCTGACCAGCCGAACCATAAGTTATGTAATGACAGTCCGGAAGAAAGTCGCTGTGCACTGCCAATATCAAATGGTCAACGCGATAAGCCGTACCAGAATCACCATTCACCACATGATGAGCACCAAGACAGCGAGGTGGTGAAGAAATATGTCCATTTGAGGCCTGACAGCAATGGAGATTTTGGTACGGAATCGCCCCAATTTGTGAGCAGTCCAGCAGGTGGGCCTACCTGTATATCCAAACACAGTACAGGTTTCATACATTCAGCAGACCCAATATACAGGGAGAACACGAGCCAGAATCCAATGAATCATACCTGGCTCCGAAATAAAGCAGGTTCTCCAGATCAATGGCCTTGGGATCCTGGGGGCAAGTGAGTCCGAATCAGACGTGGATCGCAATTACTAACTACAATGAAGATATCCACAGCCATGGTCAGAGTATCATCAGACCCCAAGGCAAACTATTAAGACCATTACTTGTCGCCAGAATGATGCGGGTTCCAGTATGGAAATGTACCTCCATGACTCACTGAACATAATCATATGCTTGTTCGCAACGTTTAAATGATGTTCACAGTTAATGCAGCAATGAGTGAATCCAACATTGGGGTTGCGTTGTCGGTAATGGATATCGGGCCAGCTGATATACTACACCGACATTGAACCACCATTTGTATGTTGTACTGAGAATTCCGGGCCCCGGTTTCTCTTTCACTCTGCATTGATGTACATATTCCACGAAGCATAACACGCAGAACCCAGTCAATGGTTATCGGTCGAGTGGACCAAGAAGTGAATGTCAGCAGCTATTCACCATGGCCAGATTATACATAGTGCAGACCACCTCTACAATGTATATGCCTCTACAGAAGGAACTTACGCTAACTACAACAGGCGTTCCGGATCAAAAACTTAACTGGTCACCCAATGGAGCCAAGATATTGGGCGGTGTAAACAAGCTGGCCAGACAATCATTTGACCGATACAATGGCGAAGACATTACCAGATATGACAGAAAATGGTAGTTGGATGATACGAGATGCTGAGAAATTCCACTCTGCCAGCCATCCATATGACGGTGCCTTCCTCGACCAAGTTACAAGTGTTTGTCAGTCATCCGATGTTCAGGATCCAATGCGTCGACTACAAGACTCTGCAACCGAGCCCACGGAGGCCTATGACGTAACAGAAGTCTTGTTGGAACTTGGACTGACTAATGACGATGGATGGACGAATTCTTCAACCCCCTCCAACAGGGCCTTCTTTTCAAAGCTTGGGGGAATGTAGCGGTTTTAGGTCCCGAAGAGTACCGGTTATCCGGTTCGAGTGCACCCGAGGATGTGACGTCACTACCAGCTACCAAGAAGAGGAGACCAGAACTAGACACCGACCGAACAAGACGCTTATTGGCTGACATCTTGCATTCTTACCTTTTGTGCTAATATATATAGAATAAACCATGTTGTTAATAGAATACAATGTCCTGTTTTGCTTTATCCTTTGGACTCCCCTCATAGCTTTACATATGAAAGTCCTCTGTTTGCGACGTGGCCCGAGGGGTTTGACCCGAAAGTGTTGGTCCAAAGGACACGGGACGCAAAAACAGCCGAAAATTCTACATCACCTCACGTGGATGTCACATCTCAATTGGACGAGCGACCTTCCCAAATAGTGGATGATAACACCGATACAGATACATGTGCCGATACATGTAGTTCTATGCCAGAACTGGAGTCGTCCGAGGTAGAAAATGATGAAAACAATAATGATTGTACCTTACCTGCAGTGGATATTCCTATTATTAACAATAACAATCCTCCTATGCAAAACATTAATCCTCCAGTAATTCCTGTTGTCGAACCCAGGAAGAAACTTTCCACAAAAGAACGTCATCTATGTCCTGCTAATTATGAAAGCATATCGAAAGAACGTAAACAAAAACAAAAATCACCTTCTCCAAAAACGAGTTCCCCTCCAGTGAAGAGAACACGGACACGTGTGGTCACTAATAAGAGGAACAGCTCATTTGTAAGCTGGAGCGATCTAAGTTCAGACTCGGATTTCGCCACTCCAAAAAAGAGATGGCGGAAGAAGAAGAACTGATGCATTAGATATATTCTGTACATAGTGTAAATAGGTGAGTTGTTTAAATCTTTTTTTTGCACAATTCACCACGTTAATATAACTTAATATGCACTTCAAGTTGTAATTACATAACCGTATCCCCCAGTTGTGTCTGCAAATGGAATATCCCATCAAAACAGAGTTATCACGTGAAACATTTGGCCACTTAGAAGGAGTTTTACAAAATAACGTTTACTAACAGTCATCTTCCACAGACAGTGACACTTTCATCTATAGCCACACATACGGAGGCGTGGCATAGTATTCCGGCGGAGAAATCAGGTAAACATTTACCCGGTAAATGTAGTTAACCGGGACGGGGAAGTGACATGATATTGCCGTTATGGTTGTGTATATATATATATGACGATACGCACATCAAATTTCAGATAAATGACTGCCAAATAGTCATGTACGCGAAGAACCTAGCTGACCTATTTTCGCGTCTATCTTGCTTTCCACGAGCGTACAATTCTGAATCGTTCCTCTTCCCGAAATACTATAACCCGGCAGTTGACCCACTGACCAGAACAGTAACAAGAGAGATTGATACGACCGTGTTCCGTACACAACAGGCCGAATTATTCAAAGCAATAACCGAGACAATTCATAGACCTTCGCAGTTCATGTCCCGATCGACGCTCGATTTGTATCGGTCAACAGTGTCTGGTAATCCGCTAATAATTCCGCACAATATTCACGAGTTTGAGCTAGATGTATATCGCGTACATGTAACATGCCAACGCTCTTTGATGCAGTCTTTTGGCACATTCAAATACACACATTACATGAACCTAAATCAAATATGCGTCTTTGGAGCTTGGATGAATTGCTAAAGGCATACACTCCAAATTTGTACATTAGTTATATATTTATGCAGACTTTTGTAATTTCCATTATAAAATGGATAACTTTACATACTTAATGTTATTTTCTCTCCTTTTTTTGTCTCAATCTCACACCTCTTATCTGAAACATTCATGTAAACATATATGCTTCACTACCCGTCGGTCAAAGTTCTTAAGCAGCTACGTCATTATTTTTACTGTTGGCCTGTCGTGTGCCTTGTTGACTTCCTGTACAACTAGTCATGGGAGTTAGTGTGGCTCAATACAGGCTAGCAATTGGAATATTTCATGGCATTTATCAACACATAACATGTCCATGTAACTTGTATAAACATGCTACACATAAGCCAACTCGTTTGCGTCTACTAGCTTTTCATAATGTAATAGTGGCATTTCTAGCATTTGGGTGATTCTACGGTAACTGAGCAATTTGAGTATCCCGGTACATCAGAAATACAAACTTCGTTCTGTGGTGTATGATAGGGCACACTATGTGTAGTTAGACAGAAATATTCGAGAAATGTGGTTGGTAAAAATTATTTGCTGATTATTTTCTCATTTTGTCTGTTTTAGACCGTTAGTGTAAACCAGAAACGTCATTACACTAACGCACTGTATCATCATTTCAAACAGGCACCACATGTATAGTTACGAAGATATGGCCATATATTATGGTTATTCGCGTTCCTTGGCAACTTCGCAATTTTCGGAGTGCCGGGGAGGTTCTAGTTCTGAAAATAAAAGCTTCATCTGAATTTTCGAGGCACAAACATGTGTATTTTTTCGCCCATTCTTCGGAACACTTCTTGAATATTCTCGGACGTAACCACTTTCATGGGGAATAATGACTCATATTATATTAAACACCCACGAAGAATAAATCGATGGAATGGGAGATTCGTTGTGTTATATATTTCGGATAACTCAGCTGATAATCCTTAGCTTTAGTGTAATGACGATTTTGTTAGTGTAATGACGCACCGTTATAGTAATGACGTTATATCCGCCTGTTGGACAGTAGATGGCTGATGAAATGACCATGCTACACCAGTGGTGCATGTACATATTATACGATACCTATTATAACCATTTATATGTGTTTTTGGGGTAAGTGTGGACATTATGATGAACAGAGAGGTATGTTGCTGTCAGATGTGTAACAAGCCCGTAGCTAATCCGATACTTCTACTGATGGTTAGTGGTCGCTATTGACCATCAGTATAGAAGGCTTTGATTTGGATTATCCCGTAGCCAGCTTTTGTGGTGGGCGGTTACGAATCTGATGCCGAATGCGCGTAGTGTAGAGTAAGATGTTGTGCGTGTGGCCCCATTCTGCGGATTGGGTCCGTGCCCACCCCATGCAGCGCCCCTGTGAAAATATGTGTATACTCAGTGCGATTCTGGGCCTCAATTTCGAATCTCTAATTGAGAAAAACAATCAGTTTAAGGTGCCAATATAGAAGCTAAATTCCTGGGCGGCCTCCATCGGGGAACTTTGTGAAAAATCACTGCTTTGATATGATTCTGGAGCCCATCAGTGTCAATTTCGATTTTCTATAGTTTATTGAAAATGCAATCAATTAAAGATGTCAATGAAGCCAAATTGCGTAAATGCGTGGTGCGCGAAATAAGGGGCCCGGTGTGGGCCTTCCCTGGATTTTTTGTTGTAAACGTCAATGTTCTGACAGCGATTCCGGACCCCATATGAAGCGTCGACTTCGAGTTTATAACTCAGGAAAAATATAGAAGTTTAAAGGAGACCAGGGTTTCACGTTCTAAACGTATGAGTGTTCGCGAGTTACTTCGTGTGGAAATGCCTTCTCCCTTAAAGTGCTGAAAAATCCTTTGAGCCTCCAACCCTCCCCTCTCCAACAAAAATCTGGTGATGAAAGGGAACAACTGGATACATAATTGCGGAGACAACCTTCCCACCATTTATTCCCGTCCCTGCCCGTCAAACACAAGTTAATTGTTACATGTATGTATCTTCGAGGGTGGGGATAATTTTCCCGGGTATAGGTTGTCATAACATTTGCTGGCCTTCTCCACACGTAAACAGTGATGGGCGAAATCAGATACAGCTCAGGATATTTTGGTCCAAGAAGCCTTATGAAGATACAATCGAAATATTATGTGTGTTATATGAACATGACAACACTCTTCTCTTTTTTCGAATGTTAAATGACAACTTGGAACTAGGTATATTAGCAACTAACCCGAATTGTTTCTGACCGCAGAAAGACAATGGCGCTGTTACATGGTGTAAATACCAGGTACCCATAGTTAGGCCGTGAACTCAGCTGCCTATATGTATATCATGCACATTGTCTGTAGTATATCATGGATTCATAGGATGTCCATATGTACTTTAGGTTATGTGGACACATCGGACAGTTATGCCACGTATGACGTATCCACCTAAACATATAGACATTTGACCAATGCCCTATATAAAGATCATGGGTGGTGGTCCCTTTGAATATTCCATGCACCAATGCCACCATGCTGCAGGCTGGCCATGGACCGAGGGTCATATATGTAGGTCATGGGACACAGGTCGATAAAGGTATGATATGACATTGTACCCAAGAATGAGCAGGTGTCTATACGTAGGACATTTATGGACCCAGCCCCGTATACATGATATATTATGTCATGGACAGAGACAAGTATGTTGACGATGCCTTTGTGGAAAGAAAAATAATTGTTTTCATCGACAAAATGCTACATGGTGCAGTTTAGTTTGTTAAAATTGCCATAATAGCAGTCATATGTCATATTTTAGATTTCGGGTATGTCCCTAGCAACCGTTATCACCCTGGTAGGTAAGAAATATGGTAATTTTCCTGTCAGATCCACACTGACAACAACTATTATAATTGTTTTAACCATTAAAATGATACATGGCGTATTTTAGTTTGTTAAAACTGCCATAATATTAGTCATATGTGCTTTTATTCGATGTTGGGCAGTTGCTTAGCAACAGTTGCTAAGGAAGGACCTGCCGCCATTGCCTCCATATCTGAAAATGATGAGTAGTGCACGGGAAACATATATGCCAAGTTTCATGATTGTATCACATTTTGCACAATTGTTACACCATGAGCCTGGACTATAATGAAAACCTCGTTATTACACCAACGCAGCGTCATTACATTAACACAAACAACGTTAGTGTAATGACGCGTTAGTGTAATGACGATTTCGCGTTCATAGTGTGATAACATTTTTGAATATCGACAACCAAACCAATCAACTAGTTTATGAACACGCTTACCTCAGACGCTTTTATCAATGCATATAGTATTTTAGTGTTCCGCGTTAGTGTAATGACGGTGAATAAATATACGGTACAAAATCCGGCGATTCAAATGTTAATTTCCCTGAGAATTTCATGAATACTCAGGAAACATATTTTTTTATTGTTAACATGGAAGTTTCCATTCACGTTGCGACAGATGTGATATACAAATGACACCAAAGGGAAACGTGGCAACCCATTTTAGGCTCGCGTTAGTGTAATGATTCTGGATCATGGGACAACGTTTTTGGGACAAATAAATAGCTTTTTGTTGTATGCGTCTTTGGTATCTCTGTATAATTTTGGTGGCATTAGATTCCTTGCAAAATTCCACACCAGAAGGTGGATTTCGGTTTTGAATACACATTCACCAGTGCATAAGAAAAATCGGAGAAATTGGGCGTGTCTGCTCTGGGACATGCAGTTTCGTGGTATCTTGCCGGTTATCGTCGTGCATAAGACCCATACCGGATTATGGTAGTCACTTAATTTTGGTATCTAATTAATGCCTGGATTCTCAGTTTTAAAATGATGGCCATTGTACTTGCTCGTGATGAGTAGTGCTTGTCTTGTGGTGAATTGTGCCCATTGGACAGTGTTTTGCTCAGTCACCGTAGAATCACCCATTTACTCTTCTTGTTCTAGCTGGGGATATACACCCGAACCCAGGTCAATTAGACGCCCCAGCTACCACTTGAATCTCTATTATTCATTGTAACGTAAGAAGCATAAGAAACAAAATTCATAAGATATCAGATATTATCGATGATTACGATATTCTATGCTTTACTGAATCTCATCTTGATGAACATTATCCAAATGAAAACTTGCTTATCTCAGGTTTCCAACACCCTGTACGTAAAGATCGAAATATGTACGGCGGGGGAATCATAGTATACTTTTCAGATAAAATTCCATACAGAGAAATGTCAGGTTTGCAGTTTAATGATGACATACTCTGGTTTGAAGTAAGGTCTGTAGAAAAGTTTTTACTATGTGTTACTTATAGATCCGATAGGGAATGTGTAAATAACTTCTGGGAACTGCTTGATGACAAAATTGGAGAAGCATTAGATATTAACCCATCAGTTGTTGTCGTTGGTGACTTGAATTGTAATATGTTGGTACGCGATAACCCACTGCAGACCATAATTAATAAATATGTCGGCATGTCTAACGTCATTAAAGAACCAACACGAGTAACGTCAACGTCACAAACGCTCTTAGACCCAATAATTATCTCTGAAGCGTTAACAGCGATGAACCCCTCCATTGTAGACCTTGAAGTTTCTGATCACTATGCCTCGTCTGTCGAACTAAAAAGGACACCCCGGGTGACACAAGCCTACAAAAGAATAGTGTGGAGTTATTCCGATGCCGACTTTACAGGCTTAAATAGAGCAATAAACGAAACTAACTGGTCCGCGTGTCTTAATAATGAAGTAAACTGTTTTGACATCAACGAATCTGTTGAGCATTTCAGATATACGTTTTTGAAGATGGCCGAATCCTTCATACCACGCCGAGATATATTGGTACGTAGAAATGATAAACCGTGGTTTGATAGCACAGTCAGAAGACTAATCCGTCAACGCGATCGCTATAGAAGAAAAGCTCTAAAATGTAATACGAGTTTCACGTGGTCGAAATATAAGAAAGCTCGTAATCAAGTGAATAATGCCAAGAAACACGCAAAAAATGAGTATATGACTCACTTGGACGAATCTCTTTTTATGAATAATAACCCAAAACAGTTTTGGCATGTTGTAAAAACATTTATGGGTAACAATTATATAACCAAGGAATCCCGCCTCTCTCATATACAAACAATGTACTGCGATGACAAAGACAAAGCTGAAAATTTAAATAGTATCTTTGTTGCAAACAGCTCATTAGGAATGAAAGCGAAATGTTTGCCGAATTTTGATGAACGGACAGATGAAGTCATCACTGAAATACCGATTAGCGAGTCTAAAATTTCTAAAATTTTGAATGTAAAAAAGCGGATGTTATACCTCTTTTCAAAAAAGGTGACCAAAAAGATCCTAATAATTATAGGCCAGTTTCACTTCTGAATGTTCTCGGCAAAATATTAGAAAAAATTATCCATAATAAATTACTAGAGCATTTACAAGAAAATAACTTGTTGTATGATTATCAGTCTGGGTTCCTTCCTAAACATAGTACCGAATATCAGCTTATTGAAATAGTTCATAGTGTAGCAAAAGCACTAGATGAAGGATGTAACACTTGTGCGGTTTTCTGTGATGTGTCCAAAGCGTTCGATAAAGTTTGGCATGAAGGACTTTTACACAAAATGGAAAAATACGGGATTAAAGGCAAACTTCTTTTATGGTTTAAGAGTTATCTTAGCAATCGCCAACAAAGGGTTAGGGTCAATGCCTGCGTCTCAAAGTATGATTTTTTAGATTCTGGGGTGCCCCAGGGGTCCGTTATCGGTCCTCTCCTATTTTTGCTCTACATTAACGATATAGCCGATAGTATGGAATCGAAAACGTGTCTCTATGCAGATGATACTTGTTTAATGAAGAATAGTCCTGACATAAACACACTTGAAATTTCACTGAATAATGATATGATTAAACTGAACAGTTGGTCGAGGCAATGGATGGTGAAATTCAATCCATCAAAAACCAATCTAATGTTTTTTGGAAGTTTCCCTGAAAATACTAGGCCCGTGGTTAAATTCGATGGTGAAGTCCTGGAATACACCGAAAATCACAAGCATTTAGGCATTGAACTGCAGAGTGATCTCAAATGGAATATGTGTATTGTCAACACGTGTAAACGTGCTAATGCGAGATTGTCCCAAATAAGGAAACTTAAATGTATACTAAGCAGAAAAACTTTAGAAACAATGTACTTGACATATGTGAGGCCACTTCTCGAATATGCAAGCCCAGTGTGGTTTGGAGCTCCGAATTACCTCCTTAAAAACCTTAATGATATTCAGTTAGATGCAGCCAGAATCGTGACTGGTTGCACTCGTTCCGTATCAGATGCCAGATTATTGACTGAGGTTGGCTGGGATAGTCTGGAAGACAGAAGAACCGTTAAACGGTTATCCACCCTTCACAAGATAATAAATAATAACGCACCTCGTTACTTACGCACCATCTTGCCCGAACGTTTCAGTGATAAGACCGATCGAGAATCAAAATATGCTTCTGATTTCATTATCATGCGCTGTGACTCGGCAAGGTTAAAATCCACTTTTATCCCTGCCTGTACAAAGGAATGGAACTCCATTAAATTAACAATTCGTAATCTCGCCCATGATGAATTCGTGAAGCAATTGAAACATATGTACTACGCGGGTACAAAGTTGAAGCCACCTTTGTATTTCACAAATGGGAGTCGTTATTTTAATATTATTCACACGCAACTTCGATGTAAATGTAGTGGCCTACAGTCTGATAAATTACACAATCATATCTCAGATTCCGCAACATGCTCGTGTGGCTTCCGGGAAGAAAATGCTAATAATTTTTTCTTTGAATGTAACCATTATGCCGAATCTCGTCTAAGACTTAATAATAAGCTCATGCAATATAATATTAACTCTGCAAACATATTTCTTTATGGGAAACCCGAACTAACATATACTGAGAATAGTGATATTTTTAAGGCTGTACACTCGTATATCAGAGATTCCGGTCAATTTGAGAGAACCTAACACTCTGCCCAAGCTATTTACACTTACAATCTATACTTATAATAGAATATATACTTATATCCCAGTTATGACCCTGTTAAGGCATTGAATAATTGATACATGCCTGTATTATCGTTTTTTTTACTTGTTGCATGGAATGACCACCGACGTGTTGATGAAGCATATACACACTCAACCAATCTCGTCACTGTACCGAATTTCCGATTCTACTCCACAATCGCCATTCTGTTTATTTTTTTTATTTTTTTGTTTTTGTTTCATATATTGTTCATTACATGTTGTATACCTTGTTTTGTTCGTCTTACGTGTCTTTAATGTCAGTGTATTATAGGGAGAGGAGGGTATTCTAAGTGAATATAGCACTTGTCCTCTAATCCCTTTTGTCATATTCATTATGAACAAATAAAATATGTTTAAACAAAATGTTCGGACAAAATTTCTTATTTTTTACTGAGTACGTTCCCGTGGTCATTTGCCACATTTTTCTAGCAATGTTCGGACCGGGTCGAGTCATAATCGGACCACTTTCTCAAACTCGACACAATATCTGGCCACTTGCGAATTTGGACTCATTGAGGCCATTATCCCTTCGTTTTTTGGACTTTGCCTAATTTCGGACTTTTCGACCAATTTTGTTCGATCCAAATGCCTCTTATTTTTTACTAGGTACGTTCCCGTGGTCATTTGCCACATTTTCTAAAACAATTCGCAAATGTTTCATTTAAGACACTGTGCAAGTGCATTCTATTATATATGTGAGTCTCGCACGATCAAGGTAAATATTGTTAGGCCAATGTATTCTGGTATATATGTGAGACTCGCATTTATAATTGAATGCATTGGCACAGAGTTTTCGCAGTATTTCAGAAAGCTGCAGCCTTGGAAGGGTTAATGATAGCGATGGCGATATCAATATGTCTCTGCCAAATAATAGCCTTTGTGATAAATTTTATTCAAAACTAGTAAGTGTCAACTCTATTAATACTTTATTAGGAATCTGAGAGTATCCAAAAACAGACTGCTTTACATGTGTATGGAAATTCATATAGCGAAAAAAGCTGCCCTATTAAATGCAGATGTACAGGTATATGATTTACCAATAGCTATACTATAAATAACACTCAATTCTGTTTGTTTGTCTGTCGGGTTATGTGCGACGAAACAGATGTACCCTCGGGGCTGGAAATTTGTACATGGGTCAATTGACCCAGGGAGTGTCATGGGATAGATAACGTTGTCATCAGGTATTTAAAAAGGACACTAACTAAATAGCGGATCATTCGGTGGGGGGTTATTCGAAGAGTCGGGATCTGTTTTGAGTTATACGAATACTGGTTCTCTTCTCAGAATGTACTTTCAGTTTCTATATATAGCTGATATTAATGAGGAGTGTCATGGGATAAGGTGGGTGCCGTTGATATCAGATGTCTTAAAAGGGCACTAATAATTAATCTGACTAAATGAAAATGGTTGGAATATGGTTGCTGAAAATTGGTTCACAGGGGTAAATTGATCCGAGGAGTGTCATGGGATATGTGCTGTCGGGCTCAACACGACTTAACCCTTTCATGACTGGAGCTGCGCTGGGGCAGCATTAAAGATCATGTGAAAGTGCATTGTCTTATATATGTCAGTCTCCCATTGACTTTCAAGGTCCAGGTAAATATTGTTTGGCCAATGTATTCTGTTATGTATGGAAGACTCGCATATATAAGTGATTGCATTGGCACAGAGTTTCGCAACATTTCAGGAAGCTCCAGTCTTGTAAGAGTTAAATGGGTACTAATAAACAATTTATATTAATCATATATCCAATCTGATTGGCTACCATACCGCATTTAAATCACATTGTCAGCGTTCGCGTTTTCAATTTTGGGATAATGGAACATTAAAGATTTTATATGATATTGGTATATACTGGCAAAGCAAAGCACGACACACACACGCTAGGTTGATTGGTTTGAGTGAAATATACATGGCTAGTGAAAACGACATAGCTATGTCATCATTGCTCGTGCTCTTGCTTCAAGCCACGAGCAATGACGACATAGCCATGTCGTTTTCACTAGCCATGTATATTTCACTCAAACCAATTAACATAGCTTGTGTGTGTATCGTGCTTTGCTTTTTTACCAAAATCATTTCCATGATCCCAAAATTGGAAACGCGAAGGTTGTGTTTGTGTAACTACCACACTTTTCAGTTAGATGAGAATCCGTCCTATATTTTATTAATTCAATTAAGGAATACTATTTCAGAAGCGGCATATTCGCATCGCACAATAGCCTATAGCCTATAGGGGATAGCCCCAAAATTGTCTATTTGATCATATCAGATTTTGGAAAAAATTAAACTTCTTTTTCTGGTAAAATCCTATCATTGGCCCTGTATTCAATTAAGATTATAAGATACACTTTGTTAAAGAATAAATACATGTATTAGAGGAGCGGCCAAACGCCAAACGTGGTCGGATACCCCTACCCTCGGTAGAACAAGTTGAAACCAACTTTTTCTGGAAGGTAAATATATGTCATTTATGAAAATGATTCTAACCCTTACCGGAATTGGTGGCAGCTATGTATGGTAAGACTATTTGTGAAGGTAACCTACCGAAAAATTAGCCTGTTTTCAGCGGTTGACTAGCTATACACAATTGCAATTGGTTAAAAGTTTGGCACATCACCACAAACAGAACGTTCTATTTGTAAGTATATGGTACATGGTGATATTAGATCGGAATGTTCTTATTTTTGTTCTACGTGATGGTGGAGAATGTAATGTTTTGCGTCAAAACATCATGACGATTCAGAAAAACTATCGCCCGTCAACTCTGTACAAAACTAGCACGCTGGATTGAGCTTATCTTATCATATATATTTGGAAATATTGGAGTATTTCCTACCGGGAGGTATTAACACTATTTTCCTGATCCTACAAATTTGTGAAATAATAGGCAAAAACTTAACCCTCCCCAAAGTCATAAAATGCTAAGTATAGCCATCACCGGGGATTGGATTACAAAATGATAGAATAGTGCGTAGTATTTGCGTTTATTTAGAGTAGAACACACACAGCAAGTGCAAATGCGAATTTCCAACCATATTCACCATTAGAAGAGTATCAAAATCCTAGATGGCGTCCAATATGGCGGTCAGTTTTTATTTTAAGACTTTGTGAAGCGACATACGAAAAATCCCGAAAATGGAACGTCCCTAGTGGTAAAATCTATATTATTGTAATGACAACATAGAATAACATTTCATATCAAACATTAATTTGACCATTGATACATATTTTCAATTGTTAAACTAATAGGTAAAAATGTATCCCTCCATCCATTGTCATAAAATTCGAAATAAAGTTATCGCCTGGGATTGGAACCACGAGTGATAGCGTTATGCGCAGTATTTTGTTTTATTTAATGTACAACACACAAAGGAAGTGACAGGTATGAATTTCCATCCATATTCTCTATTAGAAGAGTATGAAACAACAAGATGGCGTCCAATTTTAATTGTACCACGTAGCGAACGGACATACGAACGAAATATAAAGGGGACGTCCCCTGTGGCATATTGTATATCGTTGAAGTGACTACATAGACGATATTTCATATGGTACAGTAGTTTCACCATTAGTCTATCTTATCAGTTGGAGAATTAGTAAACAAAAACTTAACCACCATCCAGTCACAAACGTCCACATAATGACGGCACTTGTGACTATAGTCCAGAATGCAAAGAATCAAGCAAATCGTTCAGAATTACTTTGTGTTGAATACAACGAAGAAACCTAAAATGTAAAATTTGCATCCACATCAGGTCTTAGGAGACAACCGAAATCCAAGATGACGCCCAACATGTCGTCTAATTCAATGTCAACACGCTGCGAACAATGAATACGAAAGCCGGTCAAAATGTATACCATACGGCAGTTTGAAGCGATATATTGTTTAGATTGTGTGTTTATATTAGACGTCGATATGTTGTGTTTGAGTGATGGTGGTAAGACAACATGTTTTTCAGATAAAGCTTTGACATGATTGTCTCAAATTAACTTCCATAAACTGTCGATCAGCTCCGTACGGGTGGATAAGCCGTGTCTTTCATGTTGCCTGGGTTGGTAGTATCCTACACCATGTTCAAACTGTCACACCATTAGCTATGACTTAGGTGTGACGCCAGTATTAATACTGGATGGACATTTGTATTTGTTGAATGTTTAGGTTGTTTTGTTTAGCAATTATCAGGAACTTATATTTGGAGAAAGACAAACCAACCAGAATAAAAAACACTTAGCGAAATTCCGAGAATGACTTAAATAGTTTAATTTGCCGAATCGTGTATCGATCTCCAATGCGCATTTGACTATTGTTTGACACATTTTGAGGCGTTTAATAGGTAAGTAAAGCATTAACAGTATGTAGACAACTGGTAATAATAGGGGATGGTCATTAACCGTTACAAATAATCATGCACTCGATGCGGTACGAAGTGATGTTGTAATGTTCAATACTAACATATATTTACATACTAAGTGTGATATCACTAAATCCAGCTTTCCGATTGGTCGGCGCCCACGTGACTGTTGCAGTTATTTCTCGGTGAACGCGCAACAGCTCATAACTGCAACCCATAATTACATCGATACGTCATCGATACAGGAAAGAAAAACGCGTAATGTTTTGGGCGCATTTGGACTCGCGCAGGATTGACTTAAATTAAATCATCAGGTGTCAATATAAAGAAATTGTTCCTGTTAACTTTTGCCAAGGGTTCAATGGGATATTTTGGGCTGGTTTTGTCACGATACACTTTTCGATTTAAATACATTTTCAAAAGTGGCTTTTTCGCTAAATGTATATAAATGTATATAAATATAAGGGTTAACTGTCATGTGGACTATTTTTATCATCGCACACACACAAAATGCTCTTGAATGACATAACACGGGATCACAATATCCAACATTATGCAATCAGCGTCAAAATATGTTATAAATAGGCGTTATAGTGATCGAGAGGTTACTGCTTTGTATAATCGACCGAGTTTCGGCTCAGCGTCAAACAAGAGAACAACACCGCATACCTATGCATATAAGTTGTTCTCACCATATGTTGCTTGATGTGCATGTTTTTCCGTACATTGATATTTTAGTCTCGACTAATATGTGAGTTAAATTGTTGTGATATGTGTGATAAACTAACTGTACAGCGCTGTCAGGAGCTAATTAGACAATTATTGTAACAATTGTGAGCTGTGCTTTTTCAGTGATATCGTTGTTGTAACAATATGGATAATATCATTACTGAAACAGATCGAATTCTCAACATGTAATGGATCCTGCACAGGTTTCAAGCGTTATGCTCAGCTCCGAATCACAGCAAACAAAGGATGTTTCGTCAAACGCGCCCGTTGAAAATGAGGCATCCACAACACTTGGGTTCACCCACGCATTCCAGTGCTTTACCGACAGTCTTCAAACCTATGGCAGTCTGGACCAGGACATCAAGTTTTACATAATGCTAATGATGGAGTTTATTCACAATACCCCGAAAGATGTGCTCGTTGCAAAACTGTTATATTCAACCAAAGAAAATGAGACCAAGCTGGAGGGAATGCGCCAAACGTTGTTCACGGAAATTAAGAAGCTGGCAATTTTAGATGTTGCATCAGGCGCAGTGTTAAAACGCAGAATTCAAACTAAAGTTTCAGAGCCTGTTTCCAAGAAACTAGGATATGATATTTATCAGTTATTCCTGTCCATACTCGAGGAAAAGGTTGAACACATAACGCCTATATTCAGCGTTGCGCGCAGTGGCAGAACTCAGCTACCAAATTCGTGGACACCAATAACTCTAGCCACTGAAAATAGCAAGACAAATACTAGTGAGTCAGCTAAGCAACCCCAGCAAAAGTCGCATTCGGATGTGCAGATGGCAGCAAATATCACTCTACTTCAACAGTCACGTGACCAAATGCAGACTCAGATCGATGCCGCGACATCTGACCTATCAGCGCGTGTAAGTAGAAATGATGTAATTATGCATGAAATCCTTCATCGACTCCAGTATGGTGAGAGCACGTCAGAGTCAAACCAACTGGCAATGCAAAGGATTGAGAGTGACCAATGTAACGGTGTAGCTAAACTGAAATCGGATATCAAAACTATAAAGCAGGACATATCCACGATCCTTGATAACTGTGAGCAATTTCTAAACAAAATAAACGCAACAAAAGGTTCTATTGCCTCTCTAAGTGGCAGAATAAAAACAGTCGAGGAATCTCAACATGTCAAACACAAATGTCGACCAAAATCACAGAATACCAGTGATGAGTGTGATTGTGAATACCACTGTGCAGAAAACTTGAGAAAGGACATGAAAGAGTTTGTGTCACATGTATATAGTGACCTAAACCGCTTTGCACAAGTTGCGTGGACTCATATTCACAAGAACGACAAACAGAAAAAAAAACTCCACAAGCACAAGCGATGACCAACAGAGCTCCGGTGACATTCAGCCTGCATCAACGGCCGAAAATCTTTCATCGACACTGCCTTCCCCGTCTAAAATTCAGCCTAGGAAAACGTCAACCCCGACGACCACTACTGTACCCAGCAGCAACTATTGCCGGACTGCCACCTCTGTGACTGAAACCAAATCTGACAAGAAGGACAACTCTAATAATTTTGCTATGTATTCCCATGAGAACGATTATGTCAATCAACAGCACAGCATGAGCGGTCTCGAAGATATATCTTCTGATGACAACTTAGAAGCTTCATCACATCAAACATCCAAGTATGTGACACGTAGTTCTGCGAGCGTTAACACAAACCAAAGCGATGGTAGACACTCGAATAGACATTCCCACCACACGAAAGCAACACCAGAACGCAGTAACACAGGTGCACATCGTTTCTCTCGCTTCAAGCAGAAAGATAATGGTCACCCGATCCGAACAAAGATAATCTTCGTCGGTCACCTGGACGTGAAAGTGGACGCTGACGTTTTGTCTGATTACTTGGATAAATTCCAAATCCGACATTCAGTTGTTAAAGTATTAAGGGATGGGAGGGACTACTTACCGGTCTCAGCGAGGATAAATGTTCATGTTGACGACTTCGAATTAGTCATGGAGGAAGGTTTCTGGCCGATTGATGTTGTCTGCAGACATTGGCTCTCCAAAAGATCTTTCGACGATTGGCGACAACCAACGACGAAGAGTTCGGATCGACATAACAGAGAGCGTTTCTACACATACGGAGCTCATTCACAACTGTCAGTGTTGTGTGTGCACAATTTTGATTCGTATTGCACCAAAATGATTACCAATTATTGCAATCTTACACATGTGCCATCACTGCTTTGTTTGTTTCACTAATTTTTCTCACAATGCTGAACATTATAACTTGGAACGCCACTGGGGCGATGGGAAGCATACCATACATGTGTCAGTTGCTTGCAAAACAGGACGTAGATATATTCGGTATCAGCGAACACTGGCTTCACAATCATAATATTCATATTCTCGATACAATTAGTAGCTCATACCGGTATCACACCGTGTGTGATTTTTCGCAGAGATTACCAATGCAGAGAGGTCGCGATAAGGGTGGAGTTGCAATTGTTTGGCACATGAAACTGTATAATGCCGTATCCACCATTTAACTTAATGATGACCGGATATGCGGAATTCAACTCCAACTAGCATCATCAGAATACGTTTATATATTCCAGGTATATCTCCCGTCAACCAATTATACTGTCAAATTCTATCAAGAGTACATCGATGCGTTGAACAAATTAATCGATTATTATTCAACAATTGGACATGTCATAGTCATGGGTGATTTGAACGGAAATATTCAAAAATCAGATGCCAGAAACCGTAGTTTTTCAAAACTCCTCTCACGCAGAAAAATCATCTCGGTCAACTATTCAGACCCATGTACTCGTCTGATCGCAACCCATGTTCCTGCAACTGGTGGGTCAGGAACCATAATCGACCATATTTTGATACACAAAAATAACCTACCTTTTGTCAAAGAGATAAATGTTCTGGTCGACTCAGCAATCGATTACTCAAATCATAGACCAGTGAAAATATGCATTGACCTCGGTTCTCATTATATATGTCACGAAGAACCATGTTGTGTGTTGAACTGGAAGAAATGTATTGCTTCCGATTCATCATTAGAGTGCTATCAACATTGCGTCGAGAATCTGCTACCCGAAATGCCTATCGTGGATAAAACTACTCTAGATTCATTTTACTCGGGTATCATCGAATCCATAGATTCAGCGTCGACACTTTTCGTACCACATAAGTCGTTTAAATCACATGTGAAACCTTTTTGGAATGATACCCTAAGCACCTTACACAGAGACATGCGTAGCTTTAGACGCATATGGGTTGCAGAAGGTAGACCTAGAGGGTGCGACCATTTGTCTTATTCTTACTACAAAGCTGCCAAATGTGCATTTCGCAAAGAACTTCGCAAATCGAACTCGAAATTCCTTTCACAAGAAAATGACGAAATAGATAGAGCTGCCGAAATAAATCAAGAGCAATTTTTTAGACTCTTTCACCGTCGCAAAACTAAACTGAAGGAAGACGACAATAACTTATTTGTCGTCAATGGATCTACCCTCAGAAATCCGAATGATATTACAAATGCATGGGCAGATTACTATGAACGCTTATATTCTCCATTGTAATCGAACAACTTTGACAATGCTCACTACGAATACGTAAATTCATGTGTTGACAAAATAGTATCCAACAATTATAATGATTCTGACTCCAGTTCAACAGACGCACTTCTTCTCTATCCTGTGTCAGCCAAAGAGGTTGATGGTGTTCTTAAGTCCATGCATATGGGCAAAGCCCCAGGACCTGACATGATTTGTTATGAACACCTCATATATGGAGGTAATAAGTTGAGTAATTGTGTGGCTCATGTATTAAGCAAAATGATCGAATTGCAGCACATAACATCAAAAGCAAAAACTGGCTTGAAGGTCTCATTGTACAAAGGTGGAGACAAGCCGAAAACAAATTTTGATAGCTACCGAGCGATAACTCTTCTTCCCGTTATGTACAAAAGATTAGAGAAAATAATTCTACGTCGCTTGGAGTGCAACACTCCACGCCTCATCAAAGTGCGCCCCTTACAAAACGGATTTCAAAAACATGTAAGCTGTCTCATGTCTTCGTACATATTACACGAGAGCATAAAATACACAAAAGAGCAGAGTAGCAAACTGTTTGCCTGTTTTCTAGACGTACACAAAGCCTTTGACACAGTCTGGATAAATGGACTTCTGTTGAAACTAAACCTTCGTGGATTTCAGGGAGGAATATGGCTCCTACTAAATGAATTTCTCAGTGGGATTACATGCGTTGTCAAACACGCTTCCATACTTTCGAGATCTATCGAAATCAAGCAAGGTACTAGACAATTAGATATACTCTCACCCTTGCTGTACATGATCTATATTGATGATCTGATACATGCACTCGAAGCTACAAACTTTGGTTTCCGTCTTCTCTCGTTTTATTTATAACCCTAACAAATGTAAGGTAATCGTGTTTAATGAAACACACAGGCAAAATGACACTTTAGACAGATGCTGGAGACTGGGCGCTGGAAACGTATCCGAAACAGACGAAATAACTCATTTAGGTATTCATGTTAGCAAACAAAACTTTGTGAAAGAGCTCTCTGGGAGAGCTGTTGACAAAATTAGATCAACATTTTCCTCCTCAGCAATGCTGGTCTGTATGCTGGGGGAATAACCCCGACAAGCTGTGCAATCATCTACAAGACGATCGTTTTACCAAAAGGTCTATATGGCTCAGAATTTCTATGTGGCATGTCTGTTTCGGATGCATGTGCTCTGGAAAAGATCCATCGTTTCTGTCTCAAACGTATACAAAACCATCATGTCAGAACGCGGACGGACATAGTTCAAGGTCTCATGGGCATAGGCCCAATCTCCTCGTTCATTGGTGCCCGTAAACTTAGCCTCTTTGGAAGCCTCTGTCGCCTCTCGCCATCGAAGGCTTGCAAAGAGATTTTTGTAAACAGGCTTCACTTGCACTTGTCACAAGAAATTCCAAACAAGAGCTCGTTCTTTACAGATATTAAAGACAAATTGAGTTATTACAACTTAAGCCAATATATGGACAGCTTTTCGGAGAACGGATTGTTCCCTGCAAAATTGGAATGGAATCGCCTAGTCAAAACCGAAATCAATAACCGACGCGCTCGTAACTGGGAACAAAGTGTTACAACTGATCCGTCTTTCGATAGATTTAGCCAAATTCAAACTCATTTTCAAATGTCTCATCTATGGCGTTCCTGTCGCTTGTATTCAGAGAACAAAATCGCATTTTATTCTGTTGCTCAATTGATCGCTGCAACAGTGACACCAAAGGCAGACGTATGTGTGATATGCAACATGAACTTTGACGATCAAATTAAACATGCTATTATTCACTGCAGCCATCCAGCTCTTTGCTGTTATCGAAATAAAATGTGGTATGAGTTGATCGACAACTTTGGCATCTTGTTTTATCTATGGGCAAATGAGCTCGACGACGGAGAACTCCTTCTTTTACATTTGACAAATCTTCCCGTTGAACTGTTCTCATTTATCGAAGATCCAATGTACTATGTGTCGTTCATTGTTGGCATACGCACACATTGTGGCAAAACCTACCTGTTTTTATCGAATTTGTTCACGCCTGGCGTATAACGTTCCATCATATGTTATCGTAGCCTACCCTGCGCCTGTACATTCAAATGCACTTGAATCTAAGTTCTGGTATTAATGGGGTCGACCTGAGTTGACCGGGTGATGTGTATAACATTTAGAGTCATCGCCCCTCTTTCTAAACTAAAATTGGGTAGATGAAACAACCTTACATCCACTCATGTTAATTACATGTGATAAATATGTATTCATGACCTCGGATCCCCAACGTAACGATTTCTTATCTTCCTTGCCAGCAGTGCAAGAATGTATAGGCGCAACGCATACATGCTTGTTCTCACATAAATATTCCTTTCGTATGAAAGCGAGAGTGGCGATCATGAGATGATCAAACTCTATATAGCCATATAGTTGTGTGCATGGTGCGCTCTTCGTGTGGTCCGTACTCAACATGTAATTCAGGCAAAAATTCAAATTAGGTGTTCTTATAGTTTATCTTGCATGTAACATAAACGTGTCTGTACCCGCACTATACGTCAGCTTGGGGGTAAGTGTGTGAGTGTCCGCGAGCTTGTGCGTGCGTGTGTGCCTGTCTGCATTTTTTGTCTGCATGTTCGCGCTTGTCTTGAATGTCAGCTTTTGTAAGAGTGTATGTGTGTATGTGTGCTATTTATTAGGACGTGGTTCATATATGTGTATGTTTTTTCATCTCCAAACTGACTTTTGCTCTTTCATTTTGACTATATTTTTGTAACATGTTGTATATACGCTATTATGTATATGTATCACTCTTCAGAAATTGGAGGACAATAAAGGTATATATATATACATATGCATATAAGTTGTTCTCACCATATGTTGCTTGATGTGCATGTTTTTCCGTACATTGATATTTTAGTCTCGACTAATATGTGAGTTAAATTGTTGTGAATGTCAATCGGATTCATATATGTTACAAGCAGAAGATATTGAGTTTCCGGGCTAGACTAAATGAAATTGAATCTTCTATATCTCCGGCGGATATCATATCTCTTTTAGTTCATAGGGACGTGGGTCCGGACTACATGTATAGTAATATCTCTCATGCTAATACATTTTATTGATACATATGTGATAGTGCATTAATCTCCACTGAACATGCACGTTGGTGTTGCATTTATGATTGCCGTTAGATTATAATAATAATCACGCAAATCACTAGCAAACCAGAATGTCACTAAAAAGTTGTTTTATCCACGGTTCTTTTGAGTCTGGTGGCATTTGAAATGGATGAAATGGTAAGTAATGAAAAAATGTAGGCTAGTAGCAAATATAAACACAATTGAAATGGCGACAGGCATAAGGCAATTCACAATAACACTAGTCATTAGTCTTGATATATAGATATTCAGATTGTGATTATGGTTTGGTCTATGGCGACTAGGCCATATCATAACATATATTGTGTTATTATGGGTGGCGGAAAGACAGCGCCGATCTTACCGAGGAATCAATATACTCAGTCCATACATAAGCCGCCTACCCCCAAACTGTCACAGATATTCGAAAGTTATTTTCACTTAACATGGAACTCATATCAGTGTTGCTGATCTGGATTCATAACACCTTCATCGCTGTGTTTTAGGGGGATAAAAGTAACTGAGTGATGTAATCAACTAAAAATCACTGGCATATAGTGTTGTGTTCTTGTTCACCCAGTAGAGTCATTTGCGTTTCTCAAGAAAACCTGGATATGCAATGCTCAAATGCCCATTGCTGTAAATGCATAGATTCACAGTGTATGACTCATATTCAATGAAAATGTGGGAATTATAAATGTATTTCTCAGATCCATCTGACTCTATGTCTCTATAAACATGTCGTCACTGGAGTCATGTTTGTCTGACCTTTAGTCACTGAACGTTAATTGAATTGTTGGCTATCAGAGCCATGTAGTTTTTATGATCGATACAGGCAAATGTTGCTCATCTTTATGAAGATAACATATATGGTAATGTTATTCCATTCCAAAATATTATTATTGAGAAGATAAACTTATCGACTACCGGCATTAGAGCGAACAAACAAACCATTTGAACGGTTGTTGAAAACATGTGGCACTTCAACAACAAATTCCGCGCAAAGCATCACAAAAGGACGTCTCTTCTCTGGCTTTTGTACTTCTTCGCAAAATTGAAGTGACATCCATATTATGGGATGCCATCTTGTATTTTTAGATCTATATGATAGCGAGTGTGGTTCTCACATAATTTTGACATCTACAACTGCGCATTTGTTGTTTTATTCTTGGTTACGACTCTCAGAGGTACCTTTGTGCGCAATGTTTAGAGATGAGGAATGCTGAGTTTTGTGTTTATTATTTCGCAAATTAAAAGATATGTTAATGACAGAACTACTATTCCATAAGACTAATGTAATGAAATGAATGTAATGAATTGCCACAATATATATACCACTGGAGACGTCATTTGTCCTGTTTCCCAAATTTGTTTTCGCGTAGTGTTATAAATTCGAGACATAACAAAGCTCATCTGATGTTTTGTTTATATACTTGACCACCCTATTTTGGTCTCCGTCATCACGCAAACAATAAATTGCCATTTAGTAATGGAAACACATTCTAGCTAAAACATCGCATAAGTAATACCATATGAGACGTTCTTTGTCCGCATATCGTATTAGTTGTTCACATAGTGTTGACATTAAACTTAACTGCCATGTTGGCCGCCATTATGGCCCAATAGTGGGTGTGACTTCCAAACTTTTTGTATATATATCGTATATAGCACAAATGAATCCAAAATGTATGCTCATTTCTTTTTGGACTGTACTACAATCCCCAGTAGCCTATTTGTGTGGACGTTTTTGACTGTATATAGGGGTGGTTAAGTTTTTTGTCTAATTATTTCATCAATTGATAATATGGATCAATGCTGAATCTAATATTTGATATGAAATATTCTATGTAGTCAGTACAATGATATATAATATACCACTGGGACGTTCCTTTTCTGAATGTGTCGTATGCCCGTTCATTAAGTCTTGAAATAAAAATTGGCCGCCATATTGAGCGCCATCTTATTATGATACTCTTCTAATAACAAATCTGGATGGCAATTTTCTCTGGCCAATTTGCATGTATATTCTACATTAAATAAAAACAAAATATTGCGCATTATGCGATCATTCGTGGTTCCAATCCCAGGCGACAACTTTAGTTCGAATGTTATGATATTGAACGGCGGATTAAATTTTTGACTATTGTTTTACCAATTGATAATATGTATTATTGGTGAAACTAATGTTTCATATGAAATGCTATTCTATATGGTCATTAAAATAATATACATGTTACCACTGGGGATGTTCCTTTTGTGGACATTTCGTATGTCACTTCACTAAGTATTAAAATAAAAACTGAATGCCATATTGGACGCCATCTTGGAGTTTGATACTCATCTAATAGTGAATATGGTTGGAAATTTGCATTTTACATTTGTTTTATGTGTTCTACATCAAATAAAAGGAAATACTACGCACTATTCTCTCATTCTGGGATCCAATCCCCGGCGATGGTTATACTTAGCATTTCATGACATTGGGGAAAAGGGTTAAGTTTTTGCCTATTATTGCAACATTTGTAGGATCAGGAAAATAGTGTTAATACCGCCCGGTAGGAAATACGCCAGTCTTTCCAAACTTATATGACAAGGTAAGCTCAATCCAGCGTGCTAGTTTTGTACAGAGTTGACGTGCGACAGTTTCTCTGAATCGTCATGATGTTTTGACGCAGAACGTTACATTCTCCATCATGACGTAGTTAAATCTCAAACAAACCAGAAAAAATAAGAACATTCCGATCTAATATCACCATGTACCACATAATAACAAATAGAACTTTATGTTTTTGGTGATGTGCTTAACGTTTAACCAATTGTGTATAGCTGGTCAACCGCTGAAAACAGGCTAATTTTTCGGTAGGGTACCTTCACAAATAGTCGCACCATGCATAGCTGCCACCAATTCCGGTAAGGGTTAGAATTATTTTCATAAATGACATATAGTTACCTTCCAGAAAAAGTTGGTTTCAACTTGTTCTGCCGAGGGTAGGGGTATCTCGAAAACTAAGGCCCTTTTTGGATTTGGCCGCTATTCTATATCACTTGACTTATCATTTTGCAGAAATATGCTATATGTGTTGGGAGAAATCAACAGCGATTGCTTTAACCTCAATCGGTGATGTCACAAAATATGGGGAGATAGGTCATGAAGTTTTTGCTCAAAATGCGAAATCTATCTCAAACATTGAAATGTTACGCAACACATCAGTAGATAGGCGCGTTTCTAAAATATCGCGTTTGAAGAATATGTTGGCTCACCCAAGCGGCAACCAATTAAATTCACTATTTAGCCAAAATGATGAAACCAGTTGCATATGTCACCTTTAACTGTAGATTAAAGATCCAGACATTTTCAACGTATTGTTCAGGTTTCTAAATCTGAGATAAAATGAATACATTTTATGCATTCAATATGTGATAACATGTTATTTTGAATAATACTGTCTAAGATCGTTACACACTTTTATAGCGAAATTGTTTGTTCAGGAAAACGATTAGTTGTGGTAGATTGGTGGTAACAAGGTGTGACACTGACGGCTTCGAGTTTATGTTCAACCGATTCGCAAAGCTACGAGGTTGAATATAGGCTCCAAGCGGTCAATGTCACGCCATGTTACCGTCAATCGACAACAATATTGTATATGTTCTGCCAACAGTCCTGGTCATTCACATTAATTTGGCACTTATTCCGAAGAATGATCAGCAGAAAATGTCAAAATCTCCTATACCTCTCTCCAACATAAATGACGTCATGAAAAGGCCATCGAAAGACGATGAAACGGTCTTGGTTTCCGTTATGTTGATGGCTCCAGACGTAAACATGGGATATGTTGCGCGACTCTCTGACCAGTCAAAGACGCGGTTTCCTACTGGAGCTGAACATTGTATGATTTTCATCCTGGTCACCACGTTAGAGAATTTCCTGCAGTACATATACATGTACATAGATGCAACCTGCAGGTACGATGCTGAACCTTTAATTCTTAGTACGAACATCAAGCTGCACTGCCTCAAGCTCAGAGATCAGGATCATATTAGGTGTTTGTGTTGAACTTCGTATCGGTAGTTCAAATGTAGTTCCAAACATGTTTCCGTTATGTTGAAGGCTCCAGACGTGAACATGGGATATGTTGCGCGACTCTCTGACCAATCAGATATGCGGTTTCTTACTGGAAGTGGAACATTGTATGATTTTCATCCTGGTCACCACGTTAGAGAATTTCCTGCTGTACATACACATGTACATAGATGCAACATGTGGGTATGATTCTGAACCTTTAATTCTTAGTACGAACATTGAACTACACTACCTGAAGCTCAGAGATCGGGATCATATTAGGTGTTTGTGTTGAACTTCTTCTCTGCAGTTCCAATGTAGTTCCAAACATGTTCCTACCTGCACATAATGGGCCAAAAAAGATGATGTATATTAATAAAAGTATTAATGTAACTCAGCTTGGACGTGAGAAATAATTATCACAGAAGTTCATGGAATGATGAAGGAGAAAAGTTGGAAATTTCCAGTGATGGATTGAAGAGCATGCTCTCTGTTAAGCGGATTCATATACATGTATTACACATGGTTCTAGGCCATTTGCCGATCCGATACAACATGTTTGGGTGTCCGGAGTCTGCATGGGGTCCACTAAACAAACCATAATAGTCAGAATTTGTCATGTTTTTGTACATTAATTACATTTGGGAAAACGCTCAAAGATCTAATTGAATGCGAAAACAGCATTGGATGTAACAATAATCAGTGCCATTGTAGCTATATATAACACTAGCCGACGAGCCCGACGTTGTCCGGGCTATTCAAAAACCAAATTTCAAGTCGATGGCTCCACCCGTTTCCGAGATCTGGTCTGCGCATGCGCGAAGCTGGCGTCGCACGGTCTCGGCGACCCGATAAAATTCGTATCCGGGGCAAGATACATTCACATACCAAATTTCAAGTCGATAGCTCCACCCGTTTCCGAGATCTCGTTTGCGCATGCGCGAAGCTGGCATCGCACGGGCTCGGCGACCCGATAAAATTCCGACGTTGTCCGGGCTATTCAAAAACCAAATTTCAAGTCGATAGCTCTACCCAGCCCGACGTTGTCCGGGGAAGTCGATAGCTCCACCCGTTTCCGAGATCTCGTCTGCGCATGCGCGAAGATGGCGTCGCACGGGCTCGGCGACCCGATACAATTCGTATCCGGGGCAAGATACATTCACATACCAAATTTCAAGTCGATAGCTCCACTGTTTCTGAGATCTCGTCTGCGCAAGGGCTGCACGGGCGCCGCACGGGCTCGCCATTACGACAACGTCCACCGCCTGGTCAAACTACACACACGTACAAAGTTTCGTCCCGATCGGCCGAGAATCGTAGATTTGTATCAATGACAAACATACAGACAAACATACAGACAGAGGTCTTCAAAATATATATGAGACTAGCCGATGAGCCCGACGTTGTCCGGGCTATTAAAAAACCAAATTTCAAGTCGATAGCTCCACCCGTTTCCGAGATATGGTCTGCGCATGCGCGGAGCTGGCGTCGCACGGGCTCGGCGACCCGATAAAATTCGTATCCGGGGCAAGATACATTCACATACCAAATTTCAAGTCGATAGCTCCACCCGTTTCCGAGATCTCGTCTGCGCATGCGCGAAGCTGGCGTCGCACGGGCTCGGCGACCCGATAAAATTCGTATTCGGGGCAAGATACATTCACATACCAAATTTCAAGTCGATAGCTCCACCCGTTTCCGAGATCTCGTCTGCGCATGCGCGAATCGGGCACCGCACGGGCTCGCCAATACGACAACGTCCACCGCCTGGTCAAACTACACACACGTACCAAGTTTCGTCCCGATCGGTCGAGAATCGTAGATTTGTATAAATGACAAACATACAGACAAACATACAAAATATATATGAGATTAATTACTAGCAGAGCATTTTTCTTGTAAATATCCAGTGGAATTTCTGAAGATATTTTTGGCATGCCTGCATTATTGATTTCTGAAGTACCTGTACACAAAATCCTACGTGGCACTCTGTCAGGTTTAATGTAAGAGCTACTGGACATTCGTAAACTAGATGGTAAAGGGCATAGCCCGAGACCATTTAGTGTATGAATGTCCGGTAGCGAGTCCATAAGTTATAACCGACTTAAACAGTTTTATAACATGCAATGAGAAATTACATTGATCAATACATGCTGACAAGGAATTGTATTACATAAACATGGGGTTTATAAGCACTATGCAGATGATTGATATTTCTTGAATAGAGATCCCCGTGGGAGTTCGTAGTACAAACATTGAGAGACATGACCATTCTAGATAAGAATGTAGACTTGTGATATAAAGCATAGTATAATATGACCATTCAGAGAAATAGAAAGTCGAGGTAGAACAAAGGAGCTAGGTTTTAACAATGGAATAATTAATAATTATTTTGATATCTGTTTGGTTTATAAAGGACAATTGTTTGAGTTTTCACATGCTAATATAATAGAAGTAATGTGCCACACATATATGTAAAATAATCAAGAACTTTTGACATAAAACAAAGTAAATAACTCATTAAACATTGCCATTAGCAATTATTTTATGTTCTGAACCAATTTACGTCAACGTGAATTAATCGAACAAACATGAAATTTAGTGACATTATTTATCGGAAATTTTAGCCTAGACTAGTACTCCTTAATATTACCAACTTAACTGTGAAGTCAATTTTTATTTTGTGTAAGTATCGATCATTGTCAATCGATACATTGAAAGCCGTTGATAATACACCCAATTTTGCAAACGACGATTTGGGAAAATTAACAATTTGCTGATACCACTTGAGTATAATATTATGACATAATGAAAAGAATAATAATATATACCGTATGTAGTTAATATGTGACAGAAATGTTTAGATCATGTGAATTGAGAGTACCCCTCACCACTTCTCATAATTACACAATGACTTACTGTTGTGTCTTTGGAAATTAGTGTGTTCTTTTGGGAGTTCAACCGGAATTGTCGTCGACTCCGATGTATCCTACGCCGGAGTTACCCGGAGCAGAGAGGCACAACCCCGGAGCATCCAGACGCTGCGATGTTAGTTCCGCCCTCCGTGGACCTCCCACAATACCACGTGACCGAAAGCCAGGAATCAGTCTAAGCTAAATAAAGAAGCTGAAAGTCATCAAGCATCTATTGTCTTCAATTGTTTCTTCTTGTGTTGTGTTTTCGCCATTAATAAAAGGTATGTTTAATGCATGTATAAATAATATTGTTCAGTGATACATAAATTTCATATTGGATCTATGCCAAAGATTCAATATTTGGCGTCGTCGACTTTTTTCATGTTTTTGAGAACGAATTTGTGTCGGTTTTCTCGTACCACGGGGAAACCACGTTGTTCGGATTTAGCCGAAACGACTTTTGGTTAAATCAATACAACCCTCAATTATTGCGAAACACATGTAATAATTTTTTCACATTTCTAATGACTAGAAAGGTGATCCCATATCTTTGTACGAATTTAAAAACAAAATTTATGCTAAAAAAATTCAAAAACTTTGCCTGCCATTGCAAAAAGGAGAATTCGGTCAAAATTCAACATGTTTCAAAATAACTGATTTTCACATGTTTTCTGACCGGCATCTGCGTCTGGTCTGAAAATTTCCATTACTTTTGGTCTATTTTGCTGTAGAATTGTGGACTTTGCCCAATATTGGCCAAATTCAACAAACAAGTGGCTTATTTTGATAAAATTTTGCTTAATTTTCATCAGAGACACTCTGCTGAATTATCATTGTTCGCTTAGCTAACATTCTTTTTTCAGAATCTGGTGGCCTGCAAATATTTGCAGGATACCGACATATTTTTTTGCTACCTAATACTAGGTCGCGAGCACAAATTGGTGGCTGGCAAATAAATTGCTACATACCGACATATTTTTTCGCTACCTAATACTAGGTCGCGAGTACAAATTGGTGGCTGGCAAGAATATTTGCTAAATACCGACATATTTTTTGTTCGCATCCTAATACTAGGTCGCGAGTACAATTTGGTGGCTGGCAAAAATATTTGCAAGATACCGACATATAATACTAGGACGCGAGTACACATTGGTGGCTAGCAGATACACTGCACGATACCGACATATTTTTTTCTCTCTACCTACTACTAGGTATTCACTATCCATTAAACAAAATGGAAGTGTATAAACAATTCCCTCCATCAAACATAGACCCGACTAGTCAATCGGGTTATTCCATGAGACCCCGGATAGTAAAGTACTACATTTGGAGGGTGACATGAGACCGAAACGATATAAGCCAGAGAAGTCGGGCATAGGTAGCGGTAGCTCACAATCGGACGACAGGTTCAAACCCCTCCCAGGGCAAAATTTGTTGTCCAAATTGGACGTTATCAGTGATGACGAAAATGAGGGAGCCCCTATGTCACGTAGGGACATCCAACCAGCCAGCCACGGCAAAGGTGTATCAGTCAACCCATCAATTAGTACAAATGACTTGTCCAGACATGCCCTAGAAAGGGAACAATTGATAGAGGAAGTACGAAACGCCCGGGGTGATGAGAGGGGGGTGCGCCCAAAAGATTGTTATAGAATTCAACGAAATGACTCGTTGGATGGGCACAGGGTCCCACGGCCATACCTCAGACCGGACGGGAATAGCGATCACTACTCCGAAGAAATACCGCAAGCATATGGTAATGCCCACCGTAGTAATGATAACCACCAGGGGATCGAGGGACCCAACCACTTGTCAGGTGAGGATAGGAACTACCATCACAACACAGCTGATCCGTACCGTAAAATAGCTGACATCGAACGCCAATTTGGGTTGCTTAAAGAGCTAAAGCAATTACACAGCCCAAGACCAAGTGACGATGAACGTCACTTGACAGGCAGGCAAATTGGTGAGATAGACCGAACCGGTGGGGCGTGCCAAACCGGTGGACCGACCACTAGGGAGAACACTCAAGGGCACAGGCCGCCGGAACCAGTCACTGGCAAATCAGCGGCACATGTCCAGCCCCAGGGAATATCCATGAATATTCAGGGTATAGGCCATGGGAACCTATCGCGGGCCAAGTAGTGGCACCAGTCCAGCCCCAGGGGATACCCATGAATACTCCTGGGTACAATATTCCACCACAACATTTCCAGGCATGGCCTCCAAGTTACGGGGGTCAAGGCCCGGCTTTTGTATTGATTGATTGTTTATTGGTGATATAATGAATACTTATGTTTATGACAATTATAATACAAGAAGAGTATAACATTATATAACCAGGGGATGACATAATCTCGAGGACTGTCTTCCTGTCATCCCCTGGCGCAGATTTGGTGATTAAGGCCTGATTATATAATCAACGTATGTACAAAAAAACATGTGAGTGATTTCAAGTGGTGTCTCTGGTCCATAACTAAGCTCTTTTCTTGAATGAGTAATTGGTTATTGCAGGAGAGATGATGCTCGGTGAGTCAATTATCATAATCACAAGCTATGGGACTTATATAGATTATTCTGGCGAGGCATGGGTGGTTCTGCAGTCAGTACATCGGGGGTTGTCGCAATTTACTATCAGTTGATAATGACAGATAGCATTTTTGGTGTATTCGGCTTTGAATGCAGATTTGCTCCAGATATATTTCGCATCACAACTGACGTCTAACCAAATGTTGATGAAAGAAAAGACTGGTAGTTCAGAGCTAAATGTTGTTTTCGGAGTATGCGATATTAGTTGACCATATTGTCTGGTTTTATTTTTTGACGTTTCAAAATAATTAATAAATGAAGTTGGTAGCCTATCATAGTGCCAATCGTGCACGAAGAGTGATATGTGTAAACGATATAGATCATCGAATTTCAAAATGTGTTCAGATATAAAGAGTGGGTCGGTGTGACTATTATATTGTTTTCTACATATGACTCATTGTCCGCTTCTGTAAGGTGGTTATTCTGCCTATACTTTTCGAATGGCCCCAAATTTGGATTGCATATAACAAGTGACTGTGAATTAACGAGAAGTACAACGATTTTAGAGATTTAGTTGTTAATAGATGTTTTATCCTATTCAGACAGCATATGGCCTTGGAATTGTTTTAGCAAATTGTTTCAACGTGTGCTTTAAATTTCAAGTTTTCGTCTATTTTGACACCCAAAAAATTGACATAATTCTCCACATTGCGGTTGCCAACTTGTATAAGGTCTTTTCCATTTAATAATCTGCTTCAAATCAACACCAAATGAACAGTAACCAACAACATCTATCTAAGTATTGACATTCGATGTCTACAAACATTTCGTTACTTATAAAATAACACTCCGAAACACGTGTTCCCTAATTTCGAGGTAAACAATGCCACCTAAACGACCACCAGCCAGCTCCACTTCTAGCGCCAGTGGCGACGACAGCATCGTCAAAGATAAAACCAAAACAGCACCACCTAAGAAATTCAAACAGTCAGACATTGGACAATCTGGTCAACAGAAGATCTCTTTTGGGAAAACACCCTCTGCGGATAGCTCAGACACTTCCATTGGTAAGGTGCTTGCAGAAATGAATGCCAAGCTGGATAACTTAGTGACAAAATCCGACCTAGAAAAGAGCATTGAGCCACTTGTCACGACAGAAAGTTTAAACAGCATCATCACAAACATGAGGGGTGAATTCGACAAAAAACTGGAGGGCGTGAAGGACATTTGTGACAGTAAGGTTTTTGACACCGAAACCCGGATGGATCGAATGGATTCCAAGCTGATTCAACTTACGAGTGAGGTCCAGGACAGGAACAATGAAGTCAGGGAGTTAAAAGAGGAAATGAGAGAGTTAAAAGAAAAAAACAACAGACTTGAACAGCAAACACGAAAATACAGCATTCGTGTTTTTGGAGTGCAAGACGACAGTGCCTCAGAAACAATTGATCAATGTGAAAAGAAACTTGTGAAAATTATTCAAGACAAACTTCATCTCCCGATAGAACAACGTGACATTAGCATTGCCCACAGAATTGGTAAATTTGCTGCAAATCAAAAATATTCAAGAAGTGTAATTTGCCAATTTGTTTCTAGAAGAGCTAAAAATGATGTCATAAGAGAAAGGAAATCGTTAAAGGGACAGGGAATCGTGATTAAAGAAGACTTGACAGACATAAACAGTTCCCTCTCAAAAAATGCAAGGGACTCCTCATCGGTGGAAGATTCCTGGTCTGTCGGTGGGAATATTTACGTAAAATATAACGATAAATCAAAAAGCATCAAACAAATCTCAAAATTGAGTGACATCTAAATTTCGACATTTCAATATACGCATATATCAACTCCAATTATATTAGATATTGTCATTCTAGTCTACTAAATTTCTAATTAATACTACATTCAGTAGTATCTACAAAATCCTGCAAATAAACAAATTGTGATATTTCAATGAGCCAAAGAAAACATGGTTTTCTGTCTCAAACAGTTAAACTTAGCACTTGAACATTGCACATCATGACTTTCCTGTTCAAAACACTTAGAATCAGTTTAAGTGAATACATCATTAAGCAAATCTGACATAATCAATCTTTAACATTCATAATATGTCACTAAATTCTGATATATGTTCGATGCCTAAGACAACTGTACTCTCAATGTCTCATTAACACAATACAAGGGCTACAATAATGTGGTTTCCTTTAATCATCATATGCCTCGACAACTACATGTATAACTCTGTACAATGTTAATTACTCTGATATGTCAATTTATCACCATATTCTTTAAATAACTTTCAACCAGTTCACCTATGTCCCTTTAACAACTTTTGCATGATACAAATGCAAATTGTATGTCGCGTCATTCAATTAACTTATTTTATCCTTGAATTGGCTCGCCAATGTCCCTTTAACAATTTATTTTTGCATGTTACAATTCAATTAACTTATTTTTTCCTTAAATTTAGTCTTTAGATAACGTTCGGCCAGTTCGTCTACACTGTATGTCCCTCTAACAATACATATGTATTATCAGAATTATATAAAGCGACTCACGCCATAAGCTTCTTAAGATGGTACAATATTATATAAAATTGCCTCATGAATGCCATGTGCCACTTTAAGTTAACAACATATGTTTTATCAGAATTATATAAAGCAAAACACGCCATAAGCTTCTTAAGACGGCACGTTATTATATAAAATTGCCTCATGAATGCTGTGTACCACTTTAAGTTACCTAGCAGTAAGAAGGAATGATAAAAAATCAAATTGTATTCATTACTGGAATCATACACGAGTAACATGTAATGACGTATGTTCAATGACCCTTTAAATTGGTATAATACATGGACTATGATTGTGTGAGTTCCTTTAAATACCATATGCCCTTAAATATTGCTTGACCTGTCCCTCTATGTCCCTTAAGTCCTTTCACATGCTACCAGTATGTCACGCCCCTCAAATATCATATTTTCCCTTAAAATAATGCATATCATATACGTTAAAATATAAAAAAATTCACGAATGGAATGTGTCACTTCAATTTTTGATACAAGATTGAATCAACACATATGTATTATCGGATCATACGAGCATTACGAGGCGAATCATGCCAGAACTTCCAGAAGCTTCTTGAGACAGTGCGCTACTATATAAAATTGCATCATGAATGGCATGCACCGCTTTAAGTTACCTAGCAGTAAGAAGGAATGACGATAAAGAAATTGTATTTACTACAGGAATTATAAACATAGCGACATGCCTGATGTATAATATTTTGCGTTAAAAATAGGGGAAAAATAAAAAAAGTTTAATGAATGAAATGTGGCACTTCAATCATTGATGCACGAATGAATCAACGCATATATATTATTGATATCATACAAAGCGCACAATGCAAGTAGTTTCTTAATGCGGCATGTTATTGTATGCAATTGCCTTAGGAACGTCATGTGCCACTTTAAGTTACCTAGCTGTATGAAGGAATGATGAAATAACAAATTGTATTTATTACTGGAATCATAGACAGATCATCATGCCAGACATTTGAGATCTTATGATAAAATATAAAAAAGTTCCATGAATCGAATGCGTCGCTTTAACGAATCAACACATATATATGTACTATTGGAATCTTACAAATTGCATCAAGCCAGACGCTTCGTTTTATTTATGGAGGCATAACACATACCATTCCAGATATCCAAGATTTCTGTGTTAAAATTGAAAAACGTTATATGAATGGCATGCGTCGCTTTAATGCTAGATGGAAAATATATACATGTATTTAATGCATACACAGAGAACCATTTAAGATTTTGCGCATAAACAGAAAAAAGTATTATGAATGGCATGCGTCACTTTAATCCTAGATACTCGAATGAATCATCATATACAGTAATTCCCTAATTAATCGACTCCTTAGCCACAGCAGAGTTGTGGGTGGCTTCTCGGGATTTGGTTGGGGGTATGGCTTGTTGCCATTCATCTGAAAGCTCTCGCCGAGAGCTTCCCGATGGATGGTGGATGGCCATGTTTCCGACTGGGTTCTGAGGGGTTGCTCGTGCTAGATGCTAAATGGAAAAAATATACATGTATTTAATGCTAGAATCATACACAGAGAAGCATTCAAGACATTTCAGTTTCTGCGCATAAATATACAAAAGTTTTATGCCATGCGTTGCTTTAATCCAGTATACTCGAATGAATCATCATATACAGTAATGCCTTAATTAATCGACTCCTTAGCCATAGCAGAGTTGTGGGTGGCTTCTCAGGTTTTGGTCGTGGGTATGGCTTGTTGCCATTCATCTGAAAGCTCTCATCGAGAGCTTCCCGGTGGATGGTGGCGGGCCATGTTTCCGACTGGGTCATGAGGGGTTGCTCGTGCTAGATGCTAAATGGAAAAAATATACATGTACATGTATTTGATGTTAGAATCATACACAGAGAACCATTCCGGACATTTAAGATTAAGCGCATGAATGGAAAAGAGTTTTATGAATGCTATGCGTCGCTTTAATCCTGGATACTCGAATGAATCATCATATACAGTAATGCCCTAATTAATCGACTCCATAGCCACGTCAGAGTTGTGGGTGGCTTCTCGGGACTTGGTTGGGGGTATGGCTTGTTGCCATTCAACTGAAAGCTCTCGCTGAGAGCTCCCCGATGAATGGCGGTGGGCCATGTTTGCGACACGGGTCCTGATGGGTCGCTCGTGGTTCTGCTGTGGCTGCGAGGTCTATTGCAATGGTTGATCTGGTAAAGTCAGGTCGATAACACTATGCGCACGGCTAATAATTATTATTATTTTACTTAGTTTTGTTTTTTGTTTTGTTTTGTTAATACCTCTACTACCCCCACCATCAGGACCCAGTCGGTAACATAGTGCTCTATTATTTATTTTTTATTTATTTATTTATTTATTTATTTATTTTTTGTTGTTGTTGCTGCCTCTCTTAATATGAAATTATTCGATTACTTTTGAAAAAGATGATCCTTTATCTGAGTACTCTAAACTTATACATAACTATGATATTCATCACTCCGCTATAATTTATATATATGTTCTTTGTTTATATGTGCACTAGATATCTAGAATTTTCCATATTAGCCTACCATCATACACTCATGAATCGTGATGAATGGCATATACTGCCATATTACCTTATATCTACATGCATGTAGTACAAGTGAACCTTCATATACATGAATACAAATTCCATGGTGGGTCACAAAATCTTTTGTTTTACTCGACTATTACACAACACACTATGAAAACCATACTTAAACTGGATGGTGCTCTATAATATAGAAAAAATTACCCATAATATGTGCCACTTCACTGTGAATGTATGAATGAATTGACATATACGTACTATAACTAATGAATATACAAATTATTTGTATCACCAAAATGTCTCATGATGGCTTAAATACCCTTAGATATGCAGATTAATCAGCACATACATGTACACATCCCATGATGTGTCATAAAATGTTATGTATGACATGTGTTACTGTATTGGAATCACACTCAAAGCATTATGCCAGACTTTGAACCCTGCTTTAATATAGACAAATGTTTCATAAATGGCATGTGCCACCTACCCCTTACTAAATACATATAGGCCTACACATGCAGGTACAGTGATCCCCAAAGTGATTGACCACTTAGCCGCGGCGGAGTTGTGGGTGGTTTTTCGGGATTTGGTCGGGGGTATGGCTTGTTGCCATTCATCGCCGAGAGCTTTCCGATGAATGGCGGCGGGCCATGTTTCCGACTGAGGAGTTGCCCATAGTTCTGCTGTGGTTGGGTGGTCGATTGCTTTGGAAATTGCTGTACATGTACTGTGTACCTCTTTGTATTTACTGGAATCATGATATCAGTCAGTAATATTATCTTTCCACATTACTTATTGTATTTTTGTATATACTATATAAATAACCACAAATAAGGTATTATAATATGTCAAAAGGATAAAAACAGAAGATATGCATTCATGTGCATGTACACAGGTGTACAGTGATGTCCAGGGTAATTGGCCACTTGACCACGGCGGATTTGGTGGGAGGTGTGGCTTGTTGCCGTTCGTCAGAAAGCTGTCACCGAGAGCTTTCCGATGAACGGCAGCGGGCTATGTTTCCGACTGTGGTCCTGAACGGTTACACATAGTTCTGCTGTGGTTGGGTGGTCAATGGCTTTGGGCATTACTGTATAAACATACACAACTTGTAATTGGCTATAGCGGTATATATATTAATTATTAATACTTACTTCACATTATGGTAGCCTACATATTGTACATTGCATTTGTTCCTAATGGGCATGACTGAATCCGGGTACGTCTTCTGCTAATGGTGTTTGACAGTCTACTCAATACTAGGTCAATGGGTTAATCGCCTGCGATGGATGCATATTATAACTACCACGTGTTTCAGTCGAATCCATCCGTATAACATTGAAGGCATAATGAACTGTCTTCAAGTTGAACAACAAGTGCTTCACGTTTCCTCAATCCGAATGAATGAATGAATGTAAACTCAGAATAACTTTCATAACAAACGAGAATAGAAATTAACTCAAATTTGATGTCTTCCTTCCACACGACTCACGAGAAAACACAGCGAATTCACGAGTGCGAGGTCGTCAATCTGACCTGTGAGGCTGTGACGTTTATTGTTATTGAAATAATTATGTCATGTTGTGGTACAGTCAGGTCCGAAACATTCTGAGCACAATTAAGAGCACTCCATTAAAACGAATTAATTAATGAATTTAGACTTCTTTTGAAGACAAATTAGACTATTTCAAAGACAATCAGAAGTCGGTGTATTATACATGTACATACACTCATGTATGTATTTTCGTGTTTTATTAATAATGCGTTCTTGTTTTATGTATTTTCAATATATTGGCTTAGCCTACCCTCATGCATTTAGCCACAAAGGCCTATGTTTTATGGAGTTATGCATTTCTATCATGCCGTAAGTCATCGTTGCGAATCAAGATAGATTGCACGTCATGTCACAAATGTGCCCTTTTTGGCAATACTCACATAACTTCATAAGAAAATAACACGTTGAACTTGAATCGTATTCGAGGACTTACTTGAAACATATATACCCGCCAAATACAACACATCATTAAAATAATAATATGTACTTCATATTACGGTTAGCTCTAGTAACAGTGCACGGACTAAACATATTCATGCTTGCATCTTTAATTCATTCTGAAGTGGAGGTTATATATTTCATTCATTCCATTATTGGTCGTATCCATGGCTACACATAACGTAAATCTGAGTGAGGTTCGGGATTCTGATGAATATAACTTTACAATGAAATGGAACGAAGCGGAACAGGAAAATGACGAATTGATTAATTCTGCTATTAATACCTGCAATGAATGTGCATACATTTCACCATCACAAGCTATTGATCAACCAAATAAAAAATCTAAATTTTCAATATTCAGCCTCAACTGTCGAAGTATTAACGCGAATTTAGATTCATTGTGTAATCTCCTGTGCGACTTAAAGTCGAATAATAATTCATTCGACGTTATAGCTTTAACGGAAACATTCAAAATACGTCAAGCATCAAACTTTCAAATACCGGGATATCACCCTATGGAATTCAAGTGTAGAGCTGACGACGATGAATGCAGAGGTGGTGTGTGCCTTTACATAAAAGAATCAATCCACTATAAAAATCGACCCGACCTTAGTGAATTTATTCCACACGTAATAGAAACAATATTCGTGGAAATTAACCCAGGAAAAAATGACTCTCGGATAATCGGCTGCGTTTATAGACCAAATACCGCACCAAAGGCCAACATTGATCAATTTTTGAAAAAATTCGACGATATTCTAGAACAAATTAATAACCACAAATCATATATATCAGGAGACTTTAATATTGACCTCCTCAATTTCAACTCTCATACAAAAACGAATGATTTCATAAATAACATTTTCACAAGAGGATTCGTGCCAAGGATAACTCGAATGACTGATCATTCAGCAACTCTTATCGATAATATATATACCAATAATCTACAAGGCGAATGTAAATCTGGCATAATCACATGCGATGTATCCGATCACTTCGGCATATTTTATTCAGAATCTAACCAAAAGAGACAAAACAGCCCCAATAATAATGAAACTATCACTAATCAAAGAAGTTTTAGTCCTAATAACATAATTAGATTCAAAAATCTTTTAAAATCTTGTACCTTTGACTCCGTCACATCTTGTAGAAATGTCGACCAAGCATCTTCTTAGATATCTATATGAATGCATATGAACTAGCTTTCCCCATCAAAAGTCGAAATATACCCAAAAAATTCATAAAACGCGAACCTTGGATGACATCTGGATTGATTAAGTCAAGTATTGTTAAGAACCAGCTATATTTACGCAAATTGAATAAACCCACGGAAACGAACGTAAATAAATATTTGAGTTATCGTACCTTATACAATAAACTAATCAGAAGGAGTAACTATATATACTATACAAATATTCTTGAAGTAAATAAAAATAACTTAAAGATAACATGGGAAATACTCAAGGGTGCATTGAAGATAAATGGAAACACAAATATTAACACAAAGACTTTTACTGAAAACGGAATAGAACTTGAAAATTCCAAACTGATATCGGAAAGGTTCAATGACTTTTTCTCAAAAATTGGGCGGGAAACCAGCCAACTTAATGAACATGAAAATGACTCACATTTTACAGATTTTCTTCATAACCGCAAACCAGACGACATCAATTTCAAATTAATTCCGACCTCTATACAGGAGATCATACTCACATGTTTCTCTATGACTGGAAAAGTATCAAGGGACTTCAATGGTATATCAACTAAACTTATCAAGGAAACAATTGAGGAGATAGCCCCCGCATTATTGCATATTTTTAACTTGTCCTTAGAGCATGGAATAGTCCCTAACAAAATGAAAATTTCTAAAGTAGTCCCGATCCCAAAAAATAATACCACTCATGAAATTTCCAACTACAGACCTATCAGCATTCTTCCAGCTATCTCGAAACTTCTTGAAAAAATAATGCATACACGATTACTAGACTTCTTAAATGAACAAAACATACTCTATAAACACCAATACGGCTTCCGTCCTAATCATTCAACCTTCCACCCTGTATTACACCTCCTCGATCAAGTTGTCTCAAATAATGACATCATGACAAGAGAATCCACTTTAGCTCTATTCCTCGACCTCTCAAAAGCATTTGATACGATAAATCACGATATTTTACTTCATAAACTAGATCACTATGACATACGGGGCACAGCATACTCATGGTTTCGGAGCTATCTGCAAAATAGAAGGCAATATGTTGAACTCAATGGTACCAAATCTAAATTAACGGAAGTGACGTGTGGAGTGCCCCAGGGTTAAATACTGGGACCGATAATTTTTTTAATTTACGTTAACGATATGTCCAACTCGACAACCATGGATATCTTGTCATACGCGGACGATACGACTCTAGTAACTGGTGGGAAAAATGGCATCCTTGTAGAAAGTTATGTGAATAATGAGTTACGCGACATATTTGATTGGTGCTGTAGCAATAAGTTAGTGATCAATACTAAAAAAAGCAACTATATGCTAATACATCCAGAGAACAATGATAACAAATGGAACTTCATAAAGGTTTACTTAAATAATACGGAACTAAATAAGATAGGAAATCTTGAGCATGAATCCTCCACAAAATTCTTAGGAATCCATATAGATGAAAACCTGACCTTTAAAAAACATGTGTCCTCAGTTTGTTCTAAAATGGTGAATGCCATATACCACATCAATAAAGTTAAACACTTCTTTCCTGGTAGCGCACTTAAAACATTATATTATGCTCTAATACAAAGCCATCTCGTCTACGGTGTTCAAATTTGGGGACACGTCCCAGCGGTCAAAAAAAATTTCATGCTTCAAAAACGCGCGATACGAGTTTTATGTAATAATAAATATAGAAGCCACACAGAACCTCTTTTTAAAAAAGAAAAAATATACTCAAAATCTACGACATCCACAAAGTACAAGCGGCTGTTTTCATGCATGATTGGTATCATATGCGCTTAATAGAATCATTCACCGACATGTTTACGAAACGCAAAACCGGACCAGACACCCGACAAAAGCACCCACTATTTAAAAAAAAAACAAGAACATTCTTATCCAACCATCTGGAACAACTTAGATAACGAATTTACATCATACCAATCCAGGCACACATTCAAACGGCGTTTACATGCCGATTGCATTAAAAAATATGCTGCAACAATTAAATGCAACAATCAAAGATGTCCCGACTGTGTGGTAGCTCGTCAATAAGTGACTTCCGCTATATCGCAATCCACAACCTCACTCAACACATTCCTACTCGACTTTCAAGGAACATCTCACTGACAAGAAAGAGACAAACCATCGAGTAACCAATAATCGATTTATCTAGACGTATATCCTCCATGCATATAATCCAGTTAAATGCAACCATTGTGAGATACATAATTATTTAGCCGTGCATTGTAAAATGAACCCTGACCGCCTATCGTAACATCTTTTCATCTTTAAGGGGGCGGCAGTAAGACAGTCTAGCCTGACTATGCCACCCCATCGAATATACAATGTAATATTTGTCAAATGTATCATGTATTAATGTGTATATTGAAATAAAATATCCTATCCTATCCTATCCTATCCTATCCTGCAGATCGTAGGGGGTGAAGAACGAGTGATTGCCTATGGTAGTTTTATCCTAACCCCCGAACAAAGTCGTTATTGTACCACTCGGAAAGAGCTCCTGGCGGTCATAAGGTTCACCCGGCAATTCCGTCACTACCTTTTGGGCAAACCCTTCCTTTTACGGACGGTTCATAGCAGCCTCAAATGGTTGATGAGTTTCAAGAACCCCCCAGGGGCAAATAGCTAGATGGTTGGAAGAGCTCAGCCAATATGACCTGATGGTTGAGCATCGACCAGGAAATAAGCATGTAAATGCTGACGCCCTGTTCCGCATCCCCACGAAGGTCAAATGCCGGCAGTATACCGCGGGTTGTGACCTTTACAAATTGCCATGTAAGGGCTGCCAATATTGTCAGCGAAACTGGGCTAGATTCGAAGAGGAAGTGGACAATATAGTGCCCCTAGCCCAGGGGTTAAGGAAATTTGTAACTGATGATGACCAAGGGACTCCCTCTGTCTCCCTAGTAACCCCCACTAAATACTCGAGGGAAGATTGCGGTTCAGACAGATTCCAAGGGTTGCCATGGGATCCAGGAGGTGACTGGTCAGATTGCGAGCCATGCAGGGGATGCATCTGCCCAGAGACTGGGTGGATGCACTCAAAATTGGACTTGTATTACCACCATCTACCTGACCCAAGGGTACAGGTAAGACAGGTTATCAGTTCAGATCCTGACCTGAGCTTGGCCGGTATATGCACCCTAGTTGAATTGGGGGAACAACAACGTAAGGATCCGGACCTATCCCCAGTCATCTCGTGGATAGAATCCGATAAAGAACCAACGGAGGGTGAATTATTAATTTCTAGTAGGGCCACAAAATATATTTGGATTAATCGCCAGAGATTCCTGATAGTAGATGAATTACTGTACAAGATAAACCGGAATGGGGAGCAGGTTTTGGTCATTCCCAGCCAATTTGCGTCCGAAATCTTAGCTATGGCCCATGATATACCCGCTTCTGGTCATCATGGTGTGGTTTGTACCAAGGCCAGAGTCAAAAAGTATTTCTACTGGTACGAAACTACTCAGGACATTGAATCCTTCGTTGGGGCCTGCCCCAATGCAATCAAGGGAAGAAACCAGCGAGGCGCGCCAAATGGGAAATGCAAACCTTCCATCCGGCAATCCACTGGAAAGAGTGCACCTGGATTTCCTGGGACCCTTACCACTGAGTGAACAGGGTAACAAATACATTCTGGTTATCACGGATCAGTTCACTAAGTGGGTGGAGTGTATTCCCCTTCCGGATCAGACCGCCGAAACGATGGCATGTGCGGCGGTCAATGAGTTCTTCACACGTTTCGGTTGTCCCTTACAAATTTTGACGGACCAAGGGCCCTGCTTCGAAAGTAAGCTTTTTCGCGCGATCTGCGAGTTACTCCAGATCCACAAGACCCGGACGACCCTTATCGACCTTCGGCAAATGGGCAGGTGAAACGCCAAAACGAGACCCTCATGAATGCGGTCCGATGTTTCGTTGACAAAAATCAACGAAACTGGGACAAATTCCTTCCCCAATTTCGGGAGCGCTACGATCATCAGTGCACAGACTGACGGGCCAAACCCCAAATAAACTTATGTTGGGACGGGAAGCCAATCACCCAATAGACTTGGTGTTTAACTTTACGAAAGAAACTCAGCCCAAAAGTGATTCGAGTCAATACCTGAAAGACCTTGAACAAGAAATGAAGCGGGCCCGGAAACAAAGCGAATGAAAAAAGATTATGACATCACAGTGTTGAAAAACTCATATAAACTGGGTGCCCCGTTTATCTCCTTGACAATGCGACAAAGAAAGGCAAGTGTCGTAAGTTATCCCCATTCTGGAAAGGTCCGGGGTCATAGGCGAAGTCTATATCCCGTACCTTTTCAAGGTTTATTTCAGAAACACAATCCAAGTGGTGAATCATGATCGCCTGAAGTCATGCCATGACAAAATCTTGCCACCATGGTTGCAGGAATGCTTGGAACGGTTCAAGGATTCAGGTGTAGTGTCCGTATTCAAACCAACAGGGGTGTTCTGTATCTGTCGTAAGGCCTATGGGGGGCAATACATGATACAGTCTGATTTCCGCAATGAGTGGTACCATGGTAAGTGTATAAATATAACCCCCGAGGAAGGGGAGGACATGGACCAATATCGTTGCGGTAAGTGTTAGCATTATTACACGACTGATCAATACAACCCCGGGGACTATTTTATAGCTTATTTTTTGTTTCAGATGAATGACGACGAACTGTTATTGTTGAGCGATGATGACCTCAGGCCACTGGGGGACAGTCAGAACGCCCAATTGTCAGATGAACAACCCAAGTCAGTCGGCAATGCTACCAGCGGCAGGCTTTGGTTGCCAGGTGAGAGTATACTCCCATACTCAGAGGATTACACTGTGAGAATCGCAGAGCGGGCAACGTACATCTCGGCACCCATACTGACCCCTGCCAATCTCCGTCACATTTCGGAAGGTGACCACCTGATCTCCGACATGGGTGTACCAAATTGGGCCCTTCCGAGTCATTTGGGACGGTCCAGCCTAACAACAAGAGACGTAAATTCGGAGTCATCGGAGGGACACCCAACGACGATCACCAAATCTGGTTTAGGGCAGGAAGCACCAAACTTGGGGCTTCCTAACCTGTTTGCAATGCCCAGCTCAACTGCTGGCAATATTCTCGCCGAAGCACCGTAATTGGGGTTTCCTAACCCGGTTTCCATGTCCAGCTCAACTGCTGGCGATATTCCCCCCGAGGCACCAAAATTGGGGCTTTCCAACCGGTTCTCAATTTCCAGCTCAACTAAGGGCAATATCCCACACGAATCAACAAAATTGGGGCTTCCTAAACCGTGTTCAAAGCCCAGCTCAACTGCTGGCAATATTCCCGCCGAAGCACCAGAATTGGGGCTTCCTAACCCGGTTTCCATGTCCAGCTCAACTGCTGGCGATATTCCCCCCCGAGTCACCAAAATTGGGGCTTTCCAACCGGTTCTCAATTTCCAGCTCAACTACGGGCGATATCCCACACGAAGCACCAAAATTAGGGCTTCCTAAACTGTTTTCAATGCTAGCTCAACTGCTGGCAATATTCCCGCCGAAGCACCAGAATTGGGGCTTCCTAACCCGGTTTCCATGTCCAGCTCAACTGCTGGCGATATTCCCCCGAAGCAACAAAATTGGGGCTTTCCAACCGGTTCTCAATTTTCAGCTCAACTACGGGCGATATCCCACACGAAGCACCAAAATTGGGGCTTCCTAAACTGTTTTCAATGCCCAGTTCATCTGCTGGTGATATCTCCCCAAACCACCAGTGGAACAATATTGGCGCCCCCAACCTTTCAGAACCGGCCAGCTTATATTTTTGCCAAGCGGCGTCAGAGTCACCTGGGGATAAACAAACCAAGTGGGAACTAATCTCATACCCGGGGTCACCAATTTTGGCACACCCTAGCCTTCCGGGAAGATCCCCTACGCCTGGCAGGGCCAATACTGGCCTGGCCGGGTCACAGCTCTCAGAGGAACAAGCATCAATGAATCTGGTTACCGAGGATGATAAAATAATTTCCGAGATCAACCAGTTACTACAGCGCCAAGCTGTTCCGCCCGCCTCACTTCCAAGCAACCGGCTAAGCGATAGGCCTAACCCAAAGTTTCTAAATATTGTAGGAACGACCACCTCCCAACCAACAAAAAACGGTCAAAGGCAAGAGCGTGCGCGGGATGCGAAATGGAAATAAAAAGCGAACTGAAAAACCATTTCCTGGGAAACCATCTTCCTCCATCATGGTGGATCCTGGAGCAGGAGGGAGCGGCCCCACCGTTATTCAGAGCCCACATGTTAAAACATCTGACAGTCCTGGCCCGGATTGTGCTCAAAGTATCCGCCGGAGACCGGAGGACCATAGGACCACTAGGAAACGATTTAGTGGACTGGGTAAACTGTCAAGGAGAGCTCCCGCCCTCAGCCGCGCTCTCACCAGGCCATCTACGTACGATGAGGGCCATTTCTGAAGACCTCAATCTTGAGAGTCCAGTCACTGGATTCCGTCTAATGCCCAAAGTCAATCATGTAGCGTGCTGCATTCACTGGAGGGTTTTTGGCCATTATTTTTGGCCGGATCTCTAGTGAACAACGACAGACCTTCCAGGGCGCAAATAGTGCAGAAGGGTGGAAGATTTTGGCCGCCTTGAATTCCATGAGAAGGGACAAGGTGGCAACCTCCGAGCTCAATGAGGCTAGGAGCAGGGTAGTCCCGGGTTCATTACCCGAAACAATCGGAACACCACTAGGGGCAGCAATGTGCTACAAGGATTCCTGGACCAAATCAACTGGGTCCAGCGTAGCCGTCAATGGGATGTCCGTGGTCACCTACGAATCAACGGGGATGACCACCAGAATGGCGGCGCAGTTTACTGGGTCGCCGAGGGCGGTTGAAAATCCCCAATCAGCCACATCTAGTCCCCAACGGAGGCCCCAATTTACTGGGTCCCGGATGGTGGTTACGGCTAGTCCTTTGTCGGTTCAGGGCCGACCGAAGGAAAAGAGAGGAGCTAGTGACGACCGAGAGGCGTCTTCAGGACTTGGAGAAGAAGAACCCAGACGAACAAACTACCACCGTGGGACAGGTTCGTATGCCTCGGCCATGTCTTTCAAACCTGAACCTGGAGAGCGGCTGGCCAGCTATACGAGTGACCGCCATCCAGCCCCTCACGTAAATCTTTATTCCGCAGGCTATAGATAGCCACTACCACCTGAACCGCATTCAGCATAAATTCCGGTTATCAAAAAAAGTGGAAATCGCACAAGTGCTGAAATCGACCAAGCAGGAAGTGAAGCCCCATTTTCCCGTGCAAGTAGTGGGGGGCGTCAACGTTCTCTGCGACCCTGCAAACTACCCGGACTTCATGGCACCTCCCCCGGGAAGCAGACACTGTGTCGCGGTGGGATTCCACCCCAAGCTCTACTCCTCATTAGACACTGCAATATGGAACGAAATGGAGCGACTCATAAAATTTTCGGCGAGATTGGCTTGGATCGGTCAAACCGCACCAGTATTGAGGAGGTTGACCAACAAGACCGCATATTTGAGCGCCTACTGAACCTGGCAAATCGAGTGGGTAAGCCCATAATCCTGCACATTCTGGGTGTAGCAGGAGACAGCAGCGCCCAGGATATAACCTATCATGCCCTGTTGAAGGTTAAACAGTGCTTGGTGAGGACCCACCCCATACATCTGCACTGCTTCACTGGGACCCCGGCTCATGTCCAAAACTGGCCGATGGAGCAACCAAACACCTACTTTGGCGTGACGGGCATCTGCACATCGTTCAACCCACTACAACAAGATGGGCTTAGATCAATCCCAAGGGATAATCTGTTACGTGAAACCGATGTCCCTTATTTCGGGGGCAGCAGGCGGCGTGGGACCACACCTGCAGTCATTGGAGAGGTGGCCGAAGCGGTAGCCAGCATCCGAGGTGAGAACATAGAAGAGGTTTTTCAAACAACAGTGCGGAACGCCCGAAATGTCTACGGGATACCATAAAAGGATTGGACGAGTTGTTAGGGAACACCACCAATGACTGGGGGTGACCATCGGAAACCGATTACGGGGATAGTCCGTCGGAAGCGACACTACCAGACACTGGGAGTATGTCGGATGGACTATCTGCCACTTCAAAATTCAATAGAGTTGGGCATAATTGATAAATTAGGATAGGATAGTTGTTCACGGAGGGCTTTCCAAAGGGTCGTGATCATTCGCTCTTCAGGGATTGTCGGACCCAATTTTTGCTTTAATGGGTCTGGAGATCTTAAATTTCCTTTAAAGGTTTTTCATTGAGAGAACTGTCTCCCGCTAGCATGTACGCATAGAGGGAACGCACATCCGACCTCTTTTTGATTTCGGAGGTCTTGTCGGCTCTTAAAGTCGAGGCGCTCTCCCCCTTCGGACGCTGTAAATACTTAAAGCGTTTGGAGTCCTAGTCGTTTATTTGGAGTGGATATGTTTAGGCCTTTTTGATTTTAAACGGGGAAGAGTGTTGTGTCTTTGGAAATTAGTGTGTTCTTTTGGGAGTTCCACCGGAATTGTCGTCGACTCCGAGGTATCCTACGCCGGAGTTACCCGGAGCAGAGAGGCACAACCCCGGAGCATCCAGATGCTGCGATGTTAGTTCCGTCCTCCGTGGACCTCCCACAATACCACGTGACCGAAAGCCAGGAATCAGTCTAAGCTAAATAAAGAATCTGAAAGTCATCAAGCATCTATTGTCTTCAATTGTTTCTTCTTGTGTTGTGTTTTCGCCATTAATAAAAGGTATGTTTAATGCATGTATAAATAATATTGTTCAGTGATACATAAATTTCATATTGGATCTATGCCAAAGATTCAATATTACAGCGCGCATCAATGACGTTGCGAATCGAATGGTGATTTTGTGTGTGTAAAAATGACGCTGCAAGATATTAGGGCTACATGTTGGCTGGAGGGAATAACTTTGGTCATATGTGCATTGGGTATAGGGTTAAGAATTTGCTATCTAAAATATGACAATCTACCAATATAATAGCACAATATACTTTAAGGCTTTTGAACACACTCAGATTCACCCCCCACCAGCCATCCCCATTTCTAGCCTGTGGCCATTGGGATATGACCTAAATGGTACACAAACTTAAAACCTGGATCAGTGCCTATATATCCAAAAATATTGTTAGTCAATATTAATGATGGTATATTCTTCCGGAATAAGTTGCATATAGTTTCCAGGGCATAACATAATAAACATTGAGCAGGCTTTCCGCCAGGTTTTGGGGAACGGGTCCTGTATCCGCCGAGGGGGGGGGGTGTAGTCAATGTTTTCAATGTCATGGAAACACTAGCGGACCTACTTTTGTTGTATCGGCCAATACAAGACTCAGCGAGTAGATTTGCTAATCGTTGTTCCCAGTATACGAAAACGCGCCCATTGAAGTTGAACGACTCACTATTCAAGACTCGACAGATAGTTCGGATGCATAACGTGCCGGAATATAATACTCAGCAGATAGACGATTAGCAGGTTGGAAGCAACGAAGGAATAGAATAAAGGCGCAATGTTTTAGTTCTAAATATCAAGATAAATTATAATAAACATAGATAAGATGCTTTGAAAAAAATGGAGTGATATATATATTTTAGGACATGAAGATAGAATCAGTGGGTATGATTAAATTATCGGTAGTCTTTTTTCGTAACATAACCGCAGCAACGTAACCAGCGGACACTAAAGGATGTGCTCTAGTGATGTCGGGTTTGATCACTTCCTCAGTTCATCTAACTGTGTCTGCAGGTTGGAGCTAGCGTGCAACGTGCAGAGCCGTGTGTGCTCGTTCAGAATCCGGAGCATTTCAGTAAAAACTAAATAAAGTGTACTCTATATTCTAAATGGAACACATCGACCCTGCACGTTGAATGTTAGCTCCGGCCTACAGACATACCGACATCCAACTTTTAGTGTTAGATCTGTCCAAGTGTGTATTCTCGCTAGAATTTCAAATAAAGTTGACAAATATTTAAATTTATTAACACTGTCCCAACAAAATTGAGAAATAAACATCTTTATACTATGGAATATGTCCTCTGGTGTGACAGAAGGGGGGAAATTGGCTGGGGGTGGGACTCTTAAAGGGACCCCTGCCCTACTAGCGGAAAGTCTGCATTGAGTTAAAGACACATGTTCCATTACTATATTTAGAACAGAATTCCACGAAGCGCTCACGTGATGATCATGATCTCAGATAGAGATAGAGTTCTCCCGCTTTTAAAATAAATAAACAACAATTGATAGAAGCATTTCTGGACAGATGTCATCGGTTCATATTTATTTATACACAGGAAATTATGTAAAACTTTATATAGGAAGAGATTGACCATCTTTAAACGAAAATCCAAGTACGTTGCTTTAAAACTCCAAATTATTGAATTTTTTTTGAAACTTTTCCTAAGGGAACTACTAGTCACAGAGTATTTAGTAAAGAAAGGATTAAAATAAAATGGCTACAAGTATGACTATTTATTATGTCAGCTCTTGCAATTAGCCAATCAGCGTCGATATTTATTGACGGTATATGCACACATAATATGATCGCACGTGACACGTAGTGGAGCAACCACACAAATACACCAAACTGTCACAACAATTTCAATCTGTACACGTAGTTTCCAACTGTTGCTGTGTCACTGCATGGGATTTCAAAATGTTGAATATTTTCACCGAAGTTGGAGGGGCGGATTCCGCGGAACACTACAGTACAACCACCCTGCCACCACATACCTCGTTAAAGCAACTCATACACCTCCATGCCAAACTAAACCTAGCAATTTCCCACGTTTATCTATGACAAATATAAATGACTACATGAGCGCATTATCCCGAAATATCACTGGGCAAATCTTTCGCACGAACAGTTTCATCGGCTCTTGTCAATAGAAAACATCCCTCGTTTGAATCCAGTCTGTATTTTTTCTAGAAAATGGTCTTTAGAGACGTCTCTTATTGCATTTAAGTGTATACATTGTGGAAGGCAGCTGAATTAGCTCATGTATGCAGGTAAAAAATTCAAACTGATAGTCAAAAGGACATTTGAAAACATGATGAAGAATACAATCTTATATATATACACTAGGTCAAAAGAAGAACAAACAAAAAAGGAACAATGAAAACCAAACAAACAAACAACACGTTTGTAGGGAGGGATCCAGGATCCCATATTTATTGTGTGCATATTGTATATAAAAAGTTGTATATGTATTATGCGTGTTACTCTTTAATTTGTGTCGTTGTAATAAAGCTTTGATTTGCGTACTGGTGACTAAAAGACTTATCAAAGTCAAATATACATTATATACGCTGTTTCCTAACTTATAACAAAAGCGATTATACACTGATAGAGCCTCTATTTATGTCCCGTGTTAGTACCGTCAATAAATCGTGTATGTGTATATATAAGGCCGTGGCTTAAGAGCAGTATATCGCTCTTTAGCTATATGGGCATGACACGCTATACCGTTCTTTTGTACCAAATGCTAAAGAGTGGTATACCACTCTTCATCTTTATGGGTCTGATACGCTTAAGAACGGTAGGCTATACCGCTCTTTAGCGGTTGGTACCAAGGAACGATATGGGCCTATACCTCTCTTCAGCGCTGGCACTAAAGAACGGTATACTGCTATTCAGTGACAAACGTCAAAGAACGGGGCACATGAGTGGTGTACATCGGTATATACCAATATTTAGCTATACATGGTCCTGGCGCGATAAAGAACGGTCTTACATTATCATCCGTACTGCTTGATCTCCAATGTCCGACTATAAAGAGCCGTATACCGCTCCTCAGTGCTAAAGCCACTTCGTATATATAATTGCGTCTATAGTCCAGTGATGTGAAATCAGTATTTCCGGTAGAGACCAAATGTATCTGTAAATGACGTCACGGACCATGTCATGACGTCTTCGCTGGTTTTCGTTCAGCTAACCAACGAAATTGGTCAAAATGAAACTAATCTATAAGCCTAAATCACATAGGAATTGTTCAGAAAAACTGAAGTTGGTAATTTCATAACCATCCTGTTGGTCCACTTCCGATTCTGTGATTTCACCATTTCTTTTGGGAAATTATTGTTCCCAGGATGCTATGCGAAAGCGGAGCGGAAGTCACGTGATTTTTAACCCATTTTTGTGCGCCGTTTTTCATTGCGTCGAAATTCTGTTGCATGGTATTGTAAAAATTAATGACGTCATTCATTAATGACGCGTTGTGGTTGCTATTAGGTCGGTTACCTAATATAAAATCAATATTAGGTGCCTATCCACCATCTTGTTTTTTTCAGAAATTCAGTCGCCTCTGGAATATTTTTGGTGTATTTTGGCGCCAAGAAAGGGATATCTGTCGGAAATCATTTTCTGTGAATTTAAAGACATAGTACGATGTACCAAAACATGCATGATATATATTTGAGGAATTCTAAAGACTCATAAATTAACTATCAAACTCAACAAGTTGTCCTACTTTTGGTAATTAGCCATTGACGTTCAACGTCTATGACGTGTCGCTGTGACGTTACATAAGTTAATGGCCATAGGCGACACATTTATCTTACCAAATTACAATAAATTACAGCGACGAATAATTAAATGGATATGCTGGATGTTGTCCACTGACATAAGAAATACGTTACGGGATGCTTAGTGGTCGGATATGGTGTCATGTGAGGCTAGGCGAGATCAATATTAGGCTGGGCCTACGGCCGAGTCTAATATTGATCTCACTTCGCCTCACATGACACCATATCCGACCACGAATCGTCCCGTAACTTATAATATGTGTAAAATAATTATGTTTTGTAGTTAATAATTATATTGTTGAAACTCATTATTTGGACAGAATGATAGCTACACAGATATATGGTAGAGACATAAATTAAATAGGCATTCTAACAGTCTACCATGTGACCACACATACTCCGAATATAATGGAACTTAACCTTTTCATGACGGGAGCTGCGGTGGTACATCAGTAAAGATCACTGGCATATGGAGCCTCACATAGTATTAGTTGATATATACGAGAATGCACTGGCTTACAAGGTCAAGGTTAATATTGTTAATTTGTGAGACCAATGTATTCGCTTACCGGGGTATATTGGCGAGGCTTTCTACCAGTATGGAAGACTCTTATATAAGGGAATGTATTGGCACAGGATTTTCGCAACCGAATATCATCAAATGTCAGACCCCTCCTTTCCCCTACACGTGAAGATTCAACAGATCATGTGTGTTGCATAAATTTGCTCCATTGCTAGTAGACCAAAAATTTGCTAATGTATTTTCCCTAATAAGGTATGCAAGTATACACTGGAATTTCTTGTTATTAATCTGGAGGGGTTTTCATCAAAAATAAGCACATAATAACAGATAATACCAGTACCAAAAGAGTTATTTAATTTAAGGAAAAGTTCAGATAATAAGTTCCAACAAACAAGATGTTGTTTAACTTATTACCTGTATATTTTCTGAGGGAACTACTCGTCAATGCGTGTTTAGTATAAAGAGTTAAAGTTACCGACAGGTGCCTGTCCAAATGGTAAGGTATATTAATGTATACTTACTGGATGAAGACTCGAAAACAAGTCTACAATCATTTGACCACCTTCTTTAAAATGCATACGGCTTCAATTTTGGAACCACCAGGGATATAGCACCTGTGTCCTTTCTCCTGGAAATAACAAAGGTCAAACATTTCACACTCTTCAAATTCCCCCTTCAATTCAACACTATAGAAACTACATTTGTATTATTTCACTTCCTACTATTTCTCACTATAAATTGAAAATACTCAATCCTGATTGAATGAGGGTATGTGTTTGCCATCTTGACACAAATTCAAACCATATAATTTGATTGTTAACTGTAGGGAGGTAAGCATGTACCATTTGGCACCCAACTCAACTACTTGTAAGTAGCTTTTAAAACTCCAAATTGTTGAAATTTTGTTGAAACATAATATGAGGGAACTACTAGCTAGTGAATATTTAGTATATACAAGGCTAAATTAAAATGGTTTCAAGTATGACTATGAGGAGAATGATTATGTGTTTGTAGTTAATGAGTGATGAGGGATGTGGCATGTTGGGTGTGCCAATGAAATTATTCATGAAAAGAGTAAAATCCAAGATGGCCACTGGCGACCATGTTCTCTAACAAATTTCGGAAGCTATAATTGCTCCCAACTAGAGATAATGGCCAGGAGATCATTATGTTTGGTTCAAAATATCTCAGATCGAAGTACAACTGTGCTGATCAGTTATCGATCTGCATTATTTACTCCGGCATTCAGTGTTTTAACAACAGTGGTGGCATACTGATAAGCCTGGTTCAACCTGATGTTGATGACGCGATCATTTTTGATTAAAAATAATAGGTTCCATTTGTTCCTCCCAATACATGTGCGGTACCAGTACTTTCTGCGATATGTCCATTCGGCCTAATTGTGTCCCGTAATATACTTTGTGCTGCCATGGGCATATAATCAGAATGAATATATTCCAATTATGATCCTATTATGGTTGTTTCAACAAAAAAAACAAAAAAACAATTGATTTCCACCTGCCCTACTTTTGTACCATATGTTACCGGAAACAACAAAATTTAGTTTTAGGCCAAGCTATACTTACAGTGCCTGTTCGACGGTTCGTAAGGTTCGACGGTTCGTAAGGAGTTAAACGATGTTGGACCTTCCACTACATGCAGCAGCATTCTCAAGAAAAACAAACATTGCTGTTGTGTAGGATGAACAGTGTAGACCCTACCGAGAGCATAGTCTTTGAACACGCACATTACTCCTTCGACGGGTTCACCATTCTGCTTTTGAAAATTTACCTCAATGCTTCTGGGTAGACAACGTTCCTAGTTTTCCCTTCTGGTGCATAAACGAACAGACTGGAGGGGGAGCCGAGCATGCAACGTATAGCTGTCCATGTGAGAAACAGAGACTCTGAAGTTGGAGGCCAACAACTTTAAGTGTCTGTCCTTGTGATTTGTTGATTGACATTGCAAAGCTCAATCGAACTGGGAACTGAAGCCGGCGGAACTGTATTGGCGACTCAGTTGGAATCAATGGAATCCTAGGGAGAAAAACATGCTCCCATTTCGCACATCCCGTGAGAATAGTTGCCTCAATGATATGAGGTGATATTTTCTTGATAGAAAGTCGTGTACCATTACACAACTTAGGTGGTTCAAGATTTCGGAGCAACATGATTGGTGCACCTACCGTCAATTGCAACTGATGAGGTGGCATGCCTGGGGGTTTCAGTGAATTGAGGAACTCGGTCGGGTAATTGACAATTTCTGATTGGTCTGGAATGGTATCAATGGAGTGCATAGAATGAAGCTGTCCAGGGACTTGTTCCAACAACTTCAAGTTCACCTCGTCAACAATATCATTTGTAGGAGCTAGAATGGCTCTCTCACAGAGCCATGTGTGATCCGAGAGCTTGCGAGGAAGATCTCTGAAAACATTCACAATGAGCTCATCAAGAGAGGAAACAATCGAGCTCAAAGCACGTAGATCTATTCGTCCCTCGGCATCAGCATTGCACTTGCCATCGCCAATTCTGAGTAACTGGTCGGAAAAATGTGCAGCCACGTCATTACCGAACAGATGCGCCCTCATGTTAATTGTCAGCTCGAGCATTCGAACACTCTCCCAAAGGTAAGATGATTTGATGCATGCTTTTAATTCATCAGCCTTTGTGCCTTTTGGTACAATAGGCAGAGTTTGTCGGAAGTCTCCAGACAATAGTAAGGTTATACCACCCATGATATTGTTACAGCCCCTTAGATCTTGCAGTGTTCGATCCAGTGCCTCGAATGCTCTCTTATGTGACATAGTACACTCATCCCAGACAATCAACACAGCCTCTCTCAACAGGTGATCAAGACCAGTACCCTTGCTTATATTACATGTCGGAGTATCGCTCGCATTCAAATTGAGTGGCAGTTTGAATGTTGAATGTGCAGTTCTACCTCCAGGAAGAAGTGTTGCAGCTATGCCAGAGGATGCAACTGCAACAGCGATTTTCCTTTCTTCCCTGACTGTCGCCAAAATAAGGTTGGTCACAAATGTTTTCCCAGTACCCCCGGGAGCGTCGAGAAAATAAATGCCACCAATGTGATTGGCAACACTCTGCAGTATGGTGACATAACAGTGTCGCTGCTCTGGGAGAAGATTTGGTTCGCCCAATGAAAGTGTTTGCTCGATAGTATCTAAATTGTATGACAGTTCACGCAGCACATCTCGGGGCAGTGCAGACGGGCGATAATGTTGAGTGCGAGGGAGACCGAAAGTGTGGAGCTCTGGTCCCCCAAGAGCCAGGATTTTGTTTTCGATCTCGACGAGAGAAGGATTGAAAATATCATTGTTGAATGAAACGTCAATGCCAGGATTTGCAACCTGCAACCTGTATTTAAGATCCTCCGAGGGGTTTTCTCTGAATTGGAACCACAATTCAAGAGGATTAGCAATACCACATATGTGAAAGAGAGTCGCAAACAAACTACGCAAACTCCTAGGTGACATTGACATGGCTGCCTCTGTCATCGTTGCCTCCCATTGGTGGTCGTCTTCCAATAGTCCCCTTTTGAAGCACGCTTCTCTGTAGCTAATGCATAATTGGCCGTCGACAGTTCGCAAGGAGTTAAAAGATGTTGGACCTTCCACTTCATGCAGCAGCATTCTCAAGAAAAAACATTCCTGTTGTGTGGGATGAACAGTATAGACCCTACCGAGAGCATAGTCTTTGAACACGCCCATGACTCCTTCGACGGGTTCACCACGCTTGCGGCGGACCCATCGATTATTGACAAAGGTGAAATAAGATGGAATGTCACAGTACAAAATTGTCTTGGCAAAATTATCATCTTGGCAAAGTTTGAAAAAGGCAGTGAGTGTCGTCTCTTTTGGAGCCGATACAACTTGTGCCGCTGTTTGTTCGGTGAAGTACACTCTCTGTCCATTTTCTAAATGCACAGCAAGTCGAAAAACGGCTGGGTGTCTATCGTGGATGGGGAAGTCAAAAATGCGCCAAAACGCTTCATTGGTACTGATGTACCTACCCATTTGGAATTGGCTCAACTCGTCCTTTGTTCTCATGTCGCGTAGGGCGAACATCGCCGCATCTGATCCCTTATTGATGTATTTGCATACATACTTTATAGCTTTTACAGAGTTGCAAAACTCAACGTTTATGTGTGCGTTGAAGATTTTTGATAACATGGGACAATATGGAACAACCCACCTATCGTCTGCAACAAAATCCTGTCCATTTTTTAGCTTTATACTGGCGACATTTCCACCATCATCTGGTGATCTCCTCCTGTAAAGTGGATAGCCATCATGGCCAGTTTGCGTTTCTAAGATGAACGGCCGAGGGTACCGCTTCGTACATTTTCCATTTTTCATGCAGGGCGAATTGAAATTGAATGGACCACATGGACCGTGTATCATCAGAGCCTTCACAGTCTCGAACAATTCTGGATCCTCATCAGGATCAGGTAATTCGGCAGAAATGAAGCTGTCGATCTGTTCGGGGCGTATTTTGTTGTTAAGCCAAGTTAAAATGTGCGCATGTGGTAATCCGCTCTTTTGCCATTCAACCGTTATACATATCGCACACAGGTTGGCCCAAAATATGCGATTTCTTCAAAAGGTTCATGAGCTTCGTCAGTTTCAGATGGAACACTCTAGCTGTCAAGTCATGCCTGTCTTTAGAAACCTGGCCCTCGAACAATTCAACGTTCAATTCCTGCCATGCAGGGTTGCACGTGAATGTTATGAACAGGTCCGGACGACCGAAGTGCCTGACAAATGTCATAGCATCCTGCGTCTTCTCCTGCATATATCGCGGGCTACCTGTGAATGTCGACGGGAGGATTACTAGTTGGCCGACTCCAGCTCTTTCCTGATCATTATTGATGCTATCACAGAGGTGTTATATGAATCTGCACGGAGTTTATTCTGGTTGTTCCGAATATAGAGGAGTCTTTCACCCTCCACTTTGGCGTACACATCTACGGCAAACTGACTGAACGGGTTCCGGCTTCGGTGCAAGTGGTTGAAGGACCCATCACGAACCATGAAATGATTCGAATAAAAGTCCTTACATGACACATTCTTGTTGCCGATTGAGTGTGGTATACCGAACTTATGTCCGTCTTCACCGAAGACACAGAGGAGGGGATACGATCTATGTGTCTCGCAAATGCGAAGTATAGTGTCGTCACGACGCTTTAAAACAATATCACGCTTTCCATGTTCTGCGCCTGCTAAAACGACGGCTATCTCATTACACGCCGGTTCATTAAATCGACCACTGTGTTGATTGAGTGGTCTTCTGTCCGCGTCTAAGACCACCTGCAAATTTGGTGTGTTGTGGGTTTCTAGAGCATATTTAAAACTGGACACATAAGAGTTGTGTTGATGGATCATTTGCTGGAGAGTGTATATAACTCCAGGTCTGGTGCCATCAGACAAAGCGGAACGGAGTTCTACCTCTCTATTAAAATCACCAACAAAGTATATCTGCATGTATTGAGGTTGTGCATCAGCATTGGGTTGTAGAGGGCCGATGCGGTGGTAAACCTGACCTTGCACTTTGAACGTTGGCATATACACAACTTCAGTTATGATATTTGCCCCAAAAGATGTCATTTGGAATGCGGCATTATATTTCTGGATGTTCTTGAGAAAATGTTTAGATTCTGGGGTTGAACCACGAAGCAGGTCTTGAAGAGGTTCAGGTGGGTCAGCATGTTGTTGAAGCATAACTTTGGCATTCAAGCAGCACATCCCTGGTGGTTCACCTTGCCATTTAAAAGCGCGACAATGTTGACACAATTCGGTCATTCGGGCAATCTGCAAAATTCTGTGCGACTTGTAGTCGATGTGAGGGTCATAAACGAAAGCGGAGCCTCATGGTGCCGCTGCTCATCGGTTTCAACGGCTCGAGCATGAACAGCCCTATCCCGGAGATCTAATAGGCGCTATTCACGCTGCTGCCCAGTTTCCACTTCTCGAGCCTGAACAGCCCTCTCCCTGAGATCTAATAGGCGCTGTTCACGCTGCTGCCCAGTTTCCACTTCTCGAGCATGAACAGCCCTCTCCCGTTTATCTAATAGGCGCTGTTCACGCTGCTGCCCAGTTTCCACTTCTCGAGCCTGAACACCCCTCTCCCGTTTATCTAATAGGCGCTGTTCACGCTGCTGCCCAGTTTCCACTTCTCGAGCCTGAACAGCCCTCTCCCGTTTATCTAATAGGAGCTGTTCACGCTGCTGCCCAGTTTCCACTTCTCGAGCCTGAACAGCCCTCTCCCGTTTATCTAATAGGCGCTGTTCACGCTGCTGTCCAGTTTCAGTAGCCTTTTCTATTTTCTTATGTTTGGCACCTGAACTTGTCCGGCCAATGATTGGTCTCTTCTTGGGCGGCATGCCAAAATGCAGGACTCAACAATTGCAGGCTGATTGTCACAATACAAAATGATTGAAAGTATTATGAATGCACAATAATGTTTGCAGTCTGATAACAATGGTCAGAAAGCAGAAAATACAATATAATTAATTTGGCAGTCTGTTTTCACAATACACAAAGCAAGAATGAACAATGATCGAAGGCAGTCTGACTTTCAATAATGTAGGCAGTCTGATTCGTATTGGTCACAATACAAAATGATTGAAAGTATTATGAATGCACAATCATGTTTGCAGTCTGATAACAATGGTCAGAATGCAGAATTATCGAGTCCCTTGTGCTAATAGTGGCCCTCAAAAGGGCCGTTCAAATTATATGAACTTCGAGGGAACCGAGATAATACTAACAACTTCTGAAAAGTTCGAAAATTTCTGAAGATAAATTTGCGTGGTACATTGCCCGACATCACTTACAATGATGGGCATTTAAAGTGAAGTTTCGATTCTCTCATGGTGGAATCTCGTCAGGGGCGACAAATCTCGTCAGGGGCGACCAGCAGTTCACACCCGAATAGGGGAAGATATGCTTCTGATTAATACATTTTGCCATTTTGGCAGCGAAAAAAAAGCCGAAAATGACCTTATTCAAGCCATAAAATGACACAAACTGGATGAATGTTGAGGAAATGTGCTGTGGTAAGAATTGTCCTTTTTCTGATAACATGAAGTATAAAGTCTTGTCTTTTCTTGCATGTATCGAGGGCTGCCGGTGAATGGTGACGGCACAATTTCGTTATTATTGACCAGATTTTAGTGGATGAATGTTAGTGTGAAGAATTGTCCTTGTTCTGATAACATAAAGTCTTAGGGGAAGATATGCTTCTGATTAATACATTTCAAGTCGATAGCTCCACCCTTTTTCCGAGATGTGGAACTCCAATGGTAATCAAGAAATGAGAAAAGATATTCCACGAAGCTCTGATATTCTAATAGAAATGCATTTTCACAGTTCACAGTTCACGCCAGAATAGGGGAAGATATGCTTCTGATTAATTAATGGATGAACAAAATTCACCCTTTTCCGAGATTTGGAACTCCAATGGTAATCAAGAAATCAGAAAAGATATTCCACGAAGCTCTGATTTAAGGAGAGTGCATCCCAACAATGTCAACAAATGCACAAAACGTCAGTTCGTGGCGTTTGGTAGACATAGCATTCCTGGCTAACATATAAAGAGCGTTATCTGTGAACGGATTCCTGATATGGAAATAATAAAGAGCGTCTATATCATGTTTGATATTCTAATAGAATGCGGACAATAGGAATGCACAATAATGTAGGCAGTCTGATTCGTATGGTCAGAATGCTATGTAATATAATGCTTTTGGCAGTCTGATTGTCACAATACAAAATGATTCAAAGTATTATGAATGCAGAATAATGTTTGCAGTCTGATAACAATGGTCAGAATGCAAAAAATACAATATAATTATTTTGGCAGTCTGTTTTCACAATACTCAAAGCAAGAAATGCACAATAATGTAGGCAGTCTGATTTGTATGGTCAGAATGTAAAAATATGTAGGCAGTCTGATTCGTATGGTCAGAATGCAATGCAACGGCGCTCAGTAAACAAAACCTGGCCGTAGGAAAAGATTGCTATCGAGCGTCGGCGCTCGGTAAACAAAACCAAGCAAACTGATAACAATGCAGTCTGCTAACAATGGTCAGATGAATGCAATGCTATCGAATGAATGATAACAATGCCGCTGATAAGATGAATGACAGTAAAGCACTGATCGAATTAATGGTCTGCTATCGAATGAACGCGACAAACGCACTGAACTAATGAATGACCGTCGGTGCTCGGTAAACAAACTGCCGATTGCAGTAAAGAGCGTTCGTCGTTAACAACTCCGTATATGGTAAATATAAAGAGCGTTGATGCCTTAACACCCGAAGTGGCGTTTGCAGTGATTTTGATGATTGGGAGTGGATAATCAATGCTCAGAGCTTGTCCAAAATGCTACGCGGACGATCCCCGTGGGATTTTACCCTTATATACGAAGTTTGAGCTCGATCCAACCACAATGTTTGCAGTCTGATAACAATGGTCAGAATGCTAAAATACAATATAATTATTTTGGCAGTCTGTTTTCACAATACACAAAGAAAGGACTGCACATGTTTGATATTCTAATAGAATGCGGACAATAGGAATGCACAATAATGTAGGCAGTCTGATTCGTATGGTCAGAATGCTATGCAATATAATGCTTTTGGCAGTCTGATTGTCACAATACAAAATGATTCAAAGTATTATGAATGCAGAATAATGTTTGCAGTCTGATAACAATGGTCAGAATGCAAAAATACAATATAATTATTTTGGCAGTCTGTTTTCACAATACACAAAGCAAGAAATGCACAATAATGTAGGCAGTCTGATTTGTATGGTCAGAATGTAAAAATATGTAGGCAGTCTGATTCGTATGGTCAGAATGCAATGCAACGGCGCTCAGTAAACAAAACCTGGCCGTAGGAAAAGATTGCTATCGAGCGTCGGCGCTCGGTAAACAAAACCAAGCAAACTGATAACAATGCAGTCTGCTAACAATGGTCAGATGAATGCAATGCTATCGAATGAATGATAACAATGTCGCTGATAAGATGAATGACAGTAAAGCACTGATCGAATTAATGGTCTGCTATCGAATGAACGCGACAAACGCACTGAACTAATGAATGACCGTCGGTGCTCGGTAAACAAACTGCCGATTGCAGTAAAGAGCGTTCGTCGTTAACAACTCCGTATATGGTAAATATAAAGAGCGTTGATGCCTTAACACCCGAAGTGGCGTTTGCAGTGATTTTGATGATTGGTGTAAACATATTTATTTCTCTAAATCATGCACATTAATTAACAGAGTTGTATAATATACATAAAGACAATTATTTTAGAGAATGGGATTTGGCAGAAAGTGTGATGCTTATATTAGCCATTTCCCCATCTTTGTCATACACATGTGGTGGTGTCTTTATTGCTTTTTCATAATGTTCTTTTCCCAGTTAGATCTTGTTTTTGTTTAAATGTTACTATCTTATTATTATCATTGTCAGCCGTCTGGGGCATAGACTGTCCAACAGTAACCCATAATAATGGGTCACTGTTGGGCAGTCCACGCATCAGTTGAACTGAATTGTTACTACCTGTTTGTTTGTTTGTGACCTGTCCATTGACCCCACTCGGTCAGTTTACAATAAGCATAGCATAATTAACGTTTCACGATCGATACGACAAGAGTGATGCATTGTATGTATATACTTATTACGAGCAACTCTAGGTTGTCATGCCCGAAGACAGAATAGGAAATAAGAGATATTTTCTAGTTTTCTGAGTTGTGCTGTATATTTAGTCACTTCTATGTGATAATGGGCCTTTGTACACTCGCCTTGTTTCGTGTATGAGCAGGAATTACCATTTATTTATTTGTATTTATTTATACTTATTTAAACTTATTTAAACTTATTTTTACGTATTTATACGGAGAGCGACTTGGGTAAAGTTCAATTTGAGAATCGTTTAGACAACAATATAAATTTTGATGATTGGGAGTGGATAATCAATGCTCAGAGCTTGTCCAAAATGCTACGCGGACGATCCCCGTGGGATTTTACCCTTATATACGAAGTTTGAGCTCGATCCAACCACAATGTTTGCAGTCTGATAACAATGGTCAGAATGCTAAAATACAATATAATTATTTTGGCAGTCTGTTTTCACAATACACAAAGAAAGGACTGCACAAGTCTGATTCGTATGGTCAGAATGCAATGCAATATAATGATTTTGGAAGTCTGAATGAATGACAGTAAAGCACTGATTAACGGCCGTAGGAATGAATGCGACAAACGCAGTGAGGCCGTCGGCGCTCGGTAAACAAATCCAAGCAAACTGCCGATGGCAATAAAGAGCGTTCGTCGTTAACAACTCCGTATATCGTTGATGCCTTAACCCCCGCCGTGCCTTTGCGGTGATTTGGGAGTGGATAAAGGGTATTCTGAGCTTCTCCAAAACTCGACCACGGCGGTGTCGGTGGGATTTTACACTTACATACGAAATTTGAGCTCAATCTGTACACGCGTTTTGGATTCTATGAAGTACCCACACACACATCTGCACCCCCCCCCCGATGATTACAAATAATCTTATTTTTATTGTTCCCTATGGTATCCAGATAAAGAATCCGGATTTCACCGAAAAATAAAGGTGGCCCTACTAGGTGCTAGAGCCATTTGAATCCAAGATGGCCGCCATTTCCTCTAATTCCGACCAGCTGTATTTAATCGTTGTAATAGATCGGTTGTTAGCAAAAGACACAGACAAAATGTATGTCATTTTGTTGGTATGATGTCCTTCTTCAAAATGACGGCAAATAATTTCGAAAAAAAATTAAAATGGCCGCCGAAAAATGACCTCATATGCACGAAAATTGTAAATTTAATTAATATTTCACCATATCTTCCATTTTTCTTCACATTAATCATTAGTAAATGGCAATGATTTTGAAACAGTCATCAAGCGTGATATTATTGCGTCATTTTAAGACATTTTCCATTGACGAGGGTTCCGCAATAGATATAGAAAGAGGATTTGAAAAAGAGGGGTGAAATTTTCGATTTTTTTTGCAAGACGATTTTGATAGTCATTTTAACGACAAACCACACAGGCTGTTAATAGAATGTCAACAACTATGTGCTTTATTTTATTGCACGGATTTTTTAGTTCAATGGGAATGAAATTGGTGTAGAAAATTTCCAAAATGGCCGTCGAAAATATGAAAAATGGTAAATATTGCCCCAGGGTGTCCTGCAATGGCTTACAAGTTGTGGTTGATATATAAAATTGGTTAATCTATATTATATACATTGAATACTAACATGTCTGATGGACCATGGATCATTGTTACTATTGTCACCACTGACATCACCAGAAATATTGGATTTTTCTCTCACAAACTTGACATAAATATCGGCAAAAATTAACTTTTCAGGGTTGAACAATTTTTTAAAGTAAAATGCAACTATCATTGGTATCAAAGGTATTTATTGTTTTGGTCTATCTTAAATGTTTCAAATTACGGTGTTTATAGACCAAATTGCTCAAGATGGCTTCCAAAATGGCAACCAAATTTGTAAAAAGTATTTTTTTTACATATATCCCGAACATTATTCTCTGCGTTATCCGACAAGGTAGTAAATTGTGACTCACTTGGTTATTATACGTGTTAGTTAATTAACTGACAACTACGTTCTATTCTGTTTGTCCCAGTTCCGTATGGGGCATGACAAATTCATTTTAAAGTTGCAGTATGGAATTTTGCGGAGAACCTCTTTTGTGATTCTTGCCATATTATTGAAAGGAAATGGGCAGAACTTTGAAACGGAACTGGGATGGGACATAATATGTGGCTATTCTGGTCCATTATGATAAAACATATCAACTGGATACAGGGTGGATGCCAAGGTGGTAGCCAGGGAGTTACTATATGATCATAGGTGAGGTGAATAGGTATACAGGGAGTTGTTGTATGGTCAATGGTGAGATGAGTACATGGATGTATACAATGAGTGACTGTATGATCATAAATGTAATGAATAGCTATACAGGGAGTGACTAAATGGTCATGTGTCAGGTGTATGAGTATACCCGGTGTTCCTGCTTGGTGACTCGTGGCGGTATGGTCTATTGTAGGTTATACGGGTATACACATGTGTTGCTATGTGGTCATGGGCGAGGGGTGTGTGTATATAAAGAGCGGCTATATGGCCATGGATGATGTGCATATGCATACATGGAGTGAATATACTGACATGGATGGGGAGTATTAGTATATCGTGAGTGGCTATTCGGCTATGGTGTGACAAATAGGGATACAGGGAGTGATATGGCCAAGGGTGAGGTGAATATATATACAATGATTGACCATGATCATGTATTAATGTTTTGAATAGGTACACACGGGGTGACTATATGGCCATAACTCAGATGAAGTATACCAGGTGCCATGGGTGAGGGTATGTGTATGAAGCGAGTGGCTATATGACCATTGGTGAGGTGGATATGTATACCCGGGGTGACTCTATGGTCATTGTTGAGGTGTTGATGTATATATTGAATGTCTATTGGACCATGTGTGTGTGGAGAATATGTATACATGGGATGACCGTATGGCCAATGGTGAGGTGAATGGGTATACAAGGAGTGACTATGGTTATGGGTCATGTGCCTGCATTGTGACTCATGGCTGTATGGCCATCCGTGGTCATGGGTCAGGTGTACGTTTATACAGTTGGTCACTATAGTGTTATGTCTGTGGTGTTTATGTATATATGGAATGACTGTGTGGTAATGGGTGGCTATCGCTTTTCATGTTTAAAGTTCCCCCATGTACACAAACACTATCAAGGTGGATAACTCTTTGACATGACCTCTCTATTGATTAACATATCCTTGAGTTATTGTGGAAAGCGAGAGCCACCCAAATTACACATGTACAACCCACCCATGACCTCGTAAGTACATAAACACCACATAAATGACAATATAGTCACACACTCTATACACATACACCTGACCATACAGCCATCTTTGGTTATACCGGTACATGCCACAAATGACGATACAGCCATGAGTCACCATGCATGAACACCAGGTATACTCATACACCTGACGATATAGTCATTCTATGTATTCATATTCACCACATTCACGATCATACAGTCATTCATTGTATACCTATTCACCTCACCATGGACCATACAGCCACTACATGTATATCTATTCGCCATACCCATGACCATAGAGTCAATCCAGATATACATATACACCTCACAAATGGTGAACCCTTCCAAATATACCAATAACCGCACACACGACCACTCATACGTTTCATACTTGCATCTACACCTCACACATGACAATTCAGCAACTCACTGTATACTCATACACACCATCCATGACCATTGATCTACACCCTATACACCACCGATGATAATACATCCACAACATATATAAATATACGACCCACCCGTTACCAAAAGGGCACTCCCTATATAGCCACACGCTCGTCAATGACCATCCAGCTTATTCCAGGTATGCATATAACTTCAATATTGACCGTACAGGCATACCATGTGCACCTATACACATTACACATAACTATAAAATTACTCCCTATTTATCTACGCTCTCCATCCATGATCATACAGACAGCACACATATACATATACACCCACATGTCACAATACAGCCACACACGGTACACATATACACCCCACCACGACCTTACAGTCACTCCATATATACATAAACAACACACGGATGACCATGTAGCTACTCTCGCTATATATATATACACCACAGTAATGCCCATACGGTCACATCGGCCACACACAACAATACACCGTACAGTCACTACATGTATACCGATTCACCTCACACATACCCATACAGCCACTCCTTATATTCATATGCATCACACCATGGACACCCCACTCATAACCATATAGTCACTCCTTGTAATATGAATCATACGTGACACGTAGTGGAGCAACCACACATGCTATATCCCGAATTTGCTTTTCATCATCAACACCAATGGTTAATGCTGCACCAATGCAGCTCCCACCATGGAATGGTTAATGCTGGACCAGCACAGCTACCCGTCATGAAAGGGTTAATGCTGCACCAGCACAGATCCCATCATAAAATAGTTAATGCTGCACCAACGCAGCTCCCGTCATGCAATGATTAATGCTGCACCAGCGCAGCTCCCGTCATGGGTGAGGTAATGCTGCACCAACGCAGCTCCCGTCATTAAATAATTAATGCTGCACCAGCACAGATCCCATCATGAAAGAATTTATGCTGCACCAGCGCAGCTCCTGTCATGAAAGGGTTAATACTGCACCAACACTGCTCCCATCATAAAAAGGTTAATGCTGCACCAGCACAGCTCCCATCATGAAATAATTAATGCTGCCCAACGCAGCTCCCGTCATGAAATAATTAATGCTGCCCCAACGCAGCTCCCGTCATGAAATAATTAATGCTGCACCAGCACAGCTCCCGTCACCAAAGGGTTAACGCTGCACCAACGCAGCTCCCATCATGACAGGGTTAATGCTGCACCAACGCAGCTCCCATCATCAAATAACTAATGCCGCATCAACGCAGCTCCCGTCATGAAATAATTAATGCTGCAACAGCGCAGCTCCCATCAGCAAATAATTAATGCTGCACCAACGCAGCTCCCGTCATGAAATAATCATTGCTGCACCAGCGCAGCTCCCATCATGAAAGAGTTAATGCTGCACCAACGCAGCTCCCATAATCAAATAATTAATGCTGCACTAACACAACTCCCGTCATGAAAGAGTTAATGCTGCACCAACGCAGCTCCCATGGATCATCAAATAATTAACGCTGCACCAACGTAGCTCCCGTCATGCAATGTATTAATACTGCACCAGCGCAGCTCCCTTCATGAAAGAGTTAATGCTGCACCAATGCAGCCCCCATCATCAAATAATTAATGCTGCACCAACGCAGCTCCCGTCATGAAAGTGTTAACGCTGCACCAACGCAGCTCCCGTCAAGGAAGAGTTAATGATGCACCAACGCAGCTCCCGTCATGAATGGGTTAATGCTGCACCAACTCAGATCCCGTCATGAAATAATTAATGCTGCACCAGCGCAGCTCCCGCCATGAAATAGTTAATGCTGCACCAACTCGGGCTCCCATCATCAAATCATTAATACTGCACCAACGCAGCTCCCTTCATGAAATAATTAATGCTGCACCAACGCAGCACCCGTCATGAAAGTGTTAACGCTGCACCAACGCAGCTCCCGTCAAGGAAGAGTTAATGCTGCACCAACGCAGCTCCCGTCATGAATGGGTTAATGCTGCACCAACTCAGATCCCGTAATGAAATAATTAATGCTGCACCAGCGCAGCTCCCGCCATGAAATAGTTAATGCTGCACCAACTCGGGCTCCCATCATCAAATCATTAATACTGCACCAACGCAGCTCCCTTCATGAAATAATTAATGCTGCACCAGCGCAGCTCCCGTCATGAAAGAGTTAATGCTGCACCAACGCAGCTCCCATCATCAAATATTTAAAGCTGCACCATGGAAGGGTTAATGCTGCTCCAGCTCAGCTCCCCGTCATGAAAGGGTTAATGCTGCCCCAGCAGAGCTCCCATCGTGAAATGGTTAATGCTGCACCAGCACCAGCACCAGCCGATTCCGCAATTTTAAACAGTTGCTAATCGGAAGTCACGTGTCAATTTCGCTAAATAGCATACACTCTTTCCTGAAAATCGTTCCATCGTATAGAAATATATATAGAAAAATTATATGACGTCATCATTCACACACGCCTTAGGTATAAACACCCACCAGGGTGGTTGCTATAACTATCCACATCATTCATGACCATACAGCAACTCCCTGTATACCTATTCACATCACCCATGCTCATACAGTAACTCCCTGGCTGCCATCTTGGCATCCATCTTTTATCCAGTTGATCACTTTTTATCATAATGGGCCAGAATAGCCACATATTATGCTTCATCTCAGTTCCGTCTCAAAGTTCTGCCCATTTCCTTTCAATAATATGGCCAGAATCACAAAAGAGGTTCTCCGCAAAATTCCATACTGCAACTTTAAAATGAATTTGTCATGCCCCATACGGAACTGGGACAAACAGAATAGAACGTAGTTGTCAGTTAATTAAATAACACGTATAATAAACAAGTGAGTCACAGTTTGCTACCTTGTTGGATAACGCAGATAATAATGTTCGGGATATATGTAAAAAATTAACTTTTTACAAATTTGGTTGCCATTTTGGAAGCCATCTTGAGCAATTTGGTCTATACACACCATAGTGTAACACATTTAAGATAGACCAAAACAATAAATACCTTTGATACCAATGATAGTTGCATTTTATTTAAAAAAATTGTTCAACCCTGAAAAGTGAATTTTTGTCGATATTTATGTCAAGTTTATGAGTGAAAAATCCAATATTTCTGGTGATGTCAGCGGTGACAATAGTAACAATGATCCATGGTGCATCAGACTTGTTAGTATTCAATGTATACAGATTAACCAATTTTATATATCAACCACAACTTGTAAGCCATTGCAGGACACCCTGGGGCAATATTTACCATTTTTCATATTTTCGGCGGCCATTTTGAAAATTTTCTACACCAATTTCATTCCCATTGAAGTAAAACATCCGTACAATAAAATAAAGCACATAGCTGTTGACATTCTATTAACAGCCTGTGTGGTTTGTCGTTAAAATGACTATCAAAATCGTCTTGCAAAAAAAATCGAAAATTTCACCCCTCTTTTTCAAATCCTCTTTCTGTATCTATTACGGAACCGTCGTCAATGGCAAATGTCTTAAAATGACGCAATAATATCACGCTTGATGACTGTTTCAAAAACATTGACATTTACTAATGATTAATGTGAAGAAAAATGGAAGATATGGTGAAATATTAATTAAATTTACAATTTTCGTGCATATGACGTCATTTTTCGGCGGCCATTTTGAATTTTTTTCGAAATTATTTGCCGTCATTTTGAAGAAGGACATCATACCAACAAAATGGCATACATTTTATCTGTGTCTTTTGCTAACAACCGATCTATTACAACGATTAAATACAGCTGGTCGGAATTAGAGGAAATGGCGGCCATCTTGGATTCAAATGGCTCTAGCACCTAGTAGGGCCACCTTTATTTTTCGGTGAAATCCGGATTCTTTATCTGGATACCATAGGGAACAATAAAAATAAGATTATTTGTAATCATCGGGGGGGGGGGTGCAGGTGCGTGTGTGGGTACTTCATCGGGGGGGGGGGTGCAGGTGGACCTTATTGGCTCCCCGACTAACCGTCCCTATTTCCCCCAGCTCGTTATCGGAAACAAACGTCTTTTGTTTTAGGCCCAATAAACCCATTCTATAAATTGTGATATTAAACGTTTGTTTAATAACAGGAAATAATGCCAAGTAACCTTTGACTTCCAGTTTGTTGTGTTTACATTCCGTGCGCTACGTCTCAAAATAATATGGCTTCCAATATTGTTCCAACAAACTATAAAGAATGAAGAGTTTGAAAAGGTATGCCATTAACTATACGCCACGAAATACATCAAAAGAGCCTCTATTTGTCTGGGACTATTTACTTACGCGGGCAATTTACACAAACCGTCATTAAGGTTATGTTAGTTTCATCCCATGTGTTGATTTAAGGATGTTTTGGATCATGTAATAAATAAAATAAACTTGTCCCTAATTTATAGCGGAATTTCAAGACTCGTCCAGTATATTAGGTCCGGACCTCGCCCAGACCTAATTTACTGGAGTCTTTTTGTAAATCCCGCTATAAGGTGGGGACTCTTTGTAGATCCTCTATATTTAATATATGCTATGCATTTGGAAATATCTGGAAAATTTTGGTTTTTATGACATTTGTAAAGTATATGAACGCCCTTCTGGTTACATGCCATAGAAAACAGTTTAAGCTTACAAACCGCGAAAAGACTAACCTGAAACACAGCTATATACATCGGTTTGCATATCCTCCCCCTCCCCCACGTATAATGTAAGTTAAAGGTTCTCAATCCAATCAGATACTCCTAAATAACTATTTCTTGGCTTCGGGGGTAAAAATGCTTTATTCGTGTCTAGGAACACATCCATCAAAGCTCAGAGTGATCAGATACCGATTTTTGAAGTTCGTTATTTCACGAGGTGTAATAATATGTATCACAGACACACATAGTCAAACGGAGGGTCTCGGAAAAAACTGTGGATGTAGATGGATAACTCTAAAATCGGGTGGTAATGCCGTCAAATGTTGTGATACTTTAGTGATAGGCCATATTCGGGACATGTCTCTATTCCGAAGTTTCACTATTCCGAAGGTTCACTATTACGAAGGTTCGATATTCTGAAGGTTCACTATTCCGAAGGTTCGCTATTCCGAAGGTTTTTGTTATTTTAAAAGTTAATTGTATATTCTAAATTATTGAGAGTGTTTTTTTTATCAAGAAGTCTTTTTATGAAGGAAATAACTTAAAACATTAAGACAATAAATGTGATTTTTATTGGTTTTCGCGGGTTTCCCTGAGATTTAATGTCATTACATTATGACGTTATTTCTCAATAGATATTCACGTGACGCAGCCCATACAATTACTATGTTTCCATGCAATTTAATGTCATTACGTATGACCTTATATCTCAATAATCTTAGAGGCAAGAATACACCAGCTAAAGGCAGCTTATAACAGTTGGGCTATATAATGAATACTGGAGCGCCATAACATACTGCTTAGCAGAATATCGCTGAATAGACGGGTACTCAATTTATTACCGGATGTGAATATATTCGCCGCCACGTGGTCTCATATTCAATGCATATAAAACTAGCTTCGCTTTGATAATTGAGAATGATACAGCTACGAAAATGCATATGTGTATACGGGTTCGATTCTTCAACATAATTTGTCGTTATTAAAGGCAGGTTTTGGTTTTCCGTTTAAATAATGTGTCGGCCGGTCTATTGCCAATTATGTAATTTACAATTTTACTCCAATTAAGTCTTCCAATGTACGTTTTAACACATATTCACCGTATTAACGACCATATATTCTTTTAAATATAATAGGCTGACCATACTTACCATTACTTACCATAGAAGACATTAACACAACTGTTTATTTGAACGTTGATTTATCGATTTCTCACTTTACTGGAAACTGAAAAAAACGGAAATAATCGCAACGTACCACCATCGGAACTGCATGATTTTTTCCCCGATGCCGATTATAAACAGGCAAACAAAAATATAGGCCAAGTGCCGTTTCAGTTAATCTGTTAATCACTAGAAATGTGTTGCTTTTATGCCAAAATATGGAACAGATGTTCCGGTTTTTGGTCATAGTTTTCGACTTGTGAACATTTCATGGGGCAGGTGGACGTCGAATTCATCAAATACTACTGATTTACTTTCCAGAAAATCCACAGCAATACGAATATACTCCACATAAGTGACTAATAATAATAATAACTATTGTGCCATGCATATCAGACTCTCGTCGAATCTTGACATGCGGGAAAGCTTGAAAGACCAAGCGTCCGGTTAACAATAAAGCATATACTATTACGATTTGTATAGGTAATAAATTGCATTTCAAAAATAATAAAATAATTTCCATATCCCTTCAAATATTGTTTACTTAAGAAAAGGCATCTATATTTTTGGTACAGAAATGTCAATGGCATAATTTTGATAACAACACTAGTATGATGAAAATGTCAACAAAATCTGACAAACTGACCATTATTGTTGTTATTTATCAAACAAACAACCTTTGGCGCTAATATCTATATCTATATTTGCGAATGTATGTCTGTCTGTCTGTCTGTGTTCTATAGAAATTCACAGGGGACCATCTAGATGATGCCAAAGGGGTCTACTAGGAGTAGCTTTTTACGAGAAAGATAATGGTCGGGGTTAGAATTTTATAAAGTGACGCCGTTGTTGTCAGGGGCAGAAGAGGGGGAGGGGCAGAAAAAAAATGTTGCCGATTGCCACCAAACTTATATATAATAATCCCCATGATATGAGGAATCTAATGGTGTGGTTTAAATATGGCAAAAGTCGTGCCGTTCGCGTCAGGGGTGCCCGGAAAGGGGAGGGGCAGATTATTTTTTTCTGTCACCGATTTCCACCAAACTTATATATAATCATCCCCATGATATGAAAAAACCAATGGTGTGGTTTAAAAGTGGCGTCGTTTGAGTCAGGGGTGCACGGAAAGGGAGAGGGGCACCAAAATTGAAAATCTAATTTTAGCGCCGATCTCCACCAAATTGATATATATTCTTCTTCATTATACAAGGAATCAAATTGTGCGCTTTAACAACGCCAAACCCATGATATGAAAAAAACCAACGGTGTGGTTTATAAGTGGCGTCATTCGAGTCAGGGATGCACGGAAGGGGAGAGGGGCACCAAAATTGAAAAACTAATTTTAGCGCCGATCTCCACCAAATTTATATATATTCTTCTTCGTGATATAAGGAATCTGATTGTGCGATTTAACAACGCCAAACCCATGATATGAAAAAAACCAACGGTGTGGTTTATAAGTGGCGTCATTCGAGTCAGGGATGCACGGAAGAGGAGAGGGGCACCAAAATTGAAAAACTAATTTTAGCGCCGATCTCCACCAAATTGATATATATTCTTCTTCATTATACAAGGAATCAAATTGTGCGCTTTAACAACGCCAAATTTTTGTCTTTTGGTTGAGAGATTGGGAGGGGTGGGCACTAAATTTGACAATAATTGGTTTAGTCGCCGATTGCCACCACTCTTATACAAAATCATCCCCATGGTATGAGGAGACTAATGGTGTTGCTTATATCTGTCAAATGTGGCTTCATTCGAGTCAGAGTTGCATTGAAAGGGACAGGGGCACAAAAATTGATGCACAATATTTTTGCGCCAATTTCCACCAAATTGATACACGTTCTTATCCAAGATACGAGGAATCTAATCGTGTGATTTAAAGACGCCATAGTGGTGCTGTTTGTTTGAGAGATGGGGTGTTTAGTCGCCGATTATCACCAAACTTATAAACAATCATCACCATGATATCAGGAGTATAATCCTCTGGTTTAAGGATGTCATACGATGGGCCATTCGAGTCAGTGGTGTATAGAGATGAGAGGGACACAACAAATTATATCTATATGTTAAGTGCCGATTTCCACCAGATTGATACATATTCTTCTCTGTGATATAAGGAATCTTATCGTGTCGTTTAGATACACCAAATTTGTGCCCTATGGGTGAGAGATATGAGGACCTTAAATTTGATACGAATTTGTATACTCGCCAATTTTCACCAATTTCATATATATGCATCTCTAATCTCTAATGAGTCTTAGTGTGTGCAGCTTGAGACTGAAATAGGGACGGGAGGGTCACCAAGACTGATACAGAATGTTTTTAGTACTAATTACCATCAAATCCAGACACGTTCTTCTCAAATGATACAAGAAATCAAATAGTGATGTCTGTCTGTCTGTGTGCGTTCTATATATAACTTCACGCGGTACAATCGAGATGGCACCAATGCGTTCTAAGAGGGGTAACTAATTACAAGGAAGATAACGGTGCTGGTAAAATTTTCTAAAATGACGCTGTAGGTGTCAGTGGAAGAAAAGGGGGAGGTCGGCAAAATTAAAAATATATCGTGAAATAGTTTTGTCGCCGATTTCCACCAAACGAATACATAATCACCTTCGCAATATGGCGTGGTTCGAGTCAACGTTGCATCAACAATTGATTTAATAAACTATTTTTAGCCCAGATTTCCACCAAATTAATATATTATTCTTCTCTATGATACGAGGAATATCATCGTGTGATTTAAAGACGTCAAATTACTCTTACTATTCTCACAATTTGTTTAGTTGCTGATTACCACCAAACATATATATAATCATCGCCAGTATATCATGCACCCATGAGTCTAATGGGAGTGGTTTAAATATGTCAAAAGAGGCAAACGCTGGTACAAATTTATTTGGCACCAATTTCCACCGAATTCATACACGTTTTTCTCTAATGATATACCATGAATTAAATCACATTTGGTGTCGTTTGAGTCGCGGATGGCGAGCGGATATGCACTACCATTGATAAGATTGCTATTCGCCTTTATCCACATATAAGTTATATACAGTCACCCAGGCCATCTCCATATCATTTTAAGTAGGTTTGGACGTTCACATTTCACAATCCCGACATATGATGACCCATTTAAGTCACTTGAACAATGATATCTTCTTAACTGTCATATGTATATGGGAATAGCAATCAGGGCATTCACAAAATGAGCTAGCAAAAAGAGATACATAGAACAAGCATTAAACGTATATTTATCATTCTATTGAAGAGATACATATATTCGTGCAAACTGAGAGACCCCGAACCGTCAGAGGATTGCATATATATTATAACAAAATTGAGTCTGTTCCATTCAATACAGTTTCCACAAAAAAGTTACAATTTGTCAAGAGATATCGAAGGCCTGTTCAAAAATAATGGTCACAGTGTGCAGTCAAATATAGTTTCTTCTGATATACAAGAAAATGCAGTTAGTAGCATAAGACTTTTTCAGGATCCTCCCAATACTGCATATCTGACAAGGGTTTTATAATAGACTCCTCGACTGACATAAACAACTCAAAATCTCGCTCTGTGCCTGGCACATGTAGCTAATATTTTTGCGCATCAACATTTTGTTTAAACTGAGAAATATTTAGCCATATAGCACCATGAACAGAGGAGCACCTGGAAATTTCTTTGAAACATCTGTAACTTCATGGAGATAGCCAGGTGTCCTCGAGAACTTAGTCCAACCCACTAAATTGATTGACACATCTCAATATTTAAAACCCAATTATAATCTTTTATCGAATTAATGTGTTTATGATGTTCATGTATCATATTATTACGTCTAATATATACGCAGTTGTAAATAAATACATACTTCATTATTGTTGGAACAGATTAATCGCGACAAACAGAATGACAATTGACAAGGTGAGCCACTACTTATATCCCATGACTGTAATAATCTTGTTTTATGATGCTATTTGAATATACAAATTATGAGAAAAAGTATTACACTTTTAAGCAAGAGCATTCTCTATCCCCAACAAATATCCACAGCATACAGAGGGTTTCTCATCGCATTAACCTGGGCAACGCCGGGTAATCCTGCTAGTTCTATCTATAAATGAAACAATTTGACCCAGTTGATATTTCCAGATCTGCACGGTATATCTTGATTTTCACGAGTAATCAATTTGCCTGGCCTTTAGTTTAGAAGCGTGACGTCATTGCATTCGTTTGTTTTCGAAAATGGTGATTATTATGTTTTACGCTCCGGGATTAAACTAACAAATCTGTAATTCTGACAACTTTTATATCACAATCTATGGGTGAACACAAAGAATAATATCTCCGCTACAGGCAAGACTCATGTATATGTAGAAAATTTAAGAGAAAATGGTATTTTGAAGGGGTCATAACGGTGGTCACTGGTGTTGAACTGCTTTAAAAGCTGTACCAACTGGGCTTTCAGCTGTTTTATTAGACTATAAGGATTAAGACAATCGTAAATGTCCAAATATTAAAATATGTCTTTTAAAATCCGAATAGTCTTATTTGTTGGACTAATTCTAGGTATCACTTCGATCGCTTCATTGGACGTGAAAATTTCATATTTCCTATAAAAAGGTCACGCATGTGCGTGCATACGATACTACAAAATAAACTTACCATGGGGTACGAGCAAGATGTCCTGTTATAATTTATCTAAATTGTTTGAATTCAACAGACACCAACATGCCAAAATACAGCGACTGCGTGCGTCAGGTGAAAACAGGAAACCAGCATTTCCATATCGGTAGAATGTCAATGTGGTGACGGTTATTTCGTACCCGGGTGATTCTCCCGTAAACGAGCAACCCCATGTCCTGCGTTATTAGTTCATCCTATGAAAAACAATGGCCACCATACATAAAAGTGATGGTAATGATCTTGTAGCTCATGATACAGGCATTTATTAGAGACATTTCGGGTTTAGTATGGACGTGTGACAACACGATTATATGGCATGTGTATATCACAGGCTACGTACCCCGAAACAGCATGTCCCAAATCAAAGGCATTCAACTTCCCTGATTGTTCCCATTCGCCACCGAACGATTTATCTTTAAATCAATTAATATTCTTGTGCGGAATTTTGCACCGAACGCCATGCAATTCGTATAATTTTTATAAAATTAAATATTTAGTTAGTGGAAAGCATGTGAAGTCTTCCAAAAGCATGTCCCGTTATATAGAATCATTACCCAAACGCACGATAAAGACGGCTGATATTTTCACCAGAAACATAACTTGTTCATATCTATGGTTGCATCGTGGAGTAAATATCCTTTAATGTATAGAAAAAATAAACCCAGGTTATGTTTCCTTGAATAATTTTAAAAAATCAACCTTTGAAACTAGAAATCGCTAGCGTATTGTCAGAGTGCTAATTTTGGACAATTATTTCATTGTTTATTTACATTGATTTGACTCTATCAGATGTGTGGTTCGTTTCTATAGTATTCGCGTTAGGTTCGTTTCTTTGTTAGATTAGGCTTTCTCTAAATTACAACATTTCTTTGTATTAATCAGCTGGCTATTCTTATGCAACTTGTTAATTCTTGCCCAAGCATGTGCTCATTAATTACCATTCATCGCACGTATTCTAAGCTTTACTTTTAATAATAACTTATATGTCAAACTGCTAATGCCATTGTAGTGATCGGATATTTTATATGCAAATCTGTTAATCTAATCTCGCGTCGTTAATTCACACCTGTTCATGCTTTGTATATAAGAATTTGTAAAACTGTGATATGGCACTCTATGTTTTGGAATTCCAATATTCAGTCACGTTTCACCTATTACAACTGGAGGTCCAATTGTTTTGGTGGATTCCAACTATACCGGAATGTCCGTATATTTGTATTGTGTAAATAAATGCTAATTCCCCAGAAAGACTCAATCTTGATATCAACCCGAAATCAGCTCTATCAAATTGGTGAGAGAATCACGAGGCAGTGTTGCTATTTCTCCAACTGCAACGCAACGTTCCCGGAAGAAAAGAAGAATGACGCTGCCGATACCTGAAAACATCATTAACATCCTGAAGACGTTCGAGTTTCTGAACCACCGACTCGACTGGAGCCTAAAGACGGAGAACGGAGACGTGTCGCTGTCACTCAACTGGAAGAAGATAACACGAAAATGTAAGTCTGCATCGAACATACTCAGAGACCGAATTCGCATGGAGGATTTTATCCAAAAGAAGGAGAAGATATCAATTAATTGTACCAGTGTAGCTGCGACACAGTCAGATATGATCGTTTCGGATTCTGTGAGTACACAAACTCAAGTTATTTCAAAAACTGATATTGGTATCACGGTTTCGCCATCGACACCTAGTGTTAATAGTGCTATCCAAACGATACCGGACTCCGTAGTTCAGAAACACGATTCGTCAACGGAGCAGCTTCCGGCATCATTACAATTCCAATCTAAAATCATCGACATCGTTCCCAAGAATGAATCTCCGACAACAAAACCTTTTCAACATTCCCAGTCAGTTAATGTGACTGAATAAGTTGTTCGAAAACGGCTGCACAAGGACGAACCACAATACCTTATCAAATGGCGCGGACTCCCATCAACTAAAAACACATGGGTAAATAGAGATGATTTGGACTTTGAAGCGATGTGCTACATATCTGATTACCCAGCGATTAAGATACCTTGAAGTTTAGTACCAAAACAGCTACACATAAATCAGCTTCCAGAACCGTCACCCATTGGTAGTGCTCAAAAAAATTATTTCGAATCTGTACGGCGATATGTTCGACAAAGGCTAGAGAATTGTCCTCACTTTGATTTCGAGTCAGTGCGCCGCGGCCTTCAAAAGCGGATGGAAAAAGACAACGAGGACATTCGTTTAGTTCAATATGTCAAGTCATTCAGAAAAGGACAAACCTGAAAAGTTATTTTAACACTCATTCATTTTGCATGCAAACAGAGAAATTGTGGGACCAATTTCACCCGGAGGAGAGTGTGATGTCAGAGTGCTAATTTTGGACAATTATTTCATTGTTTATTTACATTGATTTGACTCTATCAGATGTGTGGTTCGTTTCTATAGTATTCGCGTTAGGTTCGTTTCTTTGTTAGATTAGGCTTTCTCTAAATTACAACATTTCTTTGTATTAATCAGCTGGCTATTATTATGCAACTTGTTAATTCTTGCCCAAGCATGTGCTCATTAATTACCATTCATCGCACGTATTCTAAGCTTTACTTTTAATAATAACTTATTTGTCAAACTGCTAATGCCATTGTAGTGATCGGATATTTTATATGCAAATCTTTTAATCTAATCTCGCGTCGTTAATTCACACCTGTTCATGCTTTGTATATAAGAATTTGTAAAACTGTGATATGGCACTCTATGTTTTGGAATTCCAATATTCAGTCACGTTTCACCTATTACAACTGGAGGTCCAATTGTTTTGGTGGATTCCAACTATACCGGAATGTCCGTATATTTGTATTGTGTAAATAAATGCTAATTCCCCAGAAAGACTCAATCTTGATATCAACCCAAAATCAGCTCTATCAAAGTATGTTTATTCAGCGTCATTACACAAACGCAGACCATTTGAATGTTACATGCTGTAGGCGAACGATTAAAGTTTTTTTTCGAAAGCTCACAACGGTTGTTTGTTCATAAACTAGTTCATTTTCATAGGTGATGGATATTCAAAATATAAGAGCGCGCTGAAACGAAAATCGTCATTACCCAAACGCTCCTTCTGTTTGGGTAATGACGCAATTTTAATTTTGAAATATCCTGAGACGCAAACACGATCTAACAAATAAAACATGTTAAGGGATGATCTGGGTATAGATAAAATAACAAATACGACATATGGATTAGTTTTAGTGCGTTAATATAAAATCGGGGGAGGGGGTGAGTGAATGAGTGGTGGGGGGGGGGGGGTGATCAACGGAATCTAACGAATTCTCTAAATGGATTGACGTTTACATCATACAATCTCAGTGAGAAGCAGATGACAGTTTGAAAGTCAATTATTTCCGTACTTTTCAACAATCGGTCTATAATCGGTCTTCCTGCGGGGCGATTTCCGGCTCGTGTGTTATAGCAACGGCGTCAAAATACACATTTTGGACCATCAGAATATCTCACTGACAATTCTATCTGATTGAGCGCAACGAGGAACCACTAAATACCAAATTTCAGTTCAATATCTTGAAACATGTAAGAGAAATCCATCGACAATGTTTTCTACTCTAAATTATCATTGCAATTTGGCGAACCCCTTGGGGAACAGACTTTGATTGACGTATGGTGGCCATCTTGGATTCAAATGGCTCTAGCACCTAGTAGGGCCACCTTTATTTTTCGGTGAAATCCGGATTCTTTATCTGGATACCATAGGGAACAATACAAATAAGGTTATTTGTAATCATCGGGGGGGGGGGGGGGTGCAGCTGGACCTTATTGGCTCCCCGACTAACCGTCCCTATTTCCCCCAGCTCGTTATCGGAACAAAACGTCTTTTGTTTTAGGCCCAATAAACCCATTCTATAAATTGTGATATTAAACGTTTATTTAATAACAGGAAATAATGCCAAGTAACCTTTGACTTCCAGTTTGTTGTGTTAACATTCCATGCGCTACGTCTCAAAATAATATGGCTTCCAATATTGTTCCAACAAACTATAAAGAATGAAGAGTTTGAAAAGGTATGCCATTAACTATACGCCACGAAATACATCAAAAGAGCCTCTATTTGTCTGGGACTATTTACTTACGCGGGCAATTTACACAAACCGTCATTAAGGTTATGTTAGTTTCATCCTATGTGTGGGTCGGTGAATCATCATTATCTATTTTATTTTCTAATTATTTATTGCAGCACCATACTTCATTGAATGTATATCGGAGCATGACTTGGACGAGGTGAACATAGAGATCATCAGAAACACATTGTATAAGGTACTGTGCAATAACCATTGCATGAAACACAGCTATATATTAAGGATGTTTTGTCGAGGTTTTGGATCATGTAATAAATAAAATAAACTTGTCCCTAATTATAGCGGAATTTCAAGACTCGTCCAGTATATTAGGTCCGGACCTCGCCCAGACCTAATTTACTGGAGTCTTTTTGTAAATCCCGCTATAAGGTGGGGACTATTTGTAGATCCTCTATATTTAATATATGCTATGCACGGCATTTGGAAACATCTGGAAATTTTTGGTTTTTATGACATTTGTAAAGTATATGAACGCCCTTCTGGTTACATGCCATAGAAAACAGTTTAAGCTTACAAACCGCGAAAAGACTAACCTGAAACACAGCTATATACATCGATTTGCATATCCTCCCCCTCACCCACGTTCGATATTCTGAAAGGTTCACTATTCCGAAGGTTCGCTATTCCGAAGGTTTTTGTTATTTTAAAAGTTAATTCTATATTCTAAATTGTTGAGAGGGTTTTTTTATCAAGAAGACTTTTTATGAAGGAAATAACTTAAAACATTAAGACAATAAATGTGATTTTTATTGGTTTTCGCGGGTTTCCCTGAGATTTAATGTCATTACATTATGACGTTATTTCTCAATAGATATTCACGTGACGCAGCCCATACAATTACTATGTTTCCATGCAATTTAATGTCATTACGTATGACCTTATATCTCAATAATCTTAGAGGCAAGAATACACCAGCTAAAGGCAGCTTATAACAGTTGGGCTATATAATGAATACTGGAGCGCCATAACATACTGCTTAGCAGAATATCGCTGAATAGACGGGTACTCAATTTATTACCGGATGTGAATATATTCGCCGCCACGTGGTCTCATATTCTATGCATATAAAACTAGCTTCGCTTTGATAATTGAGAACGATACAGCTACGAAAATGCATATGGGTATACGGGTTCGATTCTTCTACATAATTTGTCGTTATTAAACAAAAAATTCTGCTATGTGTGACTTATCGATCAGAGAAGGAATGTATAGAATCATATTGGAAAGACCTAGAATTCTCTGTTGAAAGCGCTCTTTCGATAAATCCCTCCCTGATTATTGTCGGTGACTTAAATTGTGACCTTTTGAAACAATCAGGACCATTGCACGATATAAAAAGTAGATGGGCTCTAACGAACGCTACCACCAACCCAACTCGTGTGACTGGAAGCTCCTCGACCTTGATCGACCCAATTTTGTTAAGTGATACTCTATCATTCGTTAACGCATCCACTATTGATCTGGGCCACTCAGACCATTATGCGACCACTATAGAACTACTTACACCCAATCGTAAATCAGAGACATGCATTCGTCAGGTATGGAATTATACCAAAGGTGATTACTTAAATATGAATGCAGAGATCCATGCAATAAATTGGACAGATGTTTTATCTGAAAGAGGCACAAACATAAATGTAAATACAATGGTAACCATTTTTACAGACATGTTCCTTAATATTGCAAAAAAAGTATATACCATTTCAAACAATTACAATTAGGACAAATGATAAACCATGGTTTGATAGCTCTATTAGATTAAATATAAGAAAAAGAGATCGCTTAAGAAAGAAAGCTTTAAAATCAAATACACAAATGCACTGGGACAAGTATAAACAAATTCGAAATAAGATAAACATCATGAACAAATTTGCAAAAGAGAAATATTTGTTAAATCTGGATGAAAATTTGAAACTCAACACAGGTCCAAAGCAATTCTGGCATGTTGTGAAACAGCTGCTTAACAATTTTTCTAATAAGAGTAAAATCCCAACTCTAGAGTTTAACAACTCATTTTATGATTCTGATGAAGAAAAGGCTGAACTGTTGAACAAAATGTTTATAATGAATAGCACCATAGACAGTTCGGAATCTGACATTCCCAATTTCGCAAATAGAACAGCATCAAATATAAGCTCGATAGAAACATCCGAAGATGAAATTTCAACTATTCTCAAATCTTTATCTACAAATAAAGCCAATGGTCCGGATGGTATCAGTAACAAAATGTTAAAGGAAAACCACAGCTCAGTATGCAAACCACTCAAAATAATATTTAATAAATCGCTGAAGAGCTGTTGTTTTCCGGACACATGGAAACGTGCTGATGTCATACCATTGTTCAAAAAAGGAAAATCACAAGATCCAAATAATTACAGACCCATTTCACTTCTCAGTTGTGTTGGAAAAGTTCTCGAAAGAATCGTTCACAATAAAATGTTTATACATTTGCAATCCAGAGATCTCCTATATTCGCACCAGTCTGGTTTTATTCCCGGTCATGGAACGGAACTACAACTGATAGAAATTATTCATAATATAGTAGAAGCGCTTGATAAAGGTGATACGACATGTGCAGTATTCTGTGATATTTCCAAAGCCTTTGACAAAGTGTGGCATCGTGGTCTTATACATAAGCTCGATAAATATGGTATTAAAGGAGATATTCTTAAATGGTCTGAGAACTACCTTGAAAATCGCAAACAACGCGTACGAATTAACTCCAGTTTTTCCAAATACGCACCTATAACAGCAGGAGTCCCCCAAGGATCCGTAATCGGGCCTCTTATGTTTCTCATATATATAAATGACATTTCGGACAATTTAGAATCCCGAGCTAGACTATTTGCCGATGATACATGTCTCATGAATGCAAACTCTGATCTACAAACTTTAGAATCGACGATAAATAATGACATGGGGAAAATCAATGAATGGGCTGAAAAGTGGATAGTCAAATTTAATAGTGCCAAAACTAAAGTACTGCTGTTTAGAAAATATTATAAAACCAATGGAGCTACCCTTGATTATACGCCCAGTCACACACACCTGGGTATTGACATCTCAGAAGATTTATCATGGAATATTTATATCGAAAATATATGTACTAAAGTCTATGCAAGACTTTCCCAAATGAGAAAACTGAAATATCTTCTTAACCGTCAGACTCTCGAAATATTATATTTATCTCACGTCCGTCCATTAATGGAGTATGCTAGTTGTGTATGGTTTGGAGCACCTGACTATCTATTAAAAAGACTAGATGATATACAAATCGAAGCTGCACGTATAGTTACAGGTTGTACAAAATCGGTCACCCATGATAGGTTGCTCTTTGAACTCGGATGGGAGAAGCTGGAAAGTAGGCGGTATGTTAAACGAATGAGTATATTTTACAATATTGCAAACGGAAAAGCCCCCGCCTACTTAACTCAGCTTCTTCCGTCAAAGGTTAAGGATAAATGTGATTACGAACTGAGAAATGCATCAAATTTAAATCGTCCCATTTCAAATAGCAAAAGAACAGATAAAACTTTCTTCCCAACATGCGTTATGGATTGGAACAAATTTGATGAAAATTTGATGAAACATTCCACTCGATAGGTTCAAGAAAGCACTAGTAACTAAGCCATTAAAACCACCAACATATTTTTCATATGGTAAACGGCTATTGAACATCCTTCATTGTAAACTGAGGTGTGAATGTAGTAATCTACAAGCTGATAAACTTCAAAATTATATAGCAATTTCTGCTACATGTAGATGTGGACATTCTGTAGAAAATGCTTTCCACTATTTTTTTGAATGCCACCTACACTTTGAAGAAAGAATTACACTTCGTAATAATCTTCTGCGCTTTAATATACATTCAGTTAAAACACTAATATTTGGGGACCCGAACTTAAAACAATTAGAAAATGAACATATCTTTAAAGCTGTGCAAAATTACTTACGAGATACCACTCAAGAGGAAAATCCGACAAAGTTCTATTAAGACGCTCGCATCATTTGAATGCAAATTGTAAAAATGTTAACAATGCACCATGAGGTACATGTATCACATTTAAAACAGCTACTTGAAATCATTATTGAAAATTATTTAGAATTGGTGGGGTGGTGAGACTATACAAACTATTTTTCAAATAATATACAATGATATACTGTATGTATACACTTGTAAATATGTTATACCTATTGTGTTCACAACTCAAATTATTATGTATCAGTGTTATAACGGCAATTGGGAGAGGGGGTTATGTATAAGTGGATCGCACTTGTCCTCCAATCCCAATGCCAATCTGTATTGTTATTTACTTATTGGTAATAAATATGTTTAAACCATTAAAGGCAGGTTTTGGTTTTCCGTTTCAATAAGGTCTATTGCCAATTATGTAATTTACAATTTTACTGAACACAGTCAGTCAACTATTTTCGGTACGGTACCGTACGTAAATACTTTAATTTATTTATCTCCAATTAAGTCTTCCAATGTACGTTTTAACACATATTCACCGTATTAACGACCATATATTCTTTTAAATATAATAGGCTGACCATACTTACCATTACTTACCATAGAAGACATTAACACAACTGTTTATTTGAACGTTGATTTACCGATTTCTCACTTTACTGGAAACTGAAAAAAACGGAAATAATCGCAACGTACCACGATCGGAACTGCATGATTTTTTCCCCGATGCCGATTATAAACAGGCAAACGAAAATATAGGCCAAGTGCCGTTTCAGTTAATCTGTTAATCACTAGAAATGTGTTGTTTTATGCCAAAATATGGAACAGATGTTCCGGTTTTTGGTCATAGTTTTCGACTTGTAAACATTTCATGGGGCAGGTGGACGTCGAATTCATCAAATACCACTGATTTACTTACCAGAAAATCCACAGCAATACGAATATACTCCACATAAGTGACTAATAATAATAATAACTATTGTGCCATGCATATCAGACTCTCGTCGAATCTTGACATGCGGGAAAGCTTGAAAGACCAAGCGTCCGGTTAACAATAAAGCATATACTATTACGATTTTTATAGGTAATAAATTGCATTTCAAAAATAATAAAATAATTTCCATATTCCTTCAAATATTGTTTACTTAAGAAAAGGCATCTATATTTTTGGTACAGAAATGTCAATGGCATAATTTTGATAACAACACTAGTATGATGAAAATCTTAACAAAATCTGACAAACTGACCATTATTGTTGTTATTTATCAAACAAACAACATTTGGCGCTAATATCTATATCTATATTTGCGAATGTATGTCTGTCTGTCTGTCTGTCTGTCTGTCTGTCTGTCTGTGTTCTATAGAAATTCACAGGGGACCATCTAGATGATGCCAAAGGGGTCTACTAGGAGTAGCTTTTTACGAGAAAGATAATGGTCGGGGTTAGAATTTTCTAAAGTGACGCCGTTGTTGTCAGGGGCAGAAGAGGGGAAGGGGCAGAAATAAAAATTGTTGCCGATTGCCACCAAACTTATATATAATAATCCCCATGATATGAGGAATCTAATGGTGTGGTTTAAATATGGCAAAAGTCGCGCCGTTCGCGTCAGGGGTGCCCGGAAAGGGGAGGGGCAGATTTTTTTTTCTGTCACCGATTTCCACCAAACTTATATATAATCATCCCCATGATATGAAAAAACCAATGGTGTGGTTTAAAAGTGGCGTCGTTTGAGTCAGGGATGCACGGAAGGGGAGAGGGGCACCAAAATTGAAAAACTAATTTTAGCGCCGATCTCCACCAAATTTATATATATTCTTCTTCGTGATAAAAGGAATCTGATTGTGCGATTTAACAACGCCAAACCCATGATATGAAAAAAACCAACGGTCTGGTTTATAAGTGGCGTAATTCGAGTCAGTGATGCACGGAAGGGGAGAGGGGCACCAAAATTGAAAAACTAATTTTAGCGCCGATCATCACCATGATATCAGGAGTATAATCGTCTGGTTTAAGGATGTCATACGATGGGCCATTCGAGTCAGTGGTGTATAGAGATGAGAGGGACACAACAAATTATATCTATATGTTAAGTGCCGATTTCCACCAGATTGATACATATTCTTCTCTGTGATATAAGGAATCTTATCGGGTCGTTTAGATACACCAAATTTGTGCCCTATGGGTGAGAGATATGAGGACCTTAAATTTGATACGAATTTGTATACTCGCCAATTTTCACCAATTTCATATATATGCATCTCTAATCTCTAATGAGTCTTAGTGTGTGCAGCTTGAGACAGAAATAGGGACGGGAGGGTCACCAAGACTGATACAGAATGTTTTTAGTACTAATTACCATCAAATTCAGACACGTTCTTCTCAAATGATACAAGAAATCAAATAGTGATGTATGGCTGTCTGTCTGTGTGCGTTCTATATATAACTTCACGCGGTACAATCGAGATGGCACCAATGCGTTCTAAGAGTGGTAACTAATTACAAGGAAGATAACGGTGCGGGTAAAATTTTCTGAAATGACGCTGTTGGTGTCAGTGCAAGAAAAGGGGGAGGTCGGCAAAATTAAAAATATATCGTGAAATAGTTTTGTCGCCGATTTCCACTAAACGAATACATAATCACCTTCGCAATATGGCGTTGTTCGAGTCAACGTTGCATCATCAATTGATTTAATAAACTATTTTTAGCCCAGATTTCCACCAAATTGATATATTATTCTTCTCTATGATACGAGGAATATCATCGTGTGATTTAAAGACGTCAAATTACTCTTACTATTCTCAGAATTTGTTTAGTTGCTGATTACCACCAAACATATATATAATCATCGCCAGTATATCATGCATCCATGAGTCTAATGGGAGTGGTTTAAATATGTCAAAAGAGGCAAACGCTGGTACAAATTTATTTGGCACCAATTTCCACCGAATTCATACACGTTTTTCTCTAATGATATACCATGAATTAAATCACATTTGGTGTCGTTTGAGTCGCGGATGGCGAGCGGATATGCACTACCATTGATAAGATTGCTATTCGCCTTTATCCACATATAAGTTATATACAGTCACCCAGGCCATCTCCATATCATTTGAAGTAGGTTTGGACGTTCACATTTCACAATCCCGACATATGGTGACCCACTTAAGTCACTTGAACAATGATATCTTCTTAACTGTCATATGTATATGGGAATAGCAATCAGGGCATTCACAAAATGAGCTAGCAAAAAGAGATACATAGAACAAGCATTAAACGTATATTTATCATTCTATTGAAGAGATACATATATTCGTGCAAACTGAGAGACCCCGAACCGTCAGAGGATTGCATATATATTATAACAAAATTGAGTCTGTTCCATTCAATACAGTTTCCACAAAAAAGTTACAATTTGTCAAGAGATATCGAAGGCCTGTTCAAAAATAATGGTCACAGTGTCCAGTCAAATATAGTTTCTTCTGATATACAAGAAAATGCAGTTAGTAGCATAAGACTTTTTCAGGATCCTCCCAATACTGCATATCTGACAAGGATTTTATAACAGACTCCTCGACTGACATAAACAACTCAAAATCTCGCTCTGTACCTGGCACATGTAGCTAATATTTATGCGCATCAACATTTCGTTTAAACTGAGAATAATTAGCCAATATATAGCACCATGAACAGAGGAGCACCTGGAAATTTCTTTGAAACATCTGTATCTTCATGGAGATAGCCAGGTGTCCTCGAGAACTTAGTCCAACCCACTAAATTGATTGACACATCTCAATATTTAAAACCCAATTATAATCTTTTATCGAATTAATATGTTTATGATGTTCATGTATCATATTATAACGTCTAATATATACGCAGTTGTAAATAAATACATACTTCATTATTGTTGTAACGGATTAATCGCGACAAACAGAATGACAATTGACAAGGTGAGCCACTACTTATATCCCATGACTGTAATAATCATGTTTTATGATGCTATTTGAATATACAAATTATGAGAAAAAGTATTACACTTTTAAGCAAGAGCATTCTCTATCCCCAACAAATATCCACAGCATACAGAGGGTTTCTCATCGCATTAACCTGGGCAACGCCGGGTAATCCTGCTAGTTCTATCTATAAATGAAACAATTTGACCCTGTTGATATTTCCAGATCTGCACGGTATATCTTGATTTTCACGAGTAATCAATTTGCCTGGCCTTTAGTTTAGAAGCGTGACGTGATTGCATTCGTTTGTTTTCGAAAATGGTGATAATTATGTTTTACGCTCCGGGATTAAACTAACAAATCTGTAATTCTGACAACTTTTATATCACAATCTATGGGTGAACACAAAGAATAATATCTCCGCTACAGGCAAGACTCATATATATGTAGAAAATTTCAGAGAAAATGGTATTTTGAAGGGGTCATAACGGTGGTCACTGGTGTTGAACTGCTTTAAAAGCTGTGCCAACTGGGCTTTCAGCTGTTTTATTAGATTATAAGGATTAAGACAATCGTAAATGTCCAAATATTAACATATGTCTTTTAAAATCCGAATAGTCTAATTTGTTGGACTAATTCTAGGTATCACTTCGATCGCTTCATTGGACGTGAAAATTTCATATTTCCTATAAAAAGGTCACGCATGTGCGTGCATACGATACTACAAAATAAACTTACCATGGGGTACGAGCAAGATGTCCTGTTATAATTTATCTAAATTGTTTGAATTCAACAGACACCAACATGCCAAAATACAGCGACCGCGTGCGTCAGGTGAAAACAGGAAACCAGCATTTCCATATCGGTAGAATGTCAATGTGGTGACGGTTATTTCGTACCCGGGTGATTCTCCCGTAAACGAGCAACCCCATGTCCTGCGTTATTAGTTCATCCTATGAAAAACAATGGCCACCATACATAAAAGTGATGGTAATGATCTTGTAGCTCACGATACAGGCATTTATTAGAGACATTTCGGGTTTAGTATGGACGTGTGACAACACGATTATATGCCATGTGTATATTACAGGCTACGTACCCCGAAACAGCATGTCCCAAATCAAAGGCATTCAACTTCCCTGATTGTTCCCATTCGCCACCGAACGATTTATCTTTAAATCAATTAATATTCTTGTGCGGAATTTTGCACCGAACGCCATGCAATTCGTATAATTTTTATAAAATTAAATATTTAGTTAGTGGAAAGCATGCGAAGTCTTCCAAAAGCATGTCCCGTTATATAGAATCATTACCCAAACGCACGATAAAGACGGCTGATATTTTCACCAGAAACATAACTTGTTCATATCTATGGTTGCATCGTGGAGTAAATATCCTTTAATGTATAGAAAAAATAAACCCAGGTTATGTTTCCTTGAATAATTTTTAAAAATCAACCTTTGAAACTAGAAATCGCTAGCGTATGTTTATTCAGCGTCATTACACAAACGCGGACCATTTGAATGTTACATGCTGTAGGCGAACGATTAAACGTTTTTTTCGAAAGCTCACAGCGGTTTGTTCATAAACTGGTTCATTTTCATAGGTGATGGGTATTCAAAATATAAGAGCGCGCTGAAACGAAAATCGTCATTACCCAAACGCTCCTTCTGTTTGGGTAATGACGCAATTTTAATTTTGAAATATCCGGAGACGCAAACACGATCTAACAAATAAAACATGTTAAGGTATGATCTGGGTGTAGATAAAATAACAAATACGACATATGGATTAGTTTTAGTGCGTATAAAATCGGGAGAGGGGGTGAGTGAATGAGTGGTGGGGGTGATCAACGGAATCTAACGAATTCTCTAAATGGATTGACGTTTACATCATACAATCTCAGTGAGAAGCAGATGACAGTTTGAAAGTCAATTATTTCCGTACTTTTCAACAATCGGTCTGCCTGCGGGGCGATTTCCGGCTCGTGTGTTATAGCAACGGCGTCAAAATACACATTTTGGACCATCTGAATATCTCACTGATAATTCTATCTGATTGAGCGCACCGAGAAACCACTAAATACCAAATTTCAGTTCAATATCTTGAAACATGTAAGAGAAATCCATCGACAATGTTTTCTACTCTAAATTATCATTGCAATTTGGCGAACCCCTTGGGGAACAGACTTTGATTGACGTATGTTCACATTGTCTACATCAGAGTTCCTCGATCGTTTGGAGTCAAACCAAGTGTACGAGGGACCATGGCATGCCCGACTTGATAGGAATCGCATTTTATGCGATCAAAATCTGTTTCCAATTATCATATCTGAACGCTGTATTCGTTGACCTCATAGATAGTTTGAACTCTAAGTCACGCCCACAAAGCACATCAATTTCCACCACGTATATTCAACTGGCTGTATCTCATAGACGTCTCAACGTGTGGAGCTACGCAATGCGTTGTTTGGACGGATACATCATCGGCTACTCAAACAATATATACTCATAACGATAATTCAACTATTAAAGGGCACATGTCAACAAGTTTTGGAGAAAGAGCGAATTTGACAATGACGTTGCCCTGATTCAACCCCCAAAAAACGTCATTGGCACATGCTGTAATGAACGACCTTGATTGACCTTGACCTGGCTCTATAATTTTGCCAAATGTCATTTCCGTGGTCACCAATATCTGTGCTACATACTCACATAAAATTCATCGGCATGTGACAAACTTTTTTCCCCCAGAATTTTCTGGACGAAATTGTTCATTTAATGGAGAATCACCCACCCGTGACAATATTCTACGTACCATGACAATTTCACATTAATTTAGTTATGCAGCTATTCATTTCAAATTTAGTCTATCGAGAAAAGTCCGCCATTGAAGTTCGGAATATTTTCGCCGTTAAAGTTCGGAATATTTTCAAACAGAGTTTAAATAACGATCACTTTGCAGTTTAACCAATCAGGAATAGGAACCATTTTACTACCTGTCAAAATAATATTTGCTACCCATTGACTCTTAAAAATATCAACTCCAGGTGGTTAAAATAGGAAAGTAGTTAAATATTTCTAACTACCTAAATTTAACTACTTTGAATTTAGTGTGTACGCACGCTAGAAACTGACTGTAACAACGTTGCAATTACAATCCCTTTCAGAGGTTTGCAAAGATCATCAAAGTCGAAGCTATCCGTACACGAGTTCTGCTCGAGCGCTGTCACATGTAAATGGACAGTCTTCTATATATCTAGTAGTGATTTTAACACAGAAATATATATCAAGCTTTTCTTACTAGTGTACGCTGATGACACCGCCCTTTTTTCAAACTCCCAAGCTGGGCTACAAAGCGCCCTGAATCATTTTGCTACATACTGCAACAGTTGGAAGCTTAATATAAATACAAGTAAGACGAAAATTGTAGTGTTCGGCAATGAAAGAAAACACAAAAATCCACTCGCTTTTAACATAAACGGAAATGATATCGATGTTGTTGACAGCTTTAAATATTTGGGCACATGGTTTAACAGAAAATGTAATTTTTGCAAAGAACGAAATATGAGATGTAAAAACGCGAAGAAAGCAATGTACGCGTTTATAAATAAGGCCAGAAGACACAATCTCTCGCACGACAGCATCTTAGAAATATACGACAAATCAATCGCCCCAGTAATGATACATGGATCCGAAAAATGGGGTTTCGAGAGCACCACCAGTCTAGAAAAGCTCGAGAAATGGTTTCTTAAATTCGCACTCAATTTACGCAAAACAACAAGCTCCGCTTTCATCTTCGGAGAAACCGGCATCATCCCAATTGGTATAAGAATACGAAACAGAGGTTTGTCATACTGGGGCAAAATATTGAACATGACGTGCGATAGACTTCCCCTGATTCTGTACTATGTCATGTACAGTTACCACGTAACACACACATGCAAGAATGCGTGGTTAGAATTTATACAAAACAGTCTAAATTATCTAGGTCTATCCAATATCTGGATCGACCAATCCACCCCCACTCCCTCTATCTATAATACACTCATTACGCAGACTGACCGACGCGTATATACAATCATGGCAAAGCGATATAGGACGCTCTGATAAATGTGCATTTTACAGAATTATTAAAACAGAATTCTCAAAAGAAACATACTTAGCATTAGATAACAAGACAACAGTAACCCGCTTACTTAAGTTCAGAACGAGAAACCATCATCTGCCAGTAGAATCCGGATCATGGACCAACAAGGACTACTCAGATAGAAAATGTTCACTATGTAACGAGGAACTCGGGGATGAGTATCATATCATCCTTAAATGCAAGAAACTACTCGATCTAAGACAGAAACATATCAAACCCTACTACAGAGTTAGGCCCAACACATACAAATTGAATGCGCTTTTCACCTGCAGAAATAGACGAACTCTGACTAATCTAAGCATATTCATCCGCGACGCCCTACGTTTAATGGAAGCTCCTGTGGCAAACAACACCGCCTGAATATAAATGAACAAACGATTAACCGCAGTAACTAAGTAACATGCCCCATGCACCCCTCACCCGTTCAATAAGACTGCAATATAACGCGCGCGAGTTAATGACACCCCATCCTTTCCGAAATAAAAAGATTGACTTGTGCATATGTTCCATATTACCCCGACCCAGGTCTGACCCCTTACTTCTGCCAATTATATATTACTTATACAATGGACCCCCCATATATATATATATATATATATATATATACATATATATACGACAATTATAACACGCGATACTGTTTTACACCCCTACCTCCCCATGTATACACCGTACCTACACCCATCCATGAATGTGCCCTATTGGTATACATGCTATATTAAATGTTCAATTGGTCTACTCACATGTATATATATATATATTCTCACTCTATTATAGCAATATTTATGGTGACTTGAGAATAAACTATCTGTATCTGTATCTGTATGAAACTGCATATACGAAGTTGATTATTTTGCGCGCTGGGGAGAGGCATAATCTGATATTTTGTTCCGAGACACATATGGTCATTACTTTAGTTTGTGCCTAAAGATTCTGTCGCCATTTACGTCATGGTCAATTCTTTATTTTCATGACCTATAATACATAGGTATCGAGATAACATTTGTACACTATTTACATAAAACATGGTACATATATAAGCATATTATACACATTATTATAAATAAACATAAATAAACACATTATAAATAAATATAATAGCACTATCATTGCTATATATAACACTATTCATTTATGGTAATAATAGACTTAGAAGTGAACATATACATTTTATGCACACATACACACACAGAGTTATACTGCATATGCCTTACATACAAGGCGATGCGTCAAGTTATCTTTATAATACCATCTGGAGTATTATAATCGCTTCAATGTTATAATCATTCAATATTCGATAGTTCGCGGTTAACAATTTTAATAAAATCACATAGTCGTCGTAGGCTTGTTGGATTTTTCTGATTAAGTAGTTCGCTCATAGTAATTGACCCTACCGCAATTAGCTGTGTGAGCAAATGAGATAATTGCATTATTCATCCTAGAGCGTTAACGGCTTCTGCTAAGAAGCGGTTAGACAAGCAATCTCATTTTACCGGCATACTCAATGTCGCTTTGATTTTGTTTTGTATAAAAGATAGCCGATTATCGTTGCAAAGATGTTGTATCTTTTATTTTCTCAACAAGGATGGTGAAAAAGTGTAGCTATGGACAATGTAAAAGCGACTCGCGATATCAACACCTAATTCCGGACGTGATTTTTGTGCCTTTTGTGAAGCCGAAAACAGATGTGGAGAAGTGTATGCGATGGATTAAGCTTTGTGGACGTCCACACGAACAGCCTAATGAACATGAAACCCTGTTGTTTGTATAAACTGTTGTAGTGCAACCTTTTCTTTTTGTTTGCCGTATGATGTAGCCGCTGAACTAAAATGCTTTGGATTCATCAAAGACGAAATATACTTGTCAGTAATCTTCTTCCTTTCATGATTTCCCCAAATTTGGAAGCTGTGATTCGTGTTTGTCGCTCTTTAAACCACATACCACTGTCGGCCTGGGATCTTATAGTTTCTTCAATCGTGTAACATTTGTCGATACTCAGTTGTGGTAGGAAACACTCATCTCTGGGTTTCATTTGTGTTGCTTGTGGGAACTTCAGGTATAAACCGCATGTCGTACCAACTGATGCTATGTTTTGTTCATTGAAGAACTGTGCCTGAAATATATTCATATTATTAGCTCATATCTAACAATAGTTTAGCTGTACTGTCTCACAACAAATTATTAACATATTTCAGTGGTTGATCTGTTTTATGTGCTGGCAATCGCTGCAGAGAATCGGACAGTTTCGTTACTCAACCAACAACTACAAAAAGATTTGGCGAAATTGAAGTGTTGAAATCATCAAAAAAAAGAGAAAATGTGATGACTCTTCTATCGCCCCTACGTTTTTCCTGCATTGAAAATGTTATTGAAAAGGAAACGATTGTGAAATATTATACTGGTTTCGGTAAAGAAAAGTTTAATGAAATTTTCAATTTCTTCGTTCCCGATGAAGATGTTTGTCCACTGGAATATGTTGGGAAAGGCAATTTGAAAAACGTGTCAGATCTACCACTCAGATATCAATTTCTCCTCACAATGTGCAGATTGAGGCATAACTTTGATCAGCAGGCTCTGGCGGTTCGTTTCGACATAACTCAACAGTCAACAGGTGTCATATTCAATATTCAATTCTTGGATAAATTACATGTTTCTGATATGTGGGGAGATTGGAATTTGGCCGCACAGAGATACCATTAAAAAACACATGCCAAAACAATATTCTGAGGACCTTCCAGACACAATGGCTTTGGTTGAATGTACCGAGTTATACACAGAAAAACCATCGTCACTAAAAGCTCAGTCACAAACATATAGTGACTACAAGTCTGGAAATACATTCAAAGCGCTAATGGCTGTGGATCCCAGAGGTTCACTTGTCTTCAGTTCAGTGTTATATAGTGGTGGCATATCTGACAAGGAACTCTTCGTCAAGTCTTGTTTTGAGCGAACTCTGAAGGAGTTATTAGAAGAAGGATATTTGGCACAAGGCGACGGTTTGATGGTGGACAAGGGGTTCAACATAGCGAGTGAAGTTGAAAGTTTGGGACTAAGACTGAACATTCCTCCTTTCGCAAAAGCTGGGATGCAGATGAGTCAAAGCGATGCTTTGATGACAACAAAAATCGCAAAACACAGAATGCACGTGGAGAGGGCAATACGTCGTATTAAAACATTTAAGATTTTGAGTGGAAGAATAAAATTAAGTCTGCTACCACATTTTGATCAAATATGGTATATGTTTAGTTTCCTGACACTTTATATGCCTCCGTGTATAAAATATTAGATACTGGATTTTGGGCATTATATACGGATATCAATTATTAAATGTTGATGCTTTGATATACTTCACTTTTAAGTGCTTGTGATATATTATTAAATTAATTTTAATCTGCATGGACTAATTTACTCACATGTGTGGCAAGCCCACTTCCAATAGGAACTGTCCCAAATTGTGTAACTACTTGCTTCTTGGGTTGTGAATCAATATAACCGAGGGGACATCCTTTGAGACGTTTTAGACTGTCGAAGGTGTCTTGGGTTACTCTGATTTTTCTGGAAGCAAAGAGTATTGGTTTCATGTAAGTTGACACAACATAATCATATTACAGTATGCGAAAGCTTCGCCCTGTGGGCTTTTTGGATTAGTAAATTAATTTGAAGGTGGGAAATGTCATGCGCTCAGAGAGGTGACAAATGGAAATATGATGAGGGGATTAGGAAGTGCTAATTAGTTAACACTATCAAATCAAACTATGTACACATTTGAGTTAATGGACCAGATAGTGTTATAATCTCAAAGGGATGATTTGTTGGGGAAAGGGGGGACACTAAAATGGCCAAAGTATATGAGAGCACCTTACATGTAGCTTGCTAAACTCACCTGTCGTCGATTAATACGGGCTGATTAGCGCGCCCCTTCCTTATAGCTTTCAGATTTGGTACTGCAATCGGTTCAATTTTGTCGCCACGTGGAACGGACCATTTTTGGGGGACTGACGTGCACGATAGCTCTGATGGAACTTCTTTAAGTCCCAAAAGCTGCCACTGTTGCAGGGCAAGAATAACGGCGACTACGTGCGAACATCGACCGCCCATACTGAAAAAAAAAATTTAATATATCATTATACAGCATTTATTGGTATATTCTGTGAATAAATGGTATTCATGGCATTAATACGTGGACACTTACATACACGTAAGACAGACAGACAGAACAGACAGACCAATGAAATACTAGGGAACTGTGATATGAAAAATAATTTCTCAATATACTGAAACATGTTTGTTCTATTCGCGTAATGTGCCAATTATGAAACATTAGTAATTGTTATTATAACATGGAACACTTTTAGATAGCAGTATGGAGCATTTTCGAAAAAGTACAAACACTGACTACACCGAATGAAAACATACAAGGCCTCGAACTTTTATCGAAATGAGGGAAATTGTATGGTACACCGTCGATAAATTGATAGATCATGTGTCTACCGTGAATAGATATGTCATAATAACATTGAATATTTATTACGTGTTACTTACCTAGCTTGACAAGAACAGTGAATATCCGAAATTATCGAACAATTAATCTCAACTATCGAAGCCATGTGCAGGTTCATTTTTCCTCATGCTTCGGTGGCATTTTGCCCCAATAAACAGTTTGTCGCCGCAAATAAACATTGAAACTGAATGCATGTAGTCTTCACTAAAGTACTTGTATCCTTGCTGTCGCGATTTCAATGAAGTGCCAGTCGAATTGAAGAACAATCCAGCGAAATCTGGTGGTAAGTCCACCAAATTTGAAAGACGTCGTTCCTTGTTGTCAGACATATCGGTGTGTGATGTCTAACCTGCTGTAATTCAGTCAGGCAATATATGGAGGGCGTGGTTATCCCCGCTCTGGCGGTAAAGTGAATTGTATTGGGGCGTTTGTCCGAAAGCGTTATTAATAAACGGCGTCTGGCTTTAGATAAGCTTTCGCACTCGAGAAGGTAGTGGAACTCATTTCCAATTTTACCGGATTTGCAGAGTTGGCATACACGATCGGATTGTTCTGAGTTTCCTCAGCGGCCTATTTCAATCGGGAGTAGTAGATGATTGCTTGTTCTAAATTTACACAAGATGAAACGATTTGCTGTGTTGAGTGTTACGAGATAATTTTCGAATGATAAATCGTGCTTGAAAATTCTATATATGCGGCCACGGCTCGAGTTATTTAAGTCCGTTTCCCATGAGTTTCTAAACTGGGATATTAAACTACATTTCAGGTATGAGATAAGTTGGTTGCTATCCGGTATCTGTTCCATGTGCCAATAAAGTATTTGTTCGTTGTCTTCTAATATATTATAAACCTTATGCAACCAGGGGAATCTGTCGTCGTTTATATCGAACATCGAATGTGCTAGTTTAAAAATTAGCCTTTGATATCTACCGCCGTTACTGTTCATAATCTTACTCCAGAACTTCATCATTCTTGTATATATCTGTATCTACAATGGTAGTCTCCCACATTCCACGTACAACATATAATTTGGGGTTGGTGGTCTAAGTTTGAGGACGTGTTTAAGAAATGTATGGTGGACTTTTTCCAAAACATCATTGTTGCCAAAACCCCATACTGCACAACCATATAGCAATATCGGGGTAACATGTAAATCGAACAGGTCCAGTTGATTTTTAACAGAAAGGCAGTGTTTGCGTGATTTCCCGATTATGGAGTTCATGGCTCTAATGGCTTTTTCAGCCAATGTTTTTTTCGACATCGTAAAGGAGCCGGATATAAAAAATATTATGCCAAGGTAATTAAAGTTGTTAGCGGTATCAATTTTCTTCCCTTTAAACAGAAACGAGACGTTCTTGGATAGACTCGCTTTAGATAAATTTAATATTTTTGTTTTATCCACATTGACTGTTAATTTCCATTGACTACAATATTTTTCTAAAATATCGAGTTGTTGCTATAACCCTTTTGGTGTTTCCGCCATAATAACTGTATCGTCTGGTAGAGGATCATGAATATTTTCAAATGGTAGTTCAATTTGTCACATATCTCCGCGTCTACAGTTTTCAGTCCCATTGTGCAGTTTTCAAGGACAAATTCTTCCAAATCATTCAAATACAAGGAAAACAATAGTGGGGATAAATTTAACCTTGGCGATCTCCGGCATAACAGGGGAAATAAGCTGATAGCTCGCCATTTGCACGGACACATGATTTCACATGGTTATACATGTTGACGATGACCCTAAACATTTTCCCATTTTTACAATTTTGGACCAGAGCCCCTGTCTCCATACGGTATCAAAGGCTTTCTTGAAGTCAACGAACGCACATATTAGTTTCTTATTCAATTTTCGACTGATTTCGAACAACAAGTGCAGAACAAATATATTGTCGAGGGTTGAATAATTTTTTCGGAAACCGGTCTGGTTTTCTGATAGTATTTCATAATTTTCGACATATTGTGTGAGTCTATTTGACAATATCTGTGTAAATAACTTACCATAACAACTCAAGATCGTTATCGGCCTATAATTACCTGGGTCACTTAAATTTCCTTTGTTTTTATAGAGAGGGACAATCGTTCCAGTTACACAGTCTTCGGGTATGAGACAAGTGTCCAGTATGATATTAAATACTTTACGGTATATGCTGACAAAGACTTCGGATGAGGCAATGATATATTCATTGGCAATGCGGTCGTGGCCGGATGATTTATTGTTTTTCAACTTTTTTCATGGTCGAACTGTCATGAACTTTATATCTACCTGCGATAATTGCTTCAACAAATGGGTGTATGGTCAGTCCAAGTGTGTATGCAACACTGTGTATAGCAAAGAATACTGTAAAATGTCTAATAAAGACATATTGTGGACTCATTTGATTTAATAAAACCAATCATTAGCAATGAACAACTAGAATGCACTCAGAGAGATGCCAACGTGCGCAAAAATGTAATAAACAATAATTAAAAAAATAATTTCACTGTAATTTACTTAATTTATTTAATTTAATGTTAGCAAAAAAAGACAATTACCATTTCTCATTTCATCACAGATAAAAGGCAAATTACTATATTAATCATTTGAGTAATTAAAACCAATTCCATGTTGCCGAAAGGATGAGACTTTAATATCAATTACATTTTTTTCAGCGGCATATTTTGATTTTCATTTTCCGATAGTCAAAGTTGACCAAAGGAGCAATTATAAGAAATAATTAATACCATTTGTGTAAATATTGATAGCAGCCAGTATGCAACAATAAATATCAATAATTAATCAATAATTAATCAATAACGATCATTTTATGTATTAATAAACTCTTCAAACGGTGTTTGTGTCACAAATGCGTTTTGTTTTGTGTTACGTCATTCGTCGTATTTGACCCGGAACTCGACTGAAGGTTAGGCTATTCAGCCTATTGCGTCAAATTACGAAATCGCGTTTTGAATGTTTCTCTTTTCCCGCACGATAAAAAGAGGTCTTCGCACGAACCAAAAATGATAAAACTTCCCAATTATAAGTAAAAATACCCAAATGAAGGAGTCTATGTAGGTCCCGAAGGAGTCTATAGACTCTTTGATGTAGAGTTCTGATGGAGAAAATGTAGGTCGATCTATTTTTGTCATAACTCTGACGTATTTTGACCTGGGAGAAAAAATAGAAATCGAGGCTCACTACGAGCATGCCAGTTTTAAATATAGAAACAGGGAATCCCGACAAATTGCGATATCGGCGACAAACAAATAATCGAAAACAACACATAAAATAAACATAGCAAAAACGCGGCTCAGTAAAAATGTCAGAACGCCACGATGTTTTACGTCGTTTTTGGTGACGTCATGGAGTGAAACGGAGTAGTGTGACACCAACGTACGAATCTGTCTGATCGCCATACTGTTGCGCGAGCACACGTAATTAAGATTGTCGAAAAGTCTAAACACATCGACTGTACCATTTCAGAGAACACATTGGTAGAACTACCCACAGATGTAAATGCTTAATAATTTAGTCGGGACACATTGTGGCAATTATTGTAAGAATAATATTCACAGCTTGCAATTACTTTAGAACAATGACGCTGTTTTGTGACTATTTGAATATAAAATTTATGAAAATAACGTATTTTGGCATGAGTATTTTTTATTTTGGTCGGAACACCTCAGCGGAGTGTTTCACATCACATTACATTAAGGCTTCACTTGAAATATTATATGCCGTGATAAATAGATTTATAGATATATATATATAGCTCCATGGTAGTGTAAGCAATGTCTCTAAGCATATTACCGTTAACTCTAGGACGACTCAACTACAATAATAAGTTGCAATGTCGCGTGAATGTGTGAATTTAATGGTGTAAAATTTAAATTAAGCGAGTTCTGTGTTTTAGGTGGCACGCATTTGCGAACGCCATATCGGCTAATTAATCAACAAAATATTCGGGAATAAATTAGATTATATGCGTATACTGTGATATATACACCGTGCTTGGATAATAAGGTACGTGTGGTCCATCGACTGATCCAATACTGTCCAGTACTTATTGACGCGCGTGTGTATGGCTTGCCAGCGAGTGATATGTCTTCAAACTATACAATAATTTCACCGTGGCGTGTAGCCGTTTAGGTCTAGCCACATTTAATACCTGTTCAACTGTGTATGTTATACTTGTAAGGAGGTAATTGGCCTACCTGAGGCGCCAATAAAAGAATGATACAGCGTTTTATTACATACATATCAATGTAATTCGCATGATTGCACGACGTTCCAGGCGTGTGATAATTCTCAGAATCGCACTAGAGCAATCTGTCGACGGAACTATTTCATTCAGTGTTGTTATACTGGCTCTCGTCGTTACTATTTTTACTTTTTCAACTTTTGAACGCAAAGGCGACAACCCACTTGCCGAAATCGCAGTGAAAATCTGGGGAAAACCAAATTGACACCTTTGAGCGGGTCAAGATGGGTCAAGTTCACTCGCGGATAGACGAGCTGTCTGAGTGTTGAGTTAACCATAACATGCCGTTAAAACTCAATTAAATTCACATTTTCTGTACCGGAGATGTACGATTGTGAATCAACTTACTGTAATACGTAGATATGTAATAAAAATAGAACCGCATGAGTGTCTGGATTTTGACGAATTATCGCACTCGATTTGTTGGCGGAACGCGATACCTCTCGGGCGGGACTGCGTCCCGCACTCGAGGTATCGCTCGCGCGATAATTTCGTCAAAATCCAGACACTCATGCGGTTCTATCTATTTATTCGCGGAAATGGCTACTAAATTATTTACCACCGACGCACTGGTTTCAGAAATTGCGTGTTGTTATATATAGCAGCAATGCCTATTGGTTGTGTTTGTATCCCCGTTGTGGTATGTTATTGCCAAATATTTCATGATATGAGAAATATGTATCGAGGAGTCTAAAGATGCATTCAGTGTTCCGGGATATTGTTTTACTAAACCTATTTTACTTGCTTTTAAGGTTCAAGTGTATAGCATTACGTGTTTGTAACAAGTAATGCTGCACGAAAGGCAATAGTTTGTTGGATATGGAATTGTCCTCGCACGATAAAGCTATGTAATATAGGAGATAGGTATCTATGTAGCAATGAAGCAACACGCAATAAATGCTCTTTATTATGATATGGTACCTTTTTGACCCGTCAATACTACTAACCCTCAAATCTGAAATGTATCAAACAAACAAAGCTCCAAAATATCAAGTTTGATCTCAGTTTATGATAAAGAAAACTTACAAGACAATAGTGGTTGTTTTGTGTCAATCATGATGACACACCTTTCAGAAACCACACTGATATCATTTGAAAGTCTACACCTGACGCTCGCTATGCAGACCACAAACTGGATCCTATAGTGTAAATATCATTACTTCACGTTCATACCGATGTAAATATATAGACATTTGAAATCCAAACACGATAATCCCTGATCAGTCGAGAATTGTGTTTTCGGTTTCATAAAGTCAAGGTAGTCATTAGCGTTCTTTATCGCATATAACTTAATGTAATTGTGAGGCCAACTAATAGTCAAGCCGTAATAAAAACTATCCATCGCAAGTGCATTTAATGTTTTTAGCGATTGAATACTCCATAAATATATAACACATTTTACCATTTTTCTGGTTTTGCAACTTAAAGTATTTGATACACTGTCTTCAAGACACCACGGTGCCACATCCATCGAAAGTCTATAGTAGAGACTGTATGAAGGCGGCTGGCGGCCTTCTTGCACAAATTACATTGCTACGCATGTAAAGCTGACGTTCCTAAAGCAAAAATAATTCCACCTCTTTTGAAAGCCTAGTTGACACCGCCCCAACCACTAATTGTAACATTGTGTGAGTAAGATTGTTGCAATGCATGGCAGACTTAGTGCAGCTTGGTGCATCTTAATATAATTACAACTACTTTCGTTTTCGTCGAAATGCGGGCATTTGATTGGTCGAGAGGCTACCGCGTGACATGCGTCTATCAGTGCATAGACTTTGCAGTAGACGAGTCACATCGCGTAGTGACACTTTAAGAAAATTGGGCGAGTCTATAACCGTCGCCCCACACGACGTCCCCGGATGACGCGAAAGCGCGGAACGAGAATTCCATTAAAATTTCAGTGAAAAACAACTCGAAAACTCAATGCTAGAAACATTTGAACAAGTGGTTGATGTCTATATTGCATGTTTCTGCTTCTTATGGACACTATACTATACTTATGTCTGTTCATTTCAGCCGTATTCAGATTTTGGTAACGCTCGACTGAACACTCAAAATTAGTGCCGCGTTTTTCATTTGTCCAATTTTCGAAAGAGCGTCTATGACAACGTGAAAAGTTACTGTGAACAGAAAGTATCATGAATCAGGCTGATCAACATGGCAAATTTTATTGGATATAAATAAAATGTATTACCCGATTACAACCCTATTAACATTTTTCAGCTTCATAACAATGCTAACGACATGACATTTGTCACGAGTACATTAGATATGATCAGGGCATTTGTTTACAAATTACATCGGGCTGGAGTCTGGACTGGTCTGGAGTTAATAATTTTACCGGAGATCGCGGATTCGACTCTGTGTGTGTTGATAATTATTGGGTTGTTATTGAGTCATTTTAAACGTAAATCGTACCCAAACAAGTCATTCTTTTTATCATGGATAGTTCATTGCTGAAAATTGAAATTGCAGTGTAAATATTTATTTTCTGAAAGTTTGCTTGGCGAAGTTGCTCGTTGACAATTTCGGCCAATTTATTTTTCGGCCCATCAACAAAATTCCGAGATCGTCCAACGGAAAATCATGTTTTGGCAATTAATTTTCTGAGATGGATTAATAGTAGATAGTTGAAAATAAAGTGTTATAGTTGTAATTATAAGCCATCAACGTCGTTTTTCGGTTGATCTATGAGCGTATAGACCGATCAGTAGACGAATAACATACTTAGTATAATCCGCTTCGCGGAATCATACAGTATGTTATTCGTCTACTGATCGGTCTATACGCCCATAGATCAACCGAAAAACCACTTTGATGGCATATAAAAACAACGTTTTGCCATAGAGTAGATATAATATGCATAAAACTTTTTTTTTCTTCTGAAACTCGTATACTGTACCACTTCGTAGTTCAGTAAATATCGTGTCATAAAATAGAAGCATGCTAATAAAATCGCACACACACACAATCGCGCACTAATTTGCTTCTAGTTTAAATTTAATGTTATGCCCCCGCATAACTGACATTCACAGTCATAAAGTAGTGCCATGTATGATATGACGCACTTAATTAACAATATTGAGACAAATATACCTTGCATTGAGCGAGAAATTACAGCAAACTACTAGTATTCCAAATTTGATTTATGATGACACAAATTTAACTGTCAGTTTTAAAATATTCAAAACCACTATATCTTGAGTTGGCGGTGGGTATGCTGATAAAGTATTCACCTCCGTGAAAAAACCGCCATAAACAGAAATAATAGTAAAATATAGACAGACCTTGTTCTTATACCAATCAGAAATATGGCATAAACAGTATGTTATTGTCAAATGTTTTTCCCTTGTTATGTAAACAGAAGCAAAACACTTTACAGAACATGGCTTTTGTTTAGATCCGGATATTGTATTACAACATAAAGAGCGTTATTTGTTACTGTTTTCCTGATATGGAAATAATAAAGAGCGTTTATATCATTTGTGTGTGATTAACCAATAGAATTGCGCCGTATTATGTAAACAGAAGCAAAACTTCTGTAACACGAGCAGGCTCTTATTTACGGACACAACCGTACGTCTTCATGGCGACAATATACCATTTACGCGCTGATTATGTTTGGCATATGAACAAAACTATATATATTTTAATATTCCTTCTGTTGATGGCGATTTGAACAAATACGAATATTTCTGCAACGAACACCGCCCGTGCCTTTAAGTCTTCTTTGTCAAATGGATTCATGGAAATATATCTAACGTTGGAGGTATAGGGGAGTATGAGGATGCTACTGACTGGATTTTTCAAAATGTTAACCACTGTAGCCCAAGCCCCATCACCTCGCACGACTTGTATGATGGTATACCACAAACCCCACTGACCTTTTAATGTACAGTGTATACTATCGGTATCTTTGCGCAAATCGACAACTCTGAGTGCATTCTAGTTTTTCAATGAACTGATGGGACATTGCCAATCAATGACCCATTGATGCCCCATTCCCTGCCCCATCAATGTCCCATTCCATGCAGAAACTGTGGATGGCACGGAAAGGATTGTCGTTTGACATCGGATCAAACTGTATAAACTACAATGATATTCGAAGAAGAAAACCGAGAGTCGTACAATAAATATAGAACAACAGCAACAAGTAAATGCTCACCAGTGACCTTGGCGTCCAAATTCTCCGTCAAAAGAATGTTCTCGCATTTAAGATCTCTGGAAAAAAATAAATGTGTAAATTATTACCATATTACAATTACGTGGGTGATCGAGACTGCTATAACTTATTCTGGAATTCAAAGTACAGATATAACATCGGTAACAATTTTAACGTCTCTCAACTGCACAATCACGATATATATATATAAATATATATATATATATATCTATTATATATTTTGAAAGATCTGTGTGTGTGTGTATCTGTCTGTGTGTGTGTGTAATCGATGAACTCAAAAACGACCGACCCGATTTCGATGAAACTTGGTACGTGGGGGTATTTTCGGCCGGAGATTAACATAGGCCTATTGATTTGCCCGTGCGACGTGACCTTGACCTTCAAAACTCATATCTCGGGATCCGCAGTGCTATCACGCCGGATTTAGCACTGCGATGCAGGGAGGATAACTCTATATTCATACGCCGACGAACGTTAGCAATTTGCAGGCATGCAATTACGCATCGTGTATTTTTCCCAAAATTATAACATTTACAATATATATTGTCAATTTGCAGGCTATTAAAAATCGTGCATCTATCCCAAAATATATCATTTATTACAATTTCTGATATATAAATTTTGTTACAGCTAATATTCTTAGGTCTATTGTCGATAGATTTATTTTTTGTATGTTCACACCACGCATAGGCTCAAGCTGTTTACATTTACCCCGCGGGTCTGGAATCTCATCCAAGAATCCATTTAGCTGAAATGATACTTCGTTGTTGCGAAATGGAATCTACCGGTGGCCCCAAGCCGTCAATGTCAACAACATCGAAATTGTTCAACTTTGACTGCGAGAAAATAATTAGTTAAAATTTACCACACAATGCTAATTTATCTTTACGTTGAAGCTTGATAATTAATGAGCGTGTGTATATGAGGCGCGTTTACATACTTTAGTGGAAATCAAATCGGGTAAAACTGGCGGATTTTTACGGACGAAATTTGATACATAGGGTATCTCGGTATCCGCTGGGCCGATTTCCCGGTATCCGCTTTGCCCAATTTCCACCATTTTTGGGGTGTTGGTGTTGGAAAATTGCCAGACGGATTTTGACAAAATTTGATACTTAGTGGACCATAGTGGTAATTGTTTCCAGGGAGTGTTTTGGACGGGTCAAATCGTGACCCCACCTGACCTTGACCTTCAAAATGGTCAATTGAATGTCAAAGCCCGGACGAAGTCGGGTCACCTTCTAGTCTATACTATATATTTTGAGAACTCCGTGTATTCGAGAGATAGCCCACACCCTCCGGACCTCAATGATATGATCGTGAATGAGTATTGATATACCTTTGACAAACACCGGTAATGGTGTGTAGATCATTTACATATCTCTCCTATATATTTTGATACAATCTATCTAATTTACATATCTCTCTTATATATTTATGTTTGTGTGTGTGTTGTACTTCATACAAATCTACGATTCTCGACCGATCGGGACGAAACTTGGTACGTGTGTGTTGTTTGACCAGGCGGTGGTCGTTGTCGTATTGGCGAGCCCGTACGACGCCCGTGCAGCGCATGCGCAGACGAGATCTCGGAAACGGGTGGAGCTATCGACTTGAAATTTGCTATGTGAATGTATCTTGCGCCGGGTACAAATTTTATCGGGTCGCCGAGCCCGTGCAGCGCATGCGCAGACGAGATCTCGGAAACGGGTGGAGCTATCGACTTGAAATTTGCTATGTGAATGTATCTTTGCGCCGGGTACAAATTTTATCGGGTCGCCGAGCCCGTGCGATGCCCGTGCAACGCATGCGCAGACGAGATCTCGGAAACGGGTGGAGCTATCGACTTGAAATTTGCTATGTGAATGTATCTTGCGCCGGGTACAAATTATATCGGGTCGCCGAGCCCGTGCGACGGCAGCTTCGCGCATGCGCAGACCAGATCTCGGAAACGGGTGGAGCTACCGGGTACAATTTTTTCTTATTGAAACGCGTGGAGCTAAAAATTAACAAAAAATATAAAAAAATGTCATGTTTCGGACAAGCCGCCGGTGGCGAGCTAACCTGCTAGTCTATTATATATTTTGAAAGATCTGTGTGTGTGTGTGTGTATCTGTCTGTGTGTGTGTGTGTAATCGATGGACTCGAAAATGGCTCAGCCGATTTCGATGAAACTTGGTATGTGGGGGTATTTTCGGCCGGGGGTTAACATAGGCCTATTGATTTGCCCGTGCGACGTCACCTTGAACTTGACATCGGGTCATTTCAAGGTCAAACGCCCGAATATCACGGGATTTCGATGAAACTTTGTATGTGGGCGTGCTTTCTTATGGCGAGTCTCATAAGCAAAAAAATATTAATTTTCCCGTGCGACGTGACCTTGACCTTGAAATCGGGTAACTTCAAGGTCAAATCGCCAATTTTGACGGGATTTCGACGAAATTTGATACGTGGGGTTACTTTTGTCCACTGATTGTTTTGGACGGGTCCAATCGTGACCCCGACCAGACCTTGACCTTCAAAATGATCAATTCAAGGTTAAATCGGGTAAAACCGGATGGATTTCGACGGGCACGTTTGTCGGGTACTTTTGTCCGGGCATTGTTTTTGGACTGGTCAAATCGTGACCCCACTTGACCTTGACCTTCAAAATGGACAATTCAAGGTCAAAGCCCGGACGAAGTCGGGTCACCTTCTAGTCTATTATATATTTTGAAAGATCTGTGTGTGTGTATCTGTCTTTGTGTGTGTGTGTAATCGATGAACTCAAAAACGACCGACCCGATTTCGATGAAACTGGGTACGTGCGGGTATTTTCGGCCGGGGGTTAACATAGGCCTATTGATTTGCCCGTGCGACGTGACCTTGACCTTCAAAACTCATATCTCGGGATCCGCAGTGCTATCACGCCGGATTTAGCACTGCGATGCAGGGAGGATAACTCTATATTCATACGTCGACGAACGTTAGAAATTTGCAGGCATGCAATTACGCATCGTGTATTTTTCCCAAAATTATAACATTTACAATATATATTGTCAATTTGCAGGCTATTAAAAATCGTGCATCTATCACAAAATATATCATTTATTACAATTTCTGATATATAAATTTTGTTACAGCTAATATTCTTACGTCTATTGTCGATAGATTTATTTTTTGTATATTCACACCACGCATAGGCTCAAGCTGTTTACATTTACCCCACGGGTCTGGAATCTCATCCAAGAATCCATTTAGCTGAAATGATACTTCGTTGTTGCGAAATGGAATCTACCGGTGGCCCCAAGCCGTCAATGTCAACAACATCGAAATTGTTCAACTTTGACTGCGAGAAAATAATTAGTTAAAATTTACCACACAATGCTAATTTATCTTTACGTTGAAGCTTGATAATTAATGAGCGTGTGTATATGAGGCGCGTTTACATACTTTAGTGGAAATCAAATCGGGTAAAACTGGCGGATTTTTACGGACGAAATTTGATACATAGGGTATCTCGGTATCCGCTGGGCCGATTTCCCGGTATCCGCTTTGCCCAATTTCCACCATTTTTGGGGTGTTGGTGTTGGAAAATTGCCAGACGGATTTTGACAAAATTTGATACTTAGTGGACCATAGTGGTAATTGTTTCCAGGGAGTGTTTTGGACGGGTCAAATCGTGACCCCACCTGACCTTGACCTTCAAAATGGTCAATTGAATGTCAAAGCCCGGACGAAGTCGGGTCACCTTCTAGTCTATACTATATATTTTGAGAACTCCGTGTATTCGAGAGATAGCCCACACCCTCCGGACCTCAATGATATGATCGTGAATGAGTATTGATATACCTTTGACAAACACCGGTAATGGTGTGTAGATCATTTACATATCTCTCCTATATATTTTGATACAATCTATCTAATTTACATATCTCTCTTATATATTTATGTTTGTGTGTGTGTTGTACTTCATACAAATCTACGATTCTCGACCGATCGGGACGAAACTTGGTACGTGTGTGTTGTTTGACCAGGCGGTGGTCGTTGTCGTATTGGCGAGCCCGTACGACGCCCGTGCAGCGCATGCGCAGACGAGATCTCGGAAACGGGTGGAGCTATCGACTTGAAATTTGCTATGTGAATGTATCTTGCGCCGGGTACAAATTTTATCGGGTCGCCGAGCCCGTGCAGCGCATGCGCAGACGAGATCTCGGAAACGGGTGGAGCTATCGACTTGAAATTTGCTATGTGAATGTATCTTTGCGCCGGGTACAAATTTTATCGGGTCGCCGAGCCCGTGCGATGCCCGTGCAACGCATGCGCAGACGAGATCTCGGAAACGGGTGGAGCTATCGACTTGAAATTTGCTATGTGAATGTATCTTGCGCCGGGTACAAATTATATCGGGTCGCCGAGCCCGTGCGACGGCAGCTTCGCGCATGCGCAGACCAGATCTCGGAAACGGGTGTAGCTACCGGGTACAATTTTTTCTTATTGAAACGCGTGGAGCTAAAAATTAACAAAAAATATAAAAAAAATGTCATGTTTCGGACAAGCCGCCGGTGGCGAGCTAACCTGCTAGTCTATTATATATTTTGAAAGATCTGTGTGTGTGTGTGTGTATCTGTCTGTGTGTGTGTGTGTAATCGATGGACTCGAAAATGGCCCAGCCGATTTCGATGAAACTTGGTATGTGGGGGTATTTTCGGCCGGGGGTTAACATAGGCCTATTGATTTGCCCGTGCGACGTCACCTTGAACTTGACATCGGGTCATTTCAAGGTCAAACGCCCGAATATCACGGGATTTCGATGAAACTTTGTATGTGGGCGTGCTTTCTTATGGCGAGTCTCATAAGCAAAAAAATATTAATTTGCCCGTGCGACGTGACATTGACCTTGAAATCGGGTAACTTCAAGGTCAAATCGCCAATTTTGACGGGATTTCGACGAAATTTGATACGTGGGGTTACTTTTGTCCACTGATTGTTTTGGACGGGTCCAATCGTGACCCCGACCAGACCTTGACCTTCAAAATGATCAATTCAAGGTTAAATCGGGTAAAACCGGATGGATTTCGACGGGCACGTTTGTCGGATACTTTTGTCCGGGCATTGTTTTTGGACTGGTCAAATCGTGACCCCACTTGACCTTGACCTTCAAAATGGACAATTCAAGGTCAAAGCCCGGACGAAGTCGGGTCACCTTCTAGTCTATTATATATTTTGAAAGATCTGTGTGTGTGTATCTGTCTTTGTGTGTGTGTGTAATCGATGAACTCAAAAACGACCGACCCGATTTCGATGAAACTGGGTACGTGCGGGTATTTTCGGCCGGGGGTTAACATAGGCCTATTGATTTGCCCGTGCGACGTGACCTTGACCTTCAAAACTCATATCTCGGGATCCGCAGTGCTATCACGCCGGATTTAGCACTGCGATGCAGGGAGGATAACTCTATATTCATACGTCGACGAACGTTAGAAATTTGCAGGCATGCAATTACGCATCGTGTATTTTTCCCAAAATTATAACATTTACAATATATATTGTCAATTTGCAGGCTATTAAAAATCGTGCATCTATCACAAAATATATCATTTATTACAATTTCTGATATATAAATTTTGTTACAGCTAATATTCTTACGTCTATTGTCGATAGATTTATTTTTTGTATATTCACACCACGCATAGGCTCAAGCTGTTTACATTTACCCCACGGGTCTGGAATCTCATCCAAGAATCCATTTAGCTGAAATGATACTTCGTTGTTGCGAAATGGATTCTACCGGTAGCCCCAATCCGTCAATGTCAACAACATCGAAATTGTTCAACTTTGACTGCGAGAAAATAATTAGTTAAAATTTACCACACAATGCTAATTTATCTTTACGTTGAAGCTTGATAATTAATGAGCGTGTGTATATGAGGCGCGTTTACATACATTAGTAGAAATCAAATCGGGTAAAACTGGCGGATTTTTACGGACGAAATTTGATACATAGGGTATCTCGGTATCCGCTGGGCCGATTTCCCGGTATCCGCTTGCCCAATTTCCACCATTTTTGGGGTGTTGGTGTTGGAAAATTGCCAGACGGATTTTGACAAAATTTGATACTTAGTGGACCATAGTGGTAATTGTTTCCAGGGAGTGTTTTGGACGGGTCAAATCGTGACCCCACCTGACCTTGACCTTCAAAATGGTCAATTCAATGTCAAAGCCCGGACGAAGTCGGGTCACCTTCTAGTCTATTATATATTTTGAAAGATCTGTGTGTGTGTGTGTCTGTCTGTCTGTGTGTGTGTGTGTAATCGATGGACTGGAAAATGGCCCAGCCGATTTCGATGAAACTTGGTTTGTGAGGGTATTTTCGGCCGGGGACGAACATAGGCGTATTAATTTGTCCGTGCGACGTCACCTTGACCTTGAAACCGGGTCATATCAAGGTCAAACGCCCGAATATCACGGGATTTCGATGAAACTTGGTATGTGGGGGTACTTTCTTATGGCGAGTCTCATAAGCATATTCATTTGCCCTTGCGACGTGACCTTGACCTTGAAATCGGGTATCTTCAAGGTCCAATCGCCAATTTTGATGGGATTTCGACGAAATTTGATACGTGGGGTTACTTTTGTTCACCGATTGTTTTGGACGGGTCCAATCGTGACCCCGACCAGACCTTGACCTTCAAAATGATCAATTCAAGGTCAAATCGGGTAAAACCGGATGGATTTCGACGGGCACGTTTGTCGGGTACTTTTGTCCGGGCAGTGTTTTTGGACTGGTCAAATCGTGACCCCACTTGACCTTGACCTTCAAAATGGACAATTCAAGGTCAAAGCCCGGACGAAGTCGGGTCACCTTCTAGTATATATATATATATATATCTATTATATATTTTGAAAGATCTGTGTGTGTGTGTGTGTATCTGTCTGTGTGTGTGTGTGTAATCAATGAACTCAAAAACGACAGACCCGATTTCGATGAAACTTGGTACGTGGGGGTATTTTCGGCCGGGGGTTAACATAGGCCTATTGATTTGCCCGTGCGACGTGACCTTGACCTTCAAAACTCATATCTCGGGATCCGCAGTGCTATCACGCCGGATTTAGCACTGCTATGCAGGGAGGATAACTCTATATTCATACGTCGACGAACGTTAGAAATTTGCAGGCATGCAATTACGCATCGTGTATTTTTCCCAAAATTATAACATTTACAATATATATTGTCAATTTGCAGGCTATTAAAAATCGTGCATCTATCCCAAAATATATCATTTATTACAATTTCTGATATATAAATTTGTTACAGCTAATATTCTTAGGTCTATTGTCGATAGATTTATTTTTTGTATATTCACACCACGCATAGGCTCAAGCTGTTTACATTTACCCCGCGGGTCTGGAATCTCATCCAAGAATCCATTTAGCTGAAATGATACTTCGTTGTTGCGAAATGGAATCTACCGGTGGCCCCAAGCCGTCAATGTCAACAACATCGAAATTGTTCAACTTTGACTGCGAGAAAATAATTAGTTAAAATTTACCACACAATGCTAATTTATCTTTACGTTGAAGCTTGATAATTAATGAGCGTGTGTATATGAGGCGCGTTTACATACTTTAGTGGAAATCAAATCGGGTAAAACTGGCGGATTTTTACGGACGAAATTTGATACATAGGGTATCTCGGTATCCGCTGGGCCGATTTCCCGGTATCCGCTTGCCCAATTTCCACCATTTTTGGGGTGTTGGTGTTGGAAAATTGCCAGACGGATTTTGACAAAATTTGATACTTAGTGGACCATAGTGGTAATTGTTTCCAGGGAGTGTTTTGGACGGGTCAAATCGTGACCCCACCTGATATTGACCTTCAAAATGGTCAATTCAATGTCAAAGCCCGGACGAAGTCGGGTCACCTTCTAGTATATATATATATCTCTCTCATATATATTTTGAAGACCTCTGTCTGTTTGTTTGTATGTTTGTCTGTATGCTTGTCTGTATGTTTGTCATTTATACAAATCTACTATTCTCGACCGATCGGGACGAAACTTGGTACGTGTGTGTAGTTTGACCAGGCGGTGGACGTTGTCGTATTGGCGAGGCCGTGCGGCGCCCGCTTCGCGCGTGCGCAGACGAGATCTCGGAAACGGGTGGAGCTATCGACTTGAAATTTGGTTTTTGAATAGCCCAGACAACGTCGGGCTGGGTAGAGCTATCGACTTGAAATTTGGTTTTTGAATAGCCCGGACAACGTCGGGCTCATCGGCTAGTATAATATATATATATATCTCATATATATTTTGAAGACCTCTGTCTGTCTGTCTGTATGTCTGTCTGTATGTCATTTATACAAATCTACGATTATCGACCGATCGGGACGAAACTTGGTACTTGTGTGTAGTTTGACCAGGCGGTGGACGTTGTCGTATTGGCGAGCCCGTGCGGCGCCCGATTCGCGCATGCGCAGACGAGATCTCGGAAACGGGTGGAGCTATCGACTTGAAATTTGGTATGTGAATGTATCTTGCCCGGGATACGAATTTTATCGGGTCGCCGAGCCCGTGCGACGCCAGCTTCGCGCATGCGCAGACCAGATCTCGGAAACGGGTGGAGCTATCGACTTGAAATTTGGTATGTGAATGTATCTTGACCCGGATACGAATTTTATCGGGTCGCCGAGCCCGTGCGACGCCAGCTTCGCGCATGCGCAGACCAGATCTCGGAAACGAGTGGAGCTATCGACTTGAAATTTGGTTTTTGAATACCCCGGACAACGTCGGGCTCATGGAAACGGGTGGAGCTATCGACTCGAAATTTGGTTTTTGAATAGCCCGGACAACGTCGGGCTCATCGGCTAGTCTATTATATATTTTGGAAGATGTGTGTGTTTATGTGTGTGGTGTGTGTGTGTGTTCGCGATGAACTCGAAAACGGCAGAGCCGATTTCGATGAAACTTGGTATGTGGGGGGTATTTTCGGCCGGGGGTGGCATGGGCCAATTAATTTGTCCGTGCGACGTGACCTTGACCTTGAAATCGGGTCATTTCAAGGTCATACGCCCGAATATCTCGGGATTTCGATGAAACTTGGTATGTGGGGGTGGCATAGGCCTATTAAGTTGCCCGTGCGACGTGACCTTGACCTTGAAATCGGGTCATTTCAAGGTCAAACCCCAGAATATCACGGGAGTTCGGTGAAACTTGGTATGTAGGGATACTTTCGGTCGGGGAGTGGCATAGGCCTATTAATTTGCCCGTGCGACGTGACATTGACCTTGAAATCGGTCAGATCCATAGCGAATTATAAAGGCGGACATAGAGTTGGTAATGCATGTCTATGCATGGTGCACATCAGTGTTCGCGCTGTCGGTAGCCAAATTAGCCAATGGCTAATATTTTTCGAATTTGGCTAATAAAAATTTAATTTGGCTAAACTTTTGGCTAAACTATTTTTTTCCCCAAATGGAGATCGAAAGGTAAGCTCTAACATTTAACCAGCCTAATCGTCAAAACGCATAAGCTGTACACTTGTTATGTAATTGATTACCATCTTGATAAGATAAATCACCTAAATCCTTTGTTCATTATAGAAGAACAGTTCTTAATCAATGGTTGCGTAATCTGCATCCTGTTTAATAAACTGGCTTCTCACCATAAAAGTGCCAACGACATAGAGTTATTACAATTAGCTTAGCAGATTTATGCGGGCTTTTTGCGTATTGTTCGATGTGAAATCCCGCCGTATTCTATATTAATTTTTATGAATTGATCTGCCTGTGTAATATAATGCATACATATGTTCGTATAATATTGTTTTTGTGTTGTTTTAATTTTGTTTTTATACTGAGTAACAAATAAAGTTTAAAGCAAATATTTTAGTCATTAATTGTGAACCGACCAGAAAATGAGGATTTAATTTGGCCAAAAACATTTGGCTAATTTTTTTTCATTTGGCTAATAAAATTTTCATTTGGCTAAACTTTTGGCTAAAATATTTTTCGGTCCAGCGCGAACACTGGTGCACATGAATCCCGTCGGTCACTCAGTCGATCAGGTACATAGCGCATTATTGATATCTTATCTATATTTCGACGAGAAATATCACAGTGTCGGGGTCTGGATGAAATGGCGAAACACAGAGTTTGCAATGGCGTGTCTACATGGTACATATGCGTCCAATCGGTGACTCAGTCGGTCAGGTCCATAGCGTATTATTTATATCTTATCTATATTTCGCACAGATTAAGCATATAATTATACTATACCGTTCACCGCGATTGTGCGATCGTGCGATATTCGATCGCACCGCGAATTTTTATGTTCTATGCACATTGATGCAATCAGTTAGGCGCATAGCGCATTAAAGACTATCGGTGACTCAGTCGGTTAGGTGCAAAGCGCATCATTTATTTCATATCTGTATTTTTACGAGAAAATTACAGGTGTCGGAGGGGAGACGAACCAAATGTACGGATTACGGAGTTGGTGATAGCGTGTCTACACGGAGCCAAGTTGTCTGGTTAAGTCACTCAGTTGGTTAGGTGCATAGCATTATGTATTAGTTATTTATTTATTTATACTATTACAAGAGAGATTGTGGCATCGGAGGGAATGCGAACCGAACAGACGGCACGTGGATTTGGTAACGACGGGGCTACGCGGAGCATATGTGTCCTTCTTGCTCACCCAGTCTGTTGGGTGCATAGCGCATCGTTGATTTCGTATCTATAGTATTACGAGAACGATAGCGGTGTCCGGGGGAGGCGAATCAGATAACGGATTACGGAGTTGGTGATGTTTGCACGGAACCTAGGTGTTTCGTTAAGTCACTCAGTTGGTTGGGTGCATAGCACATTGTTGATTTATTTATTGATTTATACTATTACGTTTCTGGCTATTTTAGACATCGAAGGTCACTCCAAGTCCCCGGGCGCAAATAGGGCGGACTAAATGTTCGTGATATTAATAACGTATATAGTGTGACACCTCATACATTTGATTTGAGATACACGCAGCTCGAACTCTTGTGTTCGAAGTCATCACGGATCTCGAAAATGCCGTTTCTGGTTTATTCAGATAAATAAGGCCACTCCAAGTCCCCGGGAGCCTTGAAGTGGCCTTATGCAGTCTATAATATCAAGAAACGGACTTTTCTGGATCCATGATTACCTAGAACGTGAGAGTTCGAGCTGCGTGTATGTGAAATCATATTCAGCAGGTACTACTCGGTATATGATATTAATATCACGAACATTTCGACGGAGGGAATAAATGTTCGTGATATTAATGACATATAGCAAGTGGTACCTGCTTAATATGATTTCAGATACACGCAGCTCGAACTCTCACGTTCTAGGTCATCATGGACCCCGAAAAGGCCGTTCCTGGTTATTATAGACAACATAAGGCAAATCCAAGTCCCCGGGCGCCAATAGGACGGACTACATGTTCGTGATATTAATAACTTATATAGGATGACACCTCATACATATGACTTGAGATACACGCAGTTCGAACTCTATGTTCGAGGTCATCACGGATCCCAAAAATGACGTTTCTGGCTTATTTAGACCACTCCAAGTCCCCGGGCGCCAATATGATGGACTAAATGTTCGTGATATTAATAACATATACCGAGTATAGTACCTGATGAATAGTATTTCAGATACACGCAGCTCGAACACTCTTGTTCTAGGTCGTCACGGATCCCGAAAAGGCCGTTTCTGGCTATTATAGACTACATAAGACAACTCCAAGTCCCCGTGCGCCAATAGGACGGACTAAATGTTCGTGATATAAATAACATATAACGCGTAGTACCTGCTGAATATGATTTCAGATACACGCAGCTCAAACACTCTTGTTCTAGGTCATCGCGGGTCCCGAAAATGCCGTTTCTTGTTATTTCAGACTACACAAGGCAACTCCAAGTCCCCGGGCGCCAATAGGACGAACAAAATGTTCGTGATATTAATAACGTATATAGAGTGACAACTCATACATATAATTTGAGATACACGCATATCGAACTCTTATGTTCGAAGTCATCACGGATCTCGAACATGCCATTTCTGGCTTATTCAGACATCTAATGCCACTCCAACTCCCCGCGGGCGCCAATAGGACGGACTAAATATTCGTGATATTAGTAACATATACCGAGTAGTACCTGCTGAATATGATTTCAATTACACGCAGCTCGAACTCTCACGTTCGAGGTCATCACGGATCCCGAAAAAAAACGTTTCTGGCTATTGTAGACAACATAATGGCACTCCAAGTCCCCGGGCGCCAATATGACGGACTTAATGTTCGTGATATAAATAAAGTATATAGAGTGACACCTCGTACATACGATTTCAGATACACGCAGCTCGAACTCTTATGTTCGAGGTCATGCATCTTTGATCCAGAAAAGGCCGTTCTGGCTTAGTTAGACATCTATGGCCACTCCAAGTCCCCGGACGGACTAAATGTTCGTGATATTAATAACATATAACGAGTAGTACCTGCTGACTATGATTTCAAATACACACAGCTCGAACTCTTACGTTCTAGGTCATCACGGATTCCAAAAAGGCCGCGTCTGGCTATCAGAGACTAAGTAATGTCACTCCAAGTCACCGGACGTCGATAGGACGGACTTAATGTTCGTGATATTAATAACGTGTATATAGTGACACCTCATACATACGATTTCAGATACACGCAGCTCGAACTCTTATGTTCGAGGTCATCACGGATCCCGAAAATGCCGTTCTGGCTATTTAGACATCTAAGACCACTCCAAGTCTCCAGGCGCCAATAGGATGGACTAAATGTTCGTGATATTAATAACATATACCGAGTAGTACCTGCTGAATATAGTGACACCTCATACATACGGGGACTTGGAGTGGCCTAAATAAGCCAGAAACGGCATTTTCTGGATATGTGATGACCTCGAGAATAAGAGTTTGTGCTGCGTGTATCTGAACTCGTTTGTATGAGGTGTCACTCTATATACTTTATTAATATCACGAATATTTAGTCCGTCCTATTGGCGCCCGGGGACTTGGGGTGGCCTTAGATGTCTAAATAAGCCAGGAAAGTCATTTTCGGGATCCGTGATGACCTCGAACATAAGAGTTCGAGCTGCGTGTATCTGAAATCATTTTTCAGCAGGTAATAATTGGTATACGTTATTAATATCACGAAGATTTAGTCCGCCCTATTGTCGCCCGGGGACTTGGAGTGGTCTTATGTAGTCTATAATAGCCAGAAACCGCAATTTCGGAATCCGTGATGACATATAACGTGAGAGTTCGAGCTTCGTGAATCTGAAAACATAATCAGCGGTACTACTCGGTATATGTTATTAATATCACGAACATTTAGTCCGTCATATTGGCGCCCGGGTACTTGGAGTGACCATATGTGATCTCTAATAGCCAGAAACGGACATTTCGGGATCCGTGATGACTTAGAACGTGAGAGTTCGAGCTGCTTGTATCGGAAATCATATTCAGTAGGTACTACTCGGTATATATTAGTAATATCACGAACATTTAGTCCGTCCTATTGGCGCCCGGGGACTTGGAGTGGCCTTATGTTGTATATAATAGCCAGAAACGGCCTTTTCGGGATCCGTGATGACATAAAACGTGAGAGTTCGAGCTGAATGTATCTGGAATCATATTCAGTGGGTACTACTCGGTATATGTTATTAATATCACGAACATTTAGTGATCCGGCATTTTCGTGATCCGTGATGACCTCAAACATAACAGTTCGAGTTGCGTGTATCTGAAATCGTATGTATGAGGTGTCGCTCTATATATCTTATTCATATCACGAACATTTAATCCGTCCTATTGGCGCCCGGGGACTTGGAGTGGCCTTATGTAGTCTATAATTTCAGGAACGGATTTTTCGGGATCCGTGATGACCTAGAACGTGGGAGTTCGAGCTTCGTGTTTCTGGAATCATATTCAGCAGGTACTATTCGGTATATGTTATTCATATCACGAACATTTAGTCCGTCCTATTGGCACCCGTGGACTTGGAGTGGCCTTATGTAGTCTATAATAGCCATAAACGGCATTTTCGGGATCCGTGATGACCTAGAACGTGAGAGTTCGAGCTGCGTGTATCTGAAATCGTATGTATGAGGCGTCACTCTATATATGTTATTAATATCACGAATATTTAGTCCGTCCTATTGGCGTCCGGGGATTTGGAGTGGCCGTATGTAGTCTATAATAGCCAGAAACGGCCTTTTCGGGATCCGTGATGGCCTAGAACGTGAGAGTTCGAGCTTTGTGTATCTGAAATCTTATTCAGCAGGTACTAATCGGTATATGTTATTAATATCACGAACATTAAATTTATTCCGTCATAGTGGCGCCCGGGGTCTCGGAGTGGTCTCTAATAGCCAGAAACGGCCTTTTCGGGATCCGTGATGACCTAGAACGTGATAGTTCGAGCTGCGTGTATCTGAAATCATATTCAGCAGGTACTACTCGGTGTATGTTGTTAATATCACGAATATTGGCGCCCGTTGACTTGGAGTGGCCTTAGATGTCTAAATAAGCCAGAAACGACATTTTCGGGATCCCTGATGACCTCGAACATCAGGGTTCGAGCTGCTTGTATCTCAAAGCGTATGTATGAGGTGTCGCTCTATATACCTTATTCATATCACGAACATTTAGTCCGTCCTATTGACCCCCGGGGACTTGGACTGGCCTTATGTAGTCTATAATAACCAGGAATGGCTTTTTCGGGATCCTTGATGACCTAAAACGTGAGAGTTCGAGTTGCTTGTATCTGGAATCATATTCAGTGGGTACTACTCGGTATATGTTATTAATATCACGAACATTTAGTTCGTCATATTGGCGCCCGGGGACTTGGAGTGGCCTTATGTAGTCTACAATAGCCAGAAACGGCATTTTCGGGATCCGTGATGACCTAGAACGTGAGAGTTCGACCTGAATGTATCTGAAATCATATTCAGTATATAATACTCGGTATATGTTATTAATATCACGAACATTTAGTGCGTCCTATTGGCGCCCGGGGACTTTGAGTGGACTTAAATGCCTAAATAAGTTAGAAACGGAATTTTCGGGATCCGCGATGACCTCAAACATAAGAGTTCGAGCTGCGTGTATCTGAAGTCGTATGTATGAGGTGTCACTCTATATACGTTATTAATATCACGAATATTTAGTCCGTCCTATTGGCCCCCGGGGACTTGGAGTGGCCTTATATAGTCTATAATAGCCAGAAACGGCCTTTTCGGGATCCGCGATGACCTAGAACGTGAGAGTTCGAGCTGCCTGTACCTGAAATCATATTCAGCAGGTACTAGTCGGTATATGTTATTAAAATCACGAACATTTTGACCGTCCTATTTGCGCCCGGGGACTTTGAGTGGCCTTATACTATGTCTAAATAAGTCAGAAACGGCATTTTCGGGATCCGTGATGACATCAAACATAAGAGTTCGAGCTGCGTGTATCTGAAATCGTATGTATGAGGTGTCACTCTATATATGTTATTAATATCACGAATATTTAGTCCGTCCTATTGGCGTTCGGGGACTTGGAGTGGCCGTATGTAGTCTATAATAGCCAGAAACGGCCTTTTCGGGATCCGTGATGACCTAGAACGTGAGAGTTCGAGCTTTGTTTATCTGAAATCTTAATCAGCAGGTACTAATCGGTGTGTGTTATTAATATCACGAACATTAATTTTATTCCGTCATAGTGGCGCCCGGGGTCATGGAGTGGTCTCTAATAGCCAGAAACGGCCTTTTCGGGATCCGTGATGACCTAGAACGTGAGAATTCGAGCTGCGTGTATCTGAAATCATATTCAGCATGTACTACTCGATGTATGTTGTTAATATCACGAACATTTAGTCCGTCCTATTGGATCCCGGGGACTTGGAGTGGCCTTAGATGTCTAAATAAGCCAGAAACGACATTTTCGGGATCCGTGATGACCTCGAACACCAGGGTTCGAGCTGCTTGTATCTCAAATCGTATGTATGAGGTGTCGCTCTATATACCTTATTCATATCACGAACATTTAGTCCGTCCTATTGACCCCCGGGGACTTTGAGTGGCCTTATGTAGTGTATAATAACCAGGAATGGCTTTTTCAGGATCCGTGATGACCTAAAACGTGAGAGTTCGAGCTGTTTGTATCTGGAATCATATTCAGTGGGTACTACTCAGTATATGTTATTAATATCACGAACATTTATACCGTCATATTTGCGCCCGGGAATTTGAGTGGCCTTATACTATGTCTAAATAAGCCATAAACGGCAATTTCGGGTTCCGTGATGACCTAGAACATATGAGATCGAGCTGCCTGTATCCGAAATGATATGTAGCAGCTATATCTCTACATATTCTATTAATATCACAAACGTTTAGTCCATCCGATTGGCACCCGGGGACTTGAAGTGGTCTTAGGTAGCAATACACGATTTCATGGGTTGTAAAATATGATTTTAAGAATATAATGGCTATAACTGTCAGTTTAGCCTCTGGTATACCTGGGAGTAATGGTTTGATGGTTTAATTATTTTATAAAGGTACCATAGTATACAAAATGGGATGATATTTGAATACGAAGTATGTTTTGGAATCTGATGTCGGCCAGCTCTGTGTGGTACTCCACCGGAAAACAGCTCGAATTCTCTCCCTTGAAAACAGTCGTCTGCACTTCTGAGAAAAAATTTTAAAATTTCTACGATAACTTTTTTTTATTTTTCAATATATCTGACATATATCTCGGGTCTATCAGCTCATAAGGTGATTATAGACTGACATTCGCTCTGTCATGGTTAGCTATGCGACCGAAAACGGCCAATTTCGATCAAAAAATGGCTAAAAATGAAGATTTTTCTAAATCAGTCTAGGGGAGATAATTCTACTTGTGATGATGCAATTTTTTTCCAAAAGACAGACGAATTATCCTCTGACAATTTCTGTATCTTGTAACCAAACACTCATGTTCTGTTTATCAATGACCATGGTGCAGCAGAAGGTTGTAATACAGTACCCCGTCAAAATGGCGAAAATGGCCAGAAATCGTGTATTGCTACCTTAAAGAAGCATGTCAAATTACCTATTTTTTGTCAATTCATCTTCCCTATTTTCGTGTCAACATTGGATGAATTGTATATTCTTTGCAAAACACATTTTCCCTTTCTCAGACATCTCATTCATTTCCAAAAATCAAAATTAAAGCCAAAACATGTGTAAACAGGTATATGTTACTAAATATAGCGCACTATTCCACCTGCAAAAACCTGTTATGATTTTGAAGATTGTGATAATTTGTGTGCCAGCACACCGCAAGTGCCTGTATATCAGGGGACACTAGCCATTGTTACTATCAACATACTAGTATATGCAAGATGTTATTGAGGGTCTGAAATATGTGATTTAAATTGATGATAAACAATCACATGAGAGTGAATTGGGGGGGGGGGTGCAACATTTATCTGTTATATGGCCAATTTAAGGCATACAGGGGGAAAGCATCGCTTTTTGTTTTTTTTTAATCAAGAGACTTCGTATAATTAACATCGACAGAATCAACCATACACAAATTTAATGTTTTCGTTATGCAAAAACAAGTACCGGTGTATGTGTTATTTCTTCTTGTTACAGGTAATATGTCACAGATTTTTAAATCCATTCCGTGCGAAAGAAAGCTGGCCTCATTACGGAAGTCGATCATACGTAACAGCCTAAGAAGATATGCTGGTTGTCATTTATGGACCGCACAGGTGCGAGAAGGATATGGAAAGTTGAGTGTTAGATTAGATGGCAAAGTACAGACTGTTGCAGCACATCGACTCGCCTACTTTGTCCATCACCAAGTGCCATTGACACCGTCAGAGCATGCGTCTCATTTATGCCACAACAAGGACTGTGTCAACCCAACTCATATATCGCTGGAGCCGGACAAAATAAACAAAGACCGCAGAGACTGCCTGGACAACATGGCGTGTAATGGTCATAGAGGCTATCGTTCGTGCATGTTATGGTTATATCGGCAGGTAAGATACATATATCAATCTCTGATAAACTTTAAAAATGACAACAACAAACATCAACGATATATTTGGTCAACTTTACAATCTTTGATACGGTGAGTGAGCATTCAATCCATGGTAAAAAATAGTATATTTTTTTATTCCCCAAATCGAAATATTTACCGGTATGTTTTTATTTAACGATTACATTTTTTTTTTTCGACTGATATATCGTTGATGTTTGTAGTCATTCTGCGACTGGCGTCTTGAATGATAGAAAGCCATTCTGTCTCTTTTTTTCAATTGAACGGTCATTGGGTCTTTGTCGTGGCAAGTGACACCAACAGATTATGCCAATAAAATGAGGGATTTTCCTGCTCCATGGGTGGTCGAGTGAACCGCAGAATGGCACAGTCCTTGAAAGTTTCTGCTCCACAGGGTGCCTTTTTGGTGCGTACGTGAAAACACGATGGTTGATACTTTCATTTTTGTTTGTATCATATAAACGGCTGAGCTTCTGCAGCATATTGAGTGAGAAATATTTTTCCAATTCGTTCTGTATTATTATCTGGTCACATTTTTTTACATGTACGTGACGCGAAAATGGAAGATGTTTTGTGGTGTATGATTTTAGATGCGCCTTACAGACCAGTGATGATGCTGGATATTTCTTGTGGTTGTTTGTGAAACAAGGTGTTATGTTCTGAATGGCCTTATATGCTTTTGTTACAAATTTGTCCTTATCTCGAAACAATTTCCTGATGCGAACAAGCTCCATTCTTACTCGGTTGCGTATACTTGACGACAGTTTCTTTACGAATGATGATTTTTCTCCCCCTAAAACTGCAGGTTTGGTAGTTAATTTCAGTTTCTGTATTCTCTTTTGCAGGGTTCGTAGTGAATGAATAAAACAAGTGAAGTGTGCTATTGGCGCCGATGTCGTTGAAAGGTCTCGGACAGTTTTCTGGAGTTGGGAACTGGCGTCAGTTGTAACTGATTGGACGCGAACAATACCGGCATCATTTATGGAATTTAATGACATTTTTGCCATTGAGGACTCAGTCGACGCAATTGAGTTGTCTAGTGAGACATTCTTGTTGCAAAACGAGCGATCGGTATGTTTACACAATCTCTTTGTGCATAACTTGTTCGAAACTGACATTGCGAGCGGTAACTTTCTTGATGTATTCTGCTCTGTGGCGACAGAAACCGACTGTGTAGCAGCTTCACAGCCAGCTTGTGGGCGATTATTATAAGCCGTGTCAACAGAAACATCAATGTTATTTGTTTTCGGTCAGCAGATTTCGTGTACTTTGCAAGAATATCTGATTCTGTTGCATGGAATCGGTGTTAATTTCGACAGTTTTGTCGCAGAATTTGCTGAGACGATTGGACAGCAGTGAACGGGATGGACGTTGAATGTTCAGACAACTCAAAATAAGACATATGTCCGATGGTCCGACTTTGCTCTTGAGCATGGCTAAGCATAACCGATCATTCAGTCCACCTGCAGGCAATCCCCTTGAAGATTTAGCTGATGTATCAGACAAAACACTGCGGACTCCTTCCATCTGGCAGGACACGCACTTTATTCTGGCATAAACACAAATGCCTAGTTTCTGGCAGATTGTCATTTATGGAATTGGCCGTTGACATTTCCCGTTATTGTGAATATCAAAGAATGAAGCATAAGCTGAATTAATTTTGTTCAGATTCACAATATGATTTTCATACGTGCTGTCAATTTCACATTGGGTCTCATCAGGTGGCAAATTAATGGGCCGAAGTTTCCCGGGTAGAATCCCATCATTCGCCATGTTGCATGCTTCTAAATATTCATCAGTGCGCTTGTGTCTAAGAACCGTAATTTTTTCTCCACTTCGATCTGTATCCTGAGAATTAGAATCAGCACTCTCTTCACGTTGCTCATCAGATGGTGTATTACACCATCTAATTGGCACCGTGCCATCTTTGAAACCTTGATTTCTTTTATTTTGCTTTTTCATTGTGTTGGAGATAAACAAATAATTGTTCGAGTTTGTATGTAAAGAATTGGAACACCATAGAGCAAAACAATAATAAAGAATGATGTCATTACAATACGTTGCCATGGGTGCAACAAAGGGAACTAACTTTTGACACTTCCAGGCACCTGTTGATTACTTCCCTTGGAAGGAGGGGGTGGGTGGTGTTCCAGAATTGAAAATAAATATGGAATCTGCAATATGAATAACTAACTTGTAACACTGAGTGATGGAATTTTACTAGAAATAGATGCATTACATGTCTAGAATAATTTGACTCCATGGTCTGACCTATAAGTGGTAAATCTGAGATATCCAGGTCACCGTGAACTGCAGACTGGAAATGGCTGAAATGACTATTACCCAAGGCATGTTGCTTTGTGAATAAAATTTATTTCAACAATATATCCTATGCATGTCATATATCAAATTAATCGCCACTACCCAAGGAACTCGGAAAATGAGTTATCGCTCAAGGGGGGTAACTCTACTTTTCCATTAAGGTAGCAATACACGATTTCATGGGTTGTAGGAGGGCTGAAAAATATGATTGTAAGCATATAAGGGCTATAACTGTCAGTTTAGCCTCTGTTATACCTGGGAGTAATGGTTTGACGGTTTAATTATTTTATAAAGGTACCATAGTATACAAAATTGGATGATATTTGAATACGAAGTATGTTTTTGGAATCTGATGTCGGCCAGCTCTGTGTGGTACTCCACCGGAAAACAGCTCGAATTCTCTCCCTTGAAAACAGTCGTCTGTACTTCTGAGAAAAAAAATTAAAATTGCTACGATAACTTTTTTTTATTTTTCAATATATCTGACATATATCTCGGGTCTATCAGCTCATAAGGTGATTATAGACTGACATTCGCTCTGTCATGGTTAGCTATGCGACCGAAAACGGGCAATTTCGATCAAAAAATGGCTAATATGAAGATTTTTAAAAATCAGTCTATGGGGAGATCATTCTACTTGTGATGATGCAATTTTTTTCCAAAAGACAGACGAATTATCCTCTGTCCATTTCTGTATCTTGTAACCAAACACTCATGTTCTGTTTATCAATGACCATGGTGCAGCAGAAGGTTGCAATGGTGAAAATGGCCAGAAATCGTGTATTGCTACCTTATGTAGTCTATGATAGCCAGAAACGGCCTTTTCGGGATCCATGATGACATAGAACGTGAGAGTTCGAGCTGCATGTATCTGAAATCGTACGTAGCATGTACTACTCTTTATATGTTATTAATATCACGAACATATATTCCGTCCTATTGGCGCCCAGTGACTTGGAGTGGCCTTAGATGTCTAAAATAGCCAGAAACGGCCTTTTCGGGATTCGTGATGACCTATAACATAAGAGTTCGAGCTGCGTGTACCAGAAATCATATGTAGAATGTATTACTCTATATATGTTGTTAATAACACTAACATATAATCCTTCGTGTTGGCGCTCGTGGACTTGCAGTGGCCGTATGTAGTCATAATTGGCCAGAAACTGCGTTTTCGAGCTGCGTGCATCTGAAATCATAGGTAGCATGTACGTACTACCCTATATATGTTATTAATATCACGAAGATATAGTCAGTCCTATTGGAGCCCGGACACTTTGAGTGGCCTTAGATGTCTTAAATAGCCAGAAACGTAAAAGTATAAATCAATAAATAAATCAACAATGTGCTATGCACCCAACCAACTGAGTGACTTAACGAGACACCTAGAGGTTCCGTGCAGACACGACATCACCAACTCCGTAATCCGTATATCTGATTCGCCTTCCCCGACACCGCTATCGTTAATATACTATAAGATACGAAACCAACGATGCGCTATGCACCTAACAGACTGGGTGAGCAAGAAGGACACCTATGCTCCGCGTAGCCACGTCGTTACCAAATCCACATGCCGTCTGTTCGGTTCGCCTTCCCTCCGATGCCACAATCTCTCTTGTAATAGTATAAATCAATAAATAAATCAACAATGTGCTATGCACCTAACCCACTGAGTGACTTAACCAGAATAAACGATGCGCTTTGCACCTAACCGACTGAGTCACCGATAGTCATTAATGCGCTATGCGCCTAACTGACTGCACCAATGTGCATAGAACATAACAATTCGAGATGCGATCGAAAATAGACAAATATATAGCGATCAGATCGCACGATCGCACAATCGCGGTGATCGCGGTGATCGCGTTTGGCTAACGAAAACGACCTTCTCATATAGATATATATATATACATATCTCATATATATTCTGAAGACATCTGTCTGTCTGTATGTCTGTATGTCTGTATGTATGTAAGTATGTATGTATGTCATTTATACAAATCTACGATTCTCGACTGATCGGGACGAAAATTGGTAGGTGTGTGTAGTTTGATCAGGCGGTCGTCGTTGTCGTATTGGCGAGCCCGTGCGGCGCCCGCTTCGCGCATGCGCAGACGAGATATCGGAAACGGGTGGAGCTATCGACTTGAAATTTGCTATGTGAATGTATCTTGCCCCGGATACGAATTTTATCGGGTCGCCGAGCCCGTGCGACGCCAGCTTCGCGCATGCGCAGACCAGATCTCGGAAACGGGTGGAGCTATCGACTTGAAATTTGGTTTGTTAATAGCCCGGACAACGTCGGGCTCATCGGCTAGTATATATATATATATCTATCTATACTATATATTTTGAGACTTCGTATATATGTGTGTGTGTACTTCATGGAATCCAAAATGCGTGTACAGATTGAGCTCAAATTTCGTATGTAAGTGTAAAATCCCACCGACACCGCCGTGGTCGCGTTTTGGAGAAGCTCAGAGCACCCTTTATCCATTCCTAAATCACCGCAAATGCACGGCCGGGGGTTAATCAAGTGATTATTTAATGAGCGTTTGTTTTTGACGCATCGCTATAAAGAGCGTCTGTTTGCCATTCAACGTTATTAGCATCTGCAGAGAGATATACGGAACATAAATTAAATTTAAAAAACATTTGTTTCTGACCAATCCTGCGAGCACGGATGGCGCGCTTTGTTTTTACAGTATATACCTTAGGTATATACCGAAATCATCCCAGATAATCACGAATACAGCATCAGATTTCTCCCCAGATATACCGTTATAAAGCTACTGGAATCTGCCAATCTATCTATCTATATATCTATCTATCTATACTATATATTTTGAGACTTCGTATATATGTGTGTGTGTGTGTGTGTGTACTTCATAGAATCCAAAACGCATGTACAGATGGAGCTCACACTTCCTATGTAAGTGTCAAATCCCACCGACACGACCGTGGTCGCGGTTTAGAGAAACTCAGAGCACCCGTTCTCCAATCTCAAATCACCGCAAAGGCACGGCGTGGGTTAATCAAGTGATTATTTAATGAGCGTTTGTTTTTGACGCATCTCTATAAAGAGCGTCTGTTTGCCATTCAACGTTATTTGCATCTGCAGAGAGATATACGGAACATACATTAAATTTAAAAAACATTTGTTTCTGACCAAACCTGCGAGCACGGATGGCGCGCTTTGTTTTTACAGTATATAATTATATACCGAAATCATCCCAGATAATCACGAATATAGCATCAGATTTCTCCCCAGATATACCGTTATAAAGCTACTGGAATCTGCCAATCTACGGGAAATTCCAGGGAATGCCGATTGAGCTCAAACTTGCTACCCACGGGAAGTGTCATATATATGAGTGTGTCCTTTATAGACTCGAACCGATTGAGCTCAAACTTGCTAAATACGAAAATAGCCCCCAAGCCGTAAATATCAACAACAACGATATTACTAAATACACGTTTTCGGCAATGTGAGAGTTTTCGGGGAGCCGTGATGCCAACAACAACGACCCGAAGCCATGAATGCCAACAACAGATTCAATGCAATGTTTAAGAAATAAATACACGGTGTAGAGGTGTGTATGGTCAAGTTGTACCACACAAAACTGATTGTAGGACGACGCGTAGCGGAGTCCTACAATCAGTTTTTTGTGGTACAACTTGACCATACACACCGATACACCGTGTATTTATTTCTTTTGTAATACGACTGAAAGTTTATGGTCACAATTCGACTGAATAGTCAACGAAATACTGCGCTTTTTCGGTCTCAGGTGAGAAAACATTTCGTGGTGTAATTCGTATTGGGCGTACTCGATTTCTTTGCATGGAGTACTCCGGTAATCTTGTCTTGTTATGAAATTCCCCCGTTGACTTTTCGAGGCACCTCTTCTAGAAAATAATCGTTGTGATTGGCTAAAAAACGATGTGTTTTCAGCGGCGCCCATGCCTTTCATTTAAATTGTACAGGAAATACGATTGCGGTCATTTCTGTGTTGAACGTTGTTGGGACAACATGAATATGATAATCGACTATGGACCATTTTCCTTACACAAAGCGATCTAAATGATCTAGTTTACTGAACTAATCTTATCCCCCTTCTGTACTGGTGAACAAACGCTTTCATTTTCAACTTGATTCCGAAATATCGAATATGATCGAGATTCGAATCGACGAATGCACAGCCCGGCCCCATGGATTTATTTTGTCATTTAATATACTTATTAAGTAACTTTCTTTGGTCGTAACATATATCAATATACCATAACATCATTTGGACCATATTCATTGGCAACCAAACTGGTTTCAAGCGACAAATCGCTAGAAAATTCGCAACATTGTCAAGATGTAGCAAAATTCAAAGGGTTACGGGTGCGGGTGTACTCCGTTGATGCCTCGTTTGCGCGGAGTTAGAAAAGACGGGAAAAGTCGCGTGCGGCGATCTGAATAAACCGATTTTTTTCGTGGTACAATCGGAAAAAGTAGAATTGTACCACAAAACTGGAACGAGATAGCCATGGTAACTCGGGCCACTGGCCAATCAGAACATGGCTTTTAAGCATAGTTAGGCAGGGTCGTATTACAATATATATTATGCAGAGAGATTTCACGCCATTACGACGGGTACGGCAGACTCAAAACATTATGCAGACAGATTTCCCGACGGGAAGCGTTTGTTTTAAATTCAATGCAATGTTATCGTAGAGAGATTTCACGAAACAAAGAATGCGTTGTCTGTCGTTCCTAGGAAGGGAGGATTTCTACGGGTAATTTTTTCCGCCAGAAACAAAAAAATTAATTAAAACAATTTACAATTTAATTAAAACAATTTAAAATTAAAACAAATTAACAATAAAAAAACTATTCAGAAACAAAATATATTAGTTTCTGAAACAAAGCCATGGGACGAATGCCGCCAGTGGCGGGCTAACCTGCTAGTCTATACTATATATTTTGAGAACTCCGTGTATTCGAGAGATAGCCCACACCCTCCGGACCTCAATGATATGATCGTGAATGAGTATTGATATACCCCACTAAACTTTGACAAATACCGGTAATGGTGTGTAGATCATTTACATATCTCTCCTATATATTTTGATACAATCTATCTAATTTACATATCTCTCTTATATATTTATGTTTGTGTGTGTGTTGTACTTCATACAAATCTACGATTCTCGACCGATCGGGACGAAACTTGGTACGTGTGTGTAGTTTGACCAGGCGGTGGTCGTTGTCGTATTGGCGAGCCCGTGCTACGTCCATGCAGCGCATGCGCAGACGAGATATCGGAAACGGGTGGAGCTATCGACTTGAAATTTGCTATGTGAATGTATCTTGCGCCGGGTACAAATTTTATCGGGTCGCCGAGCTCGTGCGACGCCCGTGCAGCGCATGCGCAGACAAGATCTCGGAAACGGGTGGAGCTATCGACTTGAAATTTGCTATGTGAATGTATCTTGCGCCGGGTACAAATTTTATCGGGTCGCCGAGCCCGTGCGACGCCCGCGCAGCGCATGCGCAGACGAGATCTCGGAAACGGGTGGAGCTATCGACTTGAAATTTGGCATGTGAATGTATCTTGCGCCGGGTACAAATTTTATCGGGTCGCCGAGCCCGTGCGACGCCAGCTTCGCGCATGCGCAGACCAGATCTCGGAAACTGGTGGAGCTACCGGGTACAAATTTTTCTTATTGAAACGCGTGGAGCTTAAAATTTAAAAAATATATAAAAAAATGTCATGTTTCGGACAAGCCGCCGGTGGCGGGCTAACCTGCTAGTACTATATATTTTGAGACTTCGTATATATGTGTGTGGGTACTTCATAGAATCCAAAACGAGTGTACATATTGAGCTCAAATTTCGTATGTAAGTGTAAAATCCCACCGACACGGCCGTGGTAGAGTTTTCGAGAAGCTCAGAGCACCCTTTATCCACTCCCAATCATCAAATTCACCGCAATCGGCACTTCGGTGTTAATTGATATTCGCTCGCGATCCAAGAGGAGTAACTCTACATTTTTTTTATATCTGTATATTTTTATATCCAAATTCACTTCAAAGTGCTAAACCCGTTGAGCCAAAACTTGCTAATACCTCGCAAAATATAGAATTTACATTTTCTGAAGTATACATTGTTTGATACGGCTGAAAATCTTAGTCTATTTCCGAAACATTCATATAAACAAGCTCTAAACTTACACCCCTCGATTCTTGCTAACTCACGCAGCTATACACACTGCCCCAAACCGTGAACGCCAACGACATTGTTGGCGAGAAAATAGCCCCCAAGCCGTAAATATCAACAACAACGATATTACTAAATACACGTTTTCGGCAATGTGAGAGTTTTCGGGGAGCCGTGATGCCAACAACAACGACCCGAAACCCTGAATGCCAACAACAGATTCAATGCAATGTTATCGCTCGAAATACTGAAACATTCATATAAACAAGCTCTAAACTTACACCCCTCGATTCCTGCTAACTCACACAGCTATACACACTGCCCCAAACCGTGAACGCCAACGACATTGTTGGCGAGAAAATAGCCCCCAAGCCGTATATATCAACAACAACGATATTACTAAATACACGTTTTCGGCAATGTGAGAGTTTTCGGGGAGCCGTGATGCCAACAACAACGACCCAAAGCCCTGAATGCCAACAACAGATTCAATGCAATGTTATCTATTATGCAGAGAGATTTCACGACATTACGACGGGTACGGCAGACTCGAAATATTATGCAGACAGATTTCCCGACGGGAAGCGTTTGTTTTAAATTCAATGCAATGTTATCGTAGAGAGATTTCACGAAACAAAGAATGCGTTGTCTGTCGTTCCTAGGAAGGGGGGATTTCTACGGGTAAATTTTTCCGCCAGAAACAAAAAAATTAATTAAAACAATTTAAAATTTAATTAAAACAATTTAAAATTAAAACAAATTAACAATAAAAAAACTATTCAGAAACAAAATATATTAAATTTAAAAAACATTAAATTCATATTAAAAAATAAAAAACCAAAATAAATAAAAATTACAAAAATGTCATGTTTCTGAAACAAAGCCATGGGACGAATGCCGCCAGTGGCGGGCTAACCTGCTAGTATTGTATATGTTGGAAGATCTGTTTGTGTGTGTGTTTGTGTTTGTGTGTGTAATCGATTAACTAGAAAACGGCCGACCCGATTTCGATGAAACTTGGTATGTGGGGGTATTTTCGGCCGGTGGGTGACATAGGCCTATTGATTTTCAGATCCGAGGTCAACTTTTTACGTGCCGAGGTCAAATCTGTTTTTACGCTGTGTTACGGGACTTTCATTTGAGTTCGGTGCTTACAAATCGATTCGAAACAGCGCGAATAATAAAATGCCAGTCATAATAATGACACTGTGAGAATCTTTCGTGTTTCCTCTTTCCAACGATATATAATGCGTATGTATCCGTTTTAGTTATCTGCCTCAATTATCAAGAAGTTATCTTCCATCAGGATAAAAACAATGCGTAACTTCTATGACATCGTTAGAGGTCTTAACGTTAGATCACGTTAACGCTTAACCGGCCGATGCATTTGACTGTTTCAGACGTCTTGGCGATATCTCGGGCACCAATGGTAATTTATCTTTACGTTGAAACTTGATAATTAATGAGCGTGTGTATATGAGGCGTGTTTATATACTTGAGTGAAAATCAAATCGGGTTAAACTGGCGGATTTTTACGGACGAAACTTGATGCATAGGGTATCTCGGTATCCGCTGGGCCGATTTCCCGGTATCCGCTGGGCCGATTTCCACCATTTTTGGGGTGTTGGTGTTTGACCCCACCTGACCTTGACCTTCAAAATGGTCAATTCAAGGTCAAAGCCCGGACGAAGTCGGGTCACTGTGGCATTTGCCTATTAATTTCACGGGATTTCGATGAAATTAGTGTATGGGGATACTTTTGTATGGGGAGTGTCGTAATTCAAGGTCAAATCGCGAATTTTTAGGGGATTTCGACGAAATTTGATACGTAGGGTTACTTTTGTCCACTGCGTGTTTTGGACGGGTCAAATCGTGACCCCGACCTGACATTGACCTTCAAAATTATCAATTCGAGGTCAAATCGGGTAAAACCTTCAAAATGGTCAATTCAAGGTCAAAGCCCGGACGAAGTCGGGTCACTGTGGCATTTGCCTATTAATTTCACGGGATTTCGATGAAATTAGTGTATGGGGATACTTTCGTATGGGGAGTGTCGTAATTCAAGGTCAAATCGCGAATTTTTAGGGGATTTCGACGAAATTTGATACTTAGGGTTACTTTTGTCCACTGCGTGTTTTGGACGGGTCAAATCGTTACCCCGACCTGACCTTGACCTTCAAAATTATCAATTCGAGGTCAAATCGGGTAAAACCCGATGGATTTCGACGGCTACTTTTGTCCGGGCAGTGTTTTGGTCGGGTCCAATCGTGACCCCACCTGACCTTCAAAATGGACAATTCAAGTTCAACTCGCGCTATTCGCCGAAAAGCTGAGGGGAAACAGCCCGGACGAAGTCGGGTCCACCTGCTAGTATATATATATATATATATATATATATATATATATATATCTATATATATATATATATATACTAGAAGGTGACCCGACTTCGTCCGGGCTTTGACCTTGAATTGACCATATTGAAGGTCAAGGTCAGGTGGGGTCAAACACCAACACCCCAAAAATGGTGGAAATCGGCCCAGCGGATACCGGGAGATCGGTCCAGCGGATACCGAGATACCCTATGCATCAAATTTCGTCCGTAAAAATCCGCCAGTTTAACCCCATTTGATTTCCACTCAAGTATATAAACGCGCCTCATATACACACGCTCATTAATTATCAAATTTCAACATAAAGATAAATTACCATCGGTGCCCGAGATATCGCCAAGACGTCTGAAACAGTCAAATGCATCGGCCGGTTAAGCGTTAACGTGATCTAACGTTATGACCTCTAACGACGTCATAGAAGTTACGCATTGTTTTTATCCTGATGGAAGATAGTACCACTTCTTCTTGATAATTGAGGCAGATAACTAAAACGGATACATACGCATTATATATCGTTGGAAAGAGGAAACACGAAAGATTCTCACAGTGTCATTATTATGACTGGCATTTATTATTCGCGCTGTTTCGAATCGATTTGTAAGCACCGAACTCAAATGAAAGTCCCGTAACACAGCGTAAAAACAGATTTGAACTCGGCACGTGAAAAGTTGACCTCGGATCTGAAAATCAATAGGCCTATGTCACCCCGCGGCCGAAAACACCCCCACATACCAAGTTTCATCGAAATCGGGTCGGCCGTTTTCGAGTTCATCGATTACACACAAACAAACAAACAAACAGATCTTCCAAAAAATATAATAGATATATATATATTAATAATACTATTACATATATTAATAATACTAGCCTGCTTTATTATCTCAGTTTACCTGTGTATATGGTTAGTTTTTATATTATAACTAGCAGGTTAGCCCGCCACTGGCGGCAATCGTCAGAAACATGACAATTTTTAATTTTTTAATTTAATTTTATGTTTTTCAATCTTACCCGATTTGACCTTTAATTGATCATTTTCAAGGTCAGGGTCAGGTCGGAGTCACAATTTAGCCCGTCCATGACAATTCCCGTACGTAGCAAGTTTTAGCTGAATCGGTTCGAGTCTATAAAGGACACACACATATATATCATTTGTGGGTACCCGTTTCAAGGTGAAGATCACCTCCGGCAGAAAAAACTGACCCGATGAAAATCTCCCCCGTTCCTAGGAAGCCCTAAGTACGTAAGAATCACACAAGACGCTCATGTCTGGATACATACGCTCACGCCCGGACACAGACGTAAGAATCACATTACACGCATACACTCTTTATCAACGACACTGTGGATAAGAACGCTCTTTAACGCGATTAACACCACAGTGTCGTTTTTTGTGACTGAGAGTGGAGAACGGGTGCTCGGAGCTTCTCCAAAACGCCGCGACGACCATTCCCGTGGTTTTTTACTCTTAGATGGGAAGTTTGGTCTCGATCTGTGCAGCCGTTTTCGATTCTATAAAGTATATACACATATATACACACACATATACACACGTACGTAGTTCTCAAAATATATAGTAGATAACAAAGATAAAATAAATGAGAATTTCCTTCAATTTCCCCAATAATATACCCTCAATTATGTTGGCAAATCATTTTTTAAATTTGGCAAAAAACAGTATCATTTGGCAAACATGTTGGCAAGAGCACATTTGGTTCCAGCGCGAACCCTGATAGCAGATTACATGATCCTACTCTTATTCCATTGAATAAACATATTCTATAAATGTGATATTAAACGTTCGTTTAATAACAGGAAATAGTGTCAGGTGACCTTAGACATCCGATTTGTCGTCTGTTTACATGACGTACTCTACGTCTCAAAAATAATATGGCTTCCAATATTTTTCCAATAAACTATAATGAATGAAGAGTTTGAAAAGTTATGTCATTAAATACGCCAAAGAGTCTTTATTTGTCTGGGACTATTTCTTTACTCGTCCCGTAATTAGGTCTGGACTTCGCCAAATGCTCGGTCCAGACCTAATTTACTAGACTCGTTTTGTAAATTCCGCTATAAACTGGGGACTCGTTGTAGATCCTCTATATATGTTATTAGTTATCACGACCCGACCTGCACTTTCATATTGGACTGAGTTGATTCTGAATTAAGGCCATAGTGAGCTTATATCCGTTATTCCGTTGAATGCGTGGGCCGTAGTGAAAAATACTAAAATCAAAACAAGCCTGCATCTGGTAAGTCCCATATTCGACTGTTTTAAAAGCCTCGTTTTAGGTCCATATGGAGCGTATATTGATGTTAAATAATGCCAATATACGCTGATATACGCTTTAATATATGGCTCATTAAAATAAGCCGTTATGTACTTTTGTTCCCGTCCAAGCTGAATTATTAGACGATGCACCAATGACCCTACCAATGCTACTTAATGGGAGCAGTAGGTGGTGTTACATAAATGGCAATTTACCTGTGGACGATATCGAGACCATGAATGTGTCTCACACCTTGACATATCTGCTGAAATATTTTCCTGGCCAATTCTTCACCGATTCCTCGTTGGTTCTCTCCTATACTCCTATTAATTAGATCAAGGAGGTCTCCTCGGTGGCATAGCTCCATAACTAGGAACAGGTGCTCTTGTGTGCTGAAGTGCTCATAAACTCTTGCCTGCAACGAATAACACACATGTGGAATATAATACAACCGTCCATGGTGCAGCGGATATTCCGATATAAAAATCCACCCTGGTAAATACACCCAGGTTTTTTTTAGCCAAAACCCGGGTGTCCATCTATCTACCACGATATCCATCAAGACCAGGGTTTTACCATGATTAAACTGAGTGAAACAAGACAAACCCTGGTGTGGGTAAACCTGGGTGTAATTACCCATATGTTCACACCCAGGTGTACCCTGGTGTTTCCCACCTGGGTGTTTCCCCACACAGTTGTACATTGGTTGTACAAAGGTACACCTGGATGGAAACACTGAGATGCACCTGGGTAAGAAACCCAAGATATATCCAGGTGATGAAACACCAAAGTACACCCGGGTAGGAAAACACCCAGGTACACCTGGGTGGGAAACACCAATATACACATGGTCGGGAACACCTGGGTAGGAAACTCCAATGAACTCCTGGTGGGTATACCAGAGTGCAATGATGAGGAAGATCTGTGTGAACAACGGCGAGGGTTCAATGCAGTCAATTTGTATGGGATGCAGGGGTATTGTTATAAATGGGGTGACATATCATGGGACATATTACTTGAAACAATTATTATGACAAACTTCCATCTGTACTGTACTGCCTTAAGCAAATGAACCTCATCCCATGTTTTAGTATAATAATACATAAAAGGAAACTGATCGTGGAGCCGTATAAGTTTATTCAAGATAAACAAGCTAACCCCTGTCAAAATACAGCTAAGCTGTTTTTTACAGCTACACTATTTTATAGCTGTTTTGTAGCTGTATTGTTGTTTTTAAAACAGCTTAGCTGTAAGTTAGCTGTAATCAATAACTGTAACATGGCTGTTCAGACTGCCATATTACAGTGTAACTGTTTTATGACTGGAATTAGTAACTGTAAGGTAGCTGCCATTACAGTCATATTACAGTGTAACTGTTTTGTGGCTGTCAAGAGAAGCCACAAAACATGTTATAACCAGGGTTTTACCACGATTAAACTGAGTGAAATAAGACAAACCCTGATGTGGGTAAACCTGGGTGTAATTACCCAGTTAAAACTGTTTCATAACTGTTTTAACTGTAATCCAGTGAAAAAAATGTAAATTCAATAGACAGTATAGAATAAACTGTTTCATAACTGTTTTACAGTGTAACTGGCTAATAGCTGTTTCCACTTTAAAATTCTGTAAAATAATCGGTAGCTGTATTAAATAATTGATATATCTGCATTATAACAGTTTTGCATGATATCAATGCATGTCAAATTCCAGCTATATTACAGTTACATTACAGCTACAACACAGTTATTCACAACAGCTACTTTCCAGCCACATTGCAGTTGTGATGTCATGATGTCACAGCGTTATAACAGTCATATTACAGTGTAACTGTTTTGTGACTATCAAGTGTAGCTGGGATTTAGCTGTCATTACAGTCATATTACAGTGTAACTGTTTTGTGACTGTCAAGGTTAGCTGGGATGTAACTGTAATTAGTCATATTACAGTGTAACTGTTTTGTGACTATCAAGTATAGCTGGGATCTAACTGTAATTACAGTCATATTACAGTGTAACTGTTTTGTGACTATCAAGTATAGCTGGGATGTAGCTGTAATTACAGTCATATTACAGTGTAACTGTTTTGTGACTATCAAGTATAGCTGGTATGTAACTGTCATTACAGTCACTTTACAGTGTAACTCATTTTTGGCTGTCAAGGGTAGCTGGGATGTAGCTGTAATTACAGTCATTTTACAGTGTAACTGTTTTGAGGCTGTTTCGACTTTGAAAAAAACCCCAGTAAATTCAATAGACATTACAGAATAAACTGTTTCATAACTGTATAATTACAACTACTTTCGCTTTGATTAAAATGCGTGCATTTGATTGGTCAAGGCCCTTAGATACGCTTGGTAGCGACAATATATATCAGTGGAGGGAAGTGTCGTTTCCCGCATCACTGGCGGTAGTGATACCGCAAAAAGTTCGCAAACCAATTCGAATATCCATGGGGCGAATTTACCCTGGACTTTTATTTTGTCCACCAATCAAATCGCAAGAAATCACTTCCGTTTCTAGTGGTAACGCAAGACGCTAAATCTCAGCGAAAAATTTTCGCCGATTAAACAGCAAAATAGCACATTAATTTATTTGGGGACAAAAGAATGTATTACATAACTATTGCACCATTAGTATTAGCATTTATCCAGCTTCGTGCCAATACTAATATGACATGGCAGTGGTCATGAGAGCATATAATGCACCTTTGTAGCGATTGTTTACATTTCGAGTCGCCGGAGACCACAAATTCGGTGGCGAAGTTTGGGAACACTGCTTCGGAATTGCTATCGAATCGGATTGTCTTTATGACAATCGTCATGTCTCTAGAATCGTTTTAAATAAGTGAAATTTACACCAGCAAGTACAGTTTAATAGTTTACGGGCGTGGTCTCTCGCTTTTGTGTAGTTGGAATGTCGGAAACAGCGATCGAATTGTGTGTGTTCATCTCGAACTTCCGGTCGGTCGCCCAATTTATTCTCGACCCAAATTACCAATACGGTTAAAAGAGCAGCTGAGTCCAGACACAAATATCACTTGGGTAGTTTTACTATTTTAGTGTTTTTAATATAGTTTCTTTTAAAATAACTTGTTTAATCACCAACTAATATGTGGATTGTCGTAATTATAAGCAATCAACGTCGTTTTCGATGCATCTGTCGGCGTATAGAAGTGTCGGATGCCGAACTACATACTTTATATAATTTCGCTTCGCGAAATTATACAGTATGTAATTCGGCATCCGACACTTCTATACGCCGACAGATGCATCGAAAACGACGTTGATTGCATATTTTAACTCTGTTTCTGTGATATTAAGGTAATTAAATAGACAGTTAGTTTACAGTGTAACTGGCTAATAGCTGTTTCCACTTAGAAAAAAATTGTAAATTTAATAGACATTATAGAATTAACTGTTTCATAACTGTTTTAACTCTGTTTATTTTCTATGGTGATTAAAAGACAGTTAGTTTACAGAGTAACTGGCTAATAGCTGTTTCCACTTAGAAAACAAATGTAAATTCAATAGACATTATAGAATAAACTGTTTCATAACTGTTTAACTCTGTTTATATTCTATGGAGATTAAATAGACAGTTAGTTTACAGAGTAACTGGCTAATAGCTGTTTCCACTTTAAAATTCTGTAAAATAATCGGTAGCTGTATTAAATAATTGATATTTATCACATAATTTGGCCATAAAAGCAATTTCATAATTATCGGTAATAGACACGTTTAATATCAGCGCGTGCGATGACGTCACGGCGTTCTTCAAATAACTTGCGATCGCTGTAGTTTATGATTATTGTTTTCGATGAATATCGCGTTGCTTCGGGTTTATTTGATCATGTGATAAAAGGTATCTGACACTCGTCCTCTAAATTCTATTTGAGCCTCGGTAAACCTCGGCTCAAATCGAATTTAGTGAACTCGGTTGATAAATTCCGTATAAAATAGAAACTCATGTGAGATCCTCTATTATAACAGTTTTGCATGATATCAATGCATGTCAAAATCCAGCTATGTTACAGTTACATTACAGCTACAATACAGTTATTCATAACAGCTACTTTCCAGCCACATTGCAGTTGTGATGTCATGATGTCACAGCGTGAGGCAACGTCATATGACATCATTGATTCATCTTCTTTATAACAGTTAGCATGATATCAATGAATGTCAAAATATATTGCAGCTACAATACAATTATTTATTACAGCTACTTTCCAGCCACATAGCAGTTGTGCTGTCATGACGTCATGGTGTGAGGCAACGTCATATGACATCACATTTTAACAGTTGCTGCTACTAGTAGGTCATTTATACACATACGGTACCGGTATGTCCTATGAAGATAATTTTTTTAAGATTTGAGAGAGATTTGGGCACTTCAGATGACAGAAGATGAAGATAACCAGTATATCTACTATTTAGCTATTTCTACATCGAAGGTGGCAGATGTTTCTGAAATAGTGTGAGTATCACTGGTAAAAATTTAAGCCTAACTCGGATTTCTGCCCCTCCAACATAGGCTTCCCGTACTAATCCATGCAGTACATTTCTTTCCTAAACTTGTCCTTTCACAGCGACATATCTAACGATAGCAGTCAGTACCAGAAAACAATTGTAGAATATCAGTTACTAGGTATGTTATAAGTTATTTATAATGGTATTAAGGTGCAGTGTCGGTTACATATTCATTATTCTAATACCTTTATTTTACTAAATTGCATGAATTGTTGATTAGGATTAACATCCTATAAAGATATCCTGTCAATTATGTACCTGAGAAAGAAAGTGCTGTTCAAATTTCATGGAGTTGTTGGGAAAGATCTCTTTAAATTGCGTAGGAAAGGAAGTTTGTGTCAGATTTTGTATGGAGGCTTCTTCAATCAAGATTAACAATGGTGCAGGATGATAATTTGATCAGTTCACTCAAATTCAACCTACTTCTGATTTCATGATACTTTTTCAAAAATTGAAAATGTCTTCGTTGAACAGATATGAGAAATATGGATGATGCCACAATAACTTTAACATAGACTACTACCAAGAAACTACTTCAATTCAGAACTCAATAGATGAAAAGAAACATTGATTTGTGTTCGTTGGGACCAATTCCTCGGATAATGTTAATTCAAGCCATCGGGTACATGTATATTATATGGATACTTTCAACAAAAAATTATAGTTTCTATAAAATGCTGATTTTGCTAGTAATTGTTTGTGATGCACTTCATCTGGAGCAATTATTGTTCAATGTGTTTTAATTATTAAAACAATGTCGCACAAATTCTGTGTGCCCCATAATCATACATGTCACATGTTGTGTGGAAAAGCTCTCATTCATATCGTAGCATTTCACAATGTCTAGAGAATACAGCTTTTATAAAGTGGCTGCAGATTACATTACAGAGCAGACATGACTCGCTAGTATATCATTGAGTTCAGAATGCAATCAGAAACGATTGCTATATATTCCACCATAGGGTTCAGATAACTGCTACAAAGCAGCCATATTCATCTATTATATATTTTGGAAGATCTGTTTTTTTGTTGTTGTGTGTAATCGATGAACTCGAAAACGGCCGAGTTTTGACAAAACTTGGTATGTGGGGGTATTTTCGGCCGGGGGGGGGGGGAGCGGTGACATAGGCCTATTGATTTTCAGATCCGAGGTCAACTTTTCACGTGCCGAGGTCAAATCTGTTTTTACGCTGTGTTACGGGACTTTCATTTGAGTTCGGTGCTTACAAATCGATTCGAAACAGCGCGAATAATAAAATGCCAGTCATAATAATGACACTGTGAGAATCTTTCGTGTTTCCTCTTTCCAACGATATATAATGCGTATGTATCCGTTTTAGTTATCTGCCTCAATTATCAAGAAGAAGTGGTACTATCTTCCATCAGGATAAAAACAATGCGTAACTTCTATGACGTCGTTAGAGGGCATAACGTTAGATCACGTTAACGCTTAACCGGCCGATGCATTTGACTGTTTCAGACGTCTTGGCGATATCTCGGGCACCGATGGTAATTTATCTTTACGTTGAAACTTGATAATTAATGAGCGTGTGTATACGAGGCGCGTTTATATACTTGAGTGGAAATCAAATCGGGTTAAACTGGCGGATTTTTACGGACGAAATTTGATGCATAGGGTATCTCGGTATCCGCTGGGCCGATTTCCCGGTACCCGCTGGGCCGATTTCCACCATTTTTGGGGTGTTGGTGTTTGACCCCACCTGACATTGACCTTCAAAATGGTCAATTCAAGGTCAAAGCCCGGACGAAGTCGGGTCACATTCTAGTATTATATATATCAAAGGATCTTGATTGAAGCTACTTTACAGTGACTTTATACAGCTACAAAGCAGCTATGATTCATATGCTATATATCCTGGGGTCCTGATTACAGCTATAAAGCAGCTATTTTCAGCTACAAAGCAGATATGATTCATATGCTATATATCACAGGGTCCTTAATGCAGCTATAAAACAGCTACGTTACAGCTACAAAGCAGCCATGATTCATATGCTATATCAAAGCGTCATGATTACAGCTACTTTACAGATACTTTACAGCTACAAAACAGCCATGATTGATATGATATATCAAACGGTCCTGATTACAGCTATAAAGCAGCTACTTTACAGCTACAAAACAGTCATGATTTTCATTAATAAATACAGATATGAAACCGCCCTGCTGATTTCTATCTCATTTGCATTAATATTTTGAAGACAGCCACAAAACAGTTATCTTAAAGCTAAAATGCAGCTACATTACAGCTACAAAACAGCCATAAATTATAAGCTTGATATTCGTGACTTTCTGAATACAGCTATAAAACAGTTACATTACAGCTATGAAACAGCTATTAGGAGTTCAAGAAAATAGTCATTAGCATATTCATGAGATTTGACAGAGCTCATTACGCATTTTTGAAACGGCTGTAAATTTACTGTAATATATCTGTAATATAGCTGGAATTTTTTTCGCTAATTAATATTCATATCAATTTAATAGGGCAATTTTGCATTGAAAGGTTTCTTAACTTATTACAGCTAAGAAACAGTTTAGCTGTAACATGGCCGAAACTTTTTCAGACATAAAACACTTTTTCTGGCACATACACTGTAATTTAGCTGGAAACTAGCTGTAAGATAACTGACTCCAGCTGTAATGTAGCTGGACAGTAACTGTAATTCCTAACTGTGATGTAGCTGTAATGTAGCTATATTTTGGCAGGGGAACTAAAGATAAAAAATATAGAAACACATGTAATACATATAGGTTATCACCACCATGTGTGTTTCTGAGATCCGTATTCAAGTCGAGCTGCCTTCTCTGGGCAGTCTATCGACGAGTCCGTAGGACGAGTCGATAGACAGACCAGAGAAGGCAGCGAGACTTGAATACGGATCTCGGAAACACACAGGGTGATGATAACTAATTTATCTTACAATTCGTCCCATAAAAATGCAATAAAACTCAATTTAAAACAAGAACTATTTTATTACGCGCAACACACAACGTACACAATAATCAGCACGCGACGTTGTGAAAAGTCAAATTCTGAAAAATTCACGTCACTATTCAATTTCACTTTGGCTGGAATCCGATTCAATGAAGAGACGACGATATTTTCGTTTCATATGTTCGACATAACTGTCACTTTTAACAGGATAATTGTATTATTTTATGGTGCAATCTCCTCGGATAGTGATAGGGTTGGCGAGAGGCATTGCCGGAGATGACTGTCCATTCAGAGTTTTGGTGAATTTTGAACTTTCCGACACTTCGACAATCGAGTTCTGACTCGCACTAAAATAACCCATTAAACTTCATTTAGAGGAAATGCAATAAATCACGGACTTTTAGTAAGTATTCTGTTTTTTATCCTTAACATAAGATAAAATTAATTTGATTTTCCCTTCTGTATTTTATCGAATTACTGAATTACGGGGAATTCCCTACTTCGCTAAAATAGAAATTGTCAAAATAGTCCGTATTCGTGCGCGCTGTAAACAATGTGTAAACTTCGTTACTTTTTCGATTTCCAAACATTTTTGGGTCGTTATTTTGAGCTTTTTAGGCCCTGTCTCCACATTTTGTCAACTTTATTGAACTAATTATTGATTATTTTACATTCGTAGCACACGAGTATATTATTTTACGACTTTTAGTTGGTTATTTAGACGTTTTGTTTTGAAAACAAGCCAGTTGTCGATACGCACGTGCACCAGCTGGTGTCATCCACGATATCGTTGTTGCCATCCAGGATACATGATCGGAAACCGCCTAGGCGTTTTCGCGTGTATTTGATGAAATATAGCTACATTGCAAGATAAATAAATATATAAACTGCATGGGTCTCAAACGTACTTTCAAGAGTTGGGTTAAAATTTTGATTCAAAAACACTTGCAAATTCACTCTTCATATAACTACATGTAACTTGTATGTTATGCAAGTTACAAGTAGTTGCAATGTGTATCGGTACATGACATAGGTACTAAAATCACTATTTTTAGTTCCAATGTCATTTACCAGTATACCTTGCAACTTCATTTCCAGTGAGGTAGTTTTGTCTTTTTTAAACTTTCTAACTGAGATATCCCTTTGAATGACATACAATAATGTGAGCATACGCATGAGCTCTGATGTGAACTACATACCGTATGTATACCATCAAAAACATTATTTCTTAGTCTAAGGAAATGTTGCCTGTCATTATCTAATTGTTTCAAAACATAGACTTGTAATAGAATGCTGTACTGCTCTAGAAATAGCCATATTTTCTGTCCTGGTTGATAAAAAAAAAAATTCTTAGTGTTAGAAGGACATGTTGGCTGTTATTATCTGACTCATAACCCCCATGTGGTCATGACATTTGAGAAGAGACACATCATGGTTAACCTTTTCGATAGCAATAGCAATTGATAAGATAGCAATATCTTCTATAAATAGTATTTATATTTTGGTAACTAAACAAACACATTAATCACACCACTTCGAAAAGGTTAACTCAGAATACAGACTATGATCAAGGAGAGTGTCACTCCCCGGTTTTGTACACGGCATTCATGCCATTTTAAGGTGGTACATTCATAAATACCCAATGCTATCTGGTTCTAGGAATTAATATGGTAATATAACCGGCATTCAGGATTCATAAAAAAAGGCTGGTATGCGGATTGTATATCACAATATTACAAAAATTTTGAGTATTTTCCAACCCAAACAGACCCAAGTGATATGTTTTTATCTAATTCAGTCTATTGCCTCTTTGTATGTTGATGTTATGGGTACTATTTCAGCAAATGTGAGAAAAATATAATATTTTTAGTGTATAATTACTAAGTATATCATCCATATTTTCTTAACTGATACATAGAATTCACCCCTACTAGTAACTGCTAACTGGTACTAGACCTGTTTGGAAGGTGTGCCCGCGAATACCAGTTAATATAAAAGGGAAAGTCCTGCGTACCAGTTACAAGTAAGAAAATATTGAATGAAAACTTTACGATATTACACTAATAATATAGTTTTCATATACATGTATATTTGCTGAATTTGTATCCATTACATCATAACAATTATGTCATTTGGCCTGGAACATAAAAAAAGGTTTAATTTTGTGCTTTTAGCGCTGCGAACCGGCGTCTTGAATCCCGAATACCGGTTAAACTGTGCATATGTATCCCGAGGACAAAATTAGCAGAGAGTTATGAATCCTTCGTACGACCTGCAAATGGCATAAATGTTTTCTATTTATTTCATTTAAAAGTACCTGTAAATGTAGCTGATTCACTTAACACTATTTTATCTTTATATATGTGATATCCAAGCGGAAATCATTTGAGTGAATTGCATCAGTCCCATAGTCTGATAGCCCGGCTGTCCCACTGTTTGGTTACGTCTCAAAATGTGTAATATTCATAGTTTATAGCCACACAATCAGGTATCATTATAGACACACATTTACACATAAAATATCTTCCGCAAAGCATAGATGTATGTGTAAACTATCAACTGGATAACAAATGCATACATTTGTGTACATATATATGTACAATACTTGTTGTCTCGACTAATTTATTTTGCATTAGAGCAATACTAGTAGCATATATGTATATAACTGACTAAATTAATGTATTGTCAACACAATCGATAGTTTCAAACCCGGGTACCATGCATCGAACCGTTCGACTATTTAACCCTCAGGCTATCGAACTTCCCGACAATCGAACCCATCGAAGTATTAAACGAACACTCTGACTAACGCACTGTGCATGATTGAGTGAATGGTTATGTGACCTCATGAATTTGTCCAAGTTATTTTTTCTGCTTTATATGTTACTAGCAGGTTAGCCCGCCACTGGCGGCATTCGTCCCATGGCTTTGTCAGAAACATGACTTTTTGTTTTTCAATGAGTTAATTCTGCCCTTTTAATCAAGAGAAATAATGGTCTCACCATGGACCAATAACAATTCAAGTACAACATTTGGGAATTTTTCCCCACACCATTTCAATTTCCTAATTTAATGTTTTTTAAATTTAATATATTTTGTTTCTGAATTGTTTTTGTATTGTTAATTTGTTTTAATTTTAAATTGTTTTAATTAAATCGTAAATTGTTTTAATTAATTTTTTTGTTTCTGGCGGAAAAATTTACCCGTAGAAATCCCCCCTTCCTAGGAACGACAGACAACGCATTCTTTGTTTCGTGAAATCTCTCTACGATAACATTGCATTGAATTTAAAACAAACGCTTCCCGTCGGGAAATCTGTCTTCGGGTCGTTGTTGTTGGCATCACGGCTCCCCGAAAACTCTCACATTGCCGAAAACGTGTATTTAGTAATATCGTTGTTGTTATTATTTACGGCTTGGGGGCTATTTTCTTATTTAGCAAGTTTGAGCTCAATCGGTTAGAGTCTATAAAGGACACACTCATATATATGACACTTCCCGTAGGTAGCAAGTTTGAGCTCAATCGGCATTCCCTGGAATTTCCCGTAGATTGGCAGATTCCAGTAGCTTTATAACGGTATATCTGGGGAGAAATCTGATGCTATATTCGTGATTATCTGGGATGATTTCGGTATATACCTAAGGTATATACTGTAAAAACAAAGCGCGCCATCCGTGCTCGCAGGGAATAAATTTCGAGCGATAACGTTTGCGTTCCCGTATAACTCTGCAGATGCGAATAACGTTGAATGGGAAACAGACGCTCTTTATAGAGATGCGTCAAAAACAAACGCTCATTAAATAATCACTTGATTAACCCCCGCCGTGCCTTTGCGGTGATTTGAGATTGGAGAACGGGTGCTCTGAGCTTCTCTAAACCGCGACCACGGTCGTGTCGGTGGGATTTGACACTTACATAGGAAGTTTGAGCTCAATCTTTACACGCGTTTTGGATTCTATGAAGTACATACATACATATATATATACGAAGTCTCAAAATATATAGTATAGATTAAAATTGTTCTAATTGTATAAACTTATTCATTTTTTGTTTTCATCCATAAAACCAAAGTGCACTGAAGGACTATGCACATGTACATGTAAATGCACCAAGATACCCCCATTTACATTGAGAGGCTGCAAAAAATTACAGTGTGTAACTGCACCAATTCTTTAAACTGAACCCACTCAGCGACATATAATGGTCTATCCCCATTCCCCGAATAGAACATGTGATACTTGTACATTGTAAATACTGGCACCGATAGTATAAGTAATATGTGATACAATTGTACAAATTTCATATGAAAGAATGTGATGGAGTTCTGCTAACTGCCTTGTATTTTCATAATTTTGAGTCTATCCAAGGGAGAGGAACTCCCTTGGATAGGCTCAAATCGATGACAATACAAGGTAGTTAGCACGGATATATTTTAGATTGCAGCATACATGTACATGTATAATACTAAAGTTAAGAGAACTCTATGACATTTCTTTCACATCAAATTTTACATGGCAAAGAATTGTGATGGAGTTCTCTTAACGTTATTGTAATTTCTGTAGATGCAATGCACCTAATTCACTAATATAAAACTCCGACGGTTTTATTTGAGTCGAGGAACCCACCCATCAAATCTCATGAGTTTTCTAAAACACTATTTAGGATGGGAAATTATTTTTTGAATAAATGACTACAAAAATAATCACCAGAAACTCAATTTACATATTTTGTTATTACTTAGTTTGGTACACGGTACTTATCGGTATTATTGATTTAGCAATCATTTACCTTTATAAACATTTAGGTTATAACACCGTGTTGATCGCAAATGTGATGTGATGAATTGTGATGACAAGTGCTGGGGAATTCTAGTTCGAACCAGGTAGTCCAGGAGATATTGGTCGACCTCTGCACCCCCCCCCCCCCAGGACTTAACTTCACCCCACTAATTTTCTTCCTTAAGGTCTCCTCTAATGTTTTTCACTTGTTAACAAGAACAAAAAGTGGCCGCAGAGACTCCAGAGAAGATGGCGTCCATCATGGCGGCCATTTTTTTTAAATGCACCAGGTCTCTTTGATCGCCCTTATAGTAAAGATGATAGCACATGCGGTCTTGTTTTCCGCTCGATTCGTTATGCTAATATACAACCCTTATAAATTAGCCAAAAATCCGACACCAGAATCCAATATGGCGGCCAAGATGGCCGCCGAAATGTGAAAATATGCTATTTTTCTGACATGTTACCACCTTTCGTTTGTCTCTGTGGGAAAATGTTAGCATTTTTGCGTCATGTTATACATTTGTCATATAGAGGAGTCATTGGCGAACACATGGGGACCATAATATGCATTCATTGAGGGATATTTTTGTCCGATATCACGTTTTCCCAAATGCCGGTATTATAGGTCAAAGCCTAATCTCCGTTAATAACGCGATGTTATGTTTCGAATCAATGAATGTTATTGCTATTATAACAACACCCATGCATATATATTTGTAGGAGATACTCGAGCTAGGATTCCTCTTATACCTGAGTTGAGGAATATTTACCCAAATCCAAGATGGCGGCCAAAATGGCCACCAGAAATAAAAAATCGCCGAAAATCGCTGATTTTAACATCAGTGAGCATTATTGTCATGACAACTCCACACCTGCTTACTATTGTAAGTTGGGAACACTTAGGCGAAGAACTTCCCTTGTACCATATCCAAATAAAAGTCCCCCAAATCTAAAATGGCGCCCACAATGGTGGACAGATTTTGAAAAATCACTGAAATTCCCTCATATTCACATCATTGGGCATTATTGTCGAGACAACTCCATCCATGCGTACAGTTGAGTTGGAAATAATGAGGTGAAGTAATTACATTACATCCCATGCAAGAAATTGTTTTCCAAATCGAAGATGGCGGCCAAAATGGCGACCGAAATTTGAAAACAAGTCTACATTCCTTTACTTTCTTAGGATGGGCGTTATTGTTTCGCGATTTCTACCCACCATTACATGTTGATATGTATGAATTATTCATTAGGGTTTGGCAAGTGATACTCACAGTCAATATGGCTGCCAAACTGGCGGGCAGAAATTGAAAAGAAGCCGATATTATCACATACTAATTTCAATTTTTTGTCATAATATTGATTTGTATAAACGAAACGGCACATAATATAAGCCCTATATTAGTTCCAATGTAAGTCGTAGCCTTTTGGAAGGATGAAAACGCACAATCGCAATGTGGCATTTCAAAATCCATTCTCCACTAAGGGCTCATACTGGCCATAACCGTATATAGGTGCGCTGAATAGTCATACATGTATTATGACTTCCAGGAATCAAAACAACAGTACCTGAGCTTATTCTGAATTGCCACATTCAGCACTATCTATACTCGTTTCCGTCTCTTCGTCAGATTAATCTATCTCACTCACAACAACAGTTCACTACTCTTCTTTGTAGGAGTGTGCCACTAATCGGAATGTTTCAAACAATACATATGCCGGTGTCCAGCTCACGTGTTGGTTTCGAAAGCTTGGAATTCTTAGCGAGCTTCATTCGTGGTATAGCTTACGGTATAATTCAGATGCTACATATGGGGTATATGCGTCATCTTGTGCGATACACTATAAAGGTATTCGGTCGATGTGTATACTAGCTTTCAGAAGGACCTATCTATCTGCGTATTCTCAGCTTTGGTGAACTAATGGAGATAACAACGTGTACACCTGGTGATCTTCCCAAACAGACACTTCTCAATATATGGTTCATCAATTCACATACTCATCTAATGCACTGACGTACCCGGACAACTTCTGTATATGGCTTCGAGTGTTGAAAGCCCGACATTTGACGGATGCAATTCTGCTAAGGCGTAGAAGACCATAATGCATAATATAGTAAATATACCCAAACTCCTTGAACATGATCATAAGAACAAGCTTGTTGGCGTCCAGCAATCGTCTCACCAAACAGATCCAAGCAGATGATAACAATACACACGCCCCTGCACCGCCCCTTATTTTGTTATGTTTTAGATTCAGACAGGATCTCATGTGTGGGTTTGCTTTCCTTGTATGCTAAGATTGTATGTTCCCATCCGTTTGGAAGCCGTTCTTAAACAACTGGACCAGGAGTATGCCATTGGCTACTGCTGTATAAGCCCCACCAAGACTGGGGTGTAGTCTTAAAGGCGATACCTTTGATAGTTGGTTGATATGTCATACTCACGCTGGGTGGTATGGTTCAAGAAAGTACAAATGCCATCAACAAAAGGGTGAAATGTTCAACGCGAATAACATCCAGAGGAATGTTACGTTGATCCGCTCTTGCATTCAGTTCAACACACGTTGGTACACCAAGTGATTTCTTGGTAACATCACCAATGCGACCATTTTCCTGCACGAGACATTAACTACTATATTCTAAAGTTATATATAAAGCTATATGATCATAAAGGTCGCGTTCCCCAACGGCCACAGCCATTGCCATCGAGACTGTAAATTGTTCTTCAAATACATTGTGAAATAAATCCACCACAGTTCCTGACATTTTCTTGAACAATACCGCCCACATACTGACACTAACCCCGAGAGAGGATAACAAAACACGCATACATTCATGCTATAAAGACATTATCCTTTAGTCCATCCGACTGTTTTGAGGGAGGCTAGCATATTATTATCCAGACAAAAGTGTACGTAGTTGAATCAGAAAGGCTTCGAAACGGATGTGGAAATACAATCTTACCACACCAAATAAACCGACACGCATGACATTCGATATCTTAAACATGCACCAGGTGTAGGGGTGGTGTATACAGTGGCCCATTTCATTCCCACTATCATGGCGCATGTCCACAAACTAGCACCGCGAGCATTGTTCTTCTCTGCTGGGAGATATTCGACAAGACAACTGCGGGGCGTCACACAATTTGCTTCGGATAATGGTCAAGAAGTGTGGGTAGTCTGTACACTAGGGTCTTCTCCTTAGCAGAGAGACATCTGTCCAAGGGAATGAGACAGCTAGCAACCTTCGAAACACTGTCGAAGTTGTCCACATAATTTATGCCAATGCGTTCGCTGAGTTTGTGAGTTGACGAACCATCTATTGAGAAGTGACTAGCTAACTGGTTCGCCAGGTGTACATGTCTTTATCCCATGGGGTATGAGACACATACACAGAGATGACCTTCTGTAAGCTAGACACCGGAAAATGAATTGTTTGAAACGTTATGATTAGAGGGACCCTACTCCCAGGAAGTGGTGAATACTTTGTCGGTGTGAGCGACCTAGATTTATAAGAGAAAGAAATGGAAGCTGGTCCAGATAATTATGGACGTGACTTGGAAAATCAGAATCTGTTATCAGGTAATTGTTCTGATATAACTATTCGGCGCACCTACGCTTACGGCCATTATCGGCGCTAAGTGGAGACTGGATTTCGAAATGCCACATCGCGATATTAATTGTGGTGTTTCATCTTTCCAGAAGGATACGAGCTATGTTATGCGTTTTGATACCTTTAAGTTGTGAACTAGTAGATGGTTTATGTACAATTTCGTCCATACATACAGATATTTATGACAAAAAGTTGAAATTAATATGTGAAAATATCGATTTCTTTTCAATTTCTAGCCGCCAATTTAGCAGCGATCTTGGCTGTGAGTATCAATTACCAAACCCTAATGAATACTTCATGTCAATATTCCATATCAACATGTAATGGTGGATAGAAATCGCGAAACAATAACGCCCATCCTAAGAAAGTAAAGGAATGTAGACTTGTTTTCAAATTTCGGTCGCCATTTTGGCCGCCATCTTCGATTTGGAAAACAATTTCTTGCATGAGATGTAATGTAATTACTTCACCTCAGTATTTCCAACTCAATTGTAAGCATGGATGGAGTTGTCTCGACAATAATGCCCAATGATGTGAATATGAGGGAATTTCAGTGATTATTCAAAATCTGTCCGCCATTGTGGGCGCCATTTTGGATTTGGGGGACTTTTATTTGGATATGGTACAAGGACAGTTCTTCTCCTAAGTGTTCCCAGCTCACAATATTAAGCAGGTGTGGAGTTGTTGTGACAATAACGCTCAATGATGTTAAAATAAGCGATTTCCGGCGATTTTTCTATTTCTGGTGGCCATTTTCGCCGCCATCTTGGATTTGGGTGAATATTCCTCAACTCAGGTATAAGAGGAATCCTAGCCTGAGTATCTCCTACACATATATATGCATTGTTGTTGTTATGATAGTAATAACATTCATTGATTTTAAACAATACATTAAACGTTATTAGCTTCGATTCGGCATTGACCGGATTATACCGGCATTTGGGAAAACGTGATATCGCACAGAAATATCCCACAATGAATATATATTATGATCATCGTGTGTTCGTCGATGACTTTTATAACATCACTCTAAGATGCCAATATTTTCCCACATAGACAAACGAACGTTGATGAAATGTCAGAAAAATAGCATATTTTCACATTTCGGCGGCCATTTTGGATATTGGATTCTGGTGTCGGATTTGTGGCTAATTTGTAAGGGTTGTATATTAGCATAACGAATCGATCGGAAAACAAGACCGCCTTTGAAATCATCTTCACTATAACGGCGATCAAAGAGACCTGGTGCATATAAAATATGGCCGCCGTGATGGACGCCATCTTGTCTGGAGTCTCTGCGGCCACTTTTATTTTCTTGTTCACAACCGAAAAAATATTAAGAAAGAAACTTAGTGGGGTGAAGTTGAGTCCCTGGGATGCAGAGGTCGACCAATATCTCTTGGACTACATGCAGTCAGTGAACAACTTCGAATGTTGAATATACCAGGGGGGGGGGGTGAACAAAAATTTCCGGAACGTATGCCGGGGTGGGTCAAAGCCACCAACAAGCAATTTTTTCCGCAACTAAAAAAAAAGTTCCTGCTTGTTTTTTTAGTGTTTTGGCAATGAGTTGGGCTTCAAAACCACTTTGAATGAGAGAAATAATGTAATTATAACTGGTAAACTGACTGCAGGCAGTTATCGTGTTGGATTTTGCCATGTTTTTTTGACCGAATGACCTCAAAATGACTCATTCCTATTTACATGTCCATGTTAACATACATGATAAATAGTATGCACAGAAATTCATATACAGCTGTTTACAGTGAAATTCCCCCCGCAAATCTCTGTTTTTGTGTTAAAAGGGGGGTGGGTGTCAATAAATGTTCGGAAAAAACTGCCGAAAACGGAAAAAAATTTGGCGGTGGGGGTGGGTGGGTACAAAAAATTATCGAAAGGGAAAAAATGCCATACATGCCTGAAATTTTTGTCCGACCCCCCCCCCCCCCCCTGAATATACCGAAAACAATATATTTTTTTAAATAATGTAATCTTTTAATGTAGCAATTATACATAAAGATACCAACTGACTGTGTGGATTTTGTATATACAATTGAAAAGTTGGCACCGGACGTGACCGGATGTCGAGATCTCACATTTTTCGAAATTTCTAGATCGAACTTATATTTTCCTATATAAATTAAAGTCAAAATTAATATGGTGGGATACACTGTGGGATATGGCAAATTGTTTGCCATTGCGTTTATACCTGTATATGACGTCTCTGTTTTGTGACATTTCCGCTCAGTGACTTTATGCAGCCTGTATGTTATGGGATAGATTCGGATACTTTGGTCTCCCGAAAGCACTCTACGGCTGTGAGATGTGGTACCGGCTATCAGAAGCCAACATATTAGCTCCCTGACCAGCAAGCGATGAAGACGTGTTTTAATTAACTCCTGATAGCCTGCTGGAACACGATGGAAGACTCGATTACATATGGAGCTGATGATACATTAACTGGGGATAGCTTCAACACATCTCTACAGATTGATGATTTTGAAATCAAAAAGATTACTGACTAAAAATATGGGGAGGGAGAGGCCGATAAGACCTGTTTGAATGGAACAGAAACGACAGAGGAAACAGACACAGACAAGATAGACAGCGATATCGGGGAAGATACAAGGGATGGAAAAAAACAATTCGACAGAGAAACTTCGCACTGAATACCAAAAGAACAGTTAAGAAACGTAAAACTGCGACCCGCAAATCACAAACAAATGAAATAAAGAATAGAGGAAGGACATTACTAAATAGAACTGGGAACTGAGAAGTACCACACTTACTACGACGCGCTGCGGAAAAGATACTACAACGATGGAGAAAAGCAGGCAGAATTCGATGTAGATTGGGAGGACGAAATAGAAGGGGGTGCTATTGTAGTAGAAACAGTCAGGATACAAAAGAATACATCGACGTGGATATCCATTCATATATACAGGACCAAATTCAAATTAATGATACAAGGATCCAAAAGAAATGTATCTTGGTGGACCGATGTTGAATTACCCGTGATATGTGGATTCGCATTCTCAAATGATTCAGAGGATGAACTCACTCGGATTATGAAACTGATAGAAGCCAAAGAGTCATCAGATACGGAGACACCCGAGCAAGTTACGTGTAAATCCATAACTCCAAAGAAACTGGTGATATTTAAAACCAACACACCTGTATCGAAGAGACAGTCAAGCATGAGTACCGACGGGCACAACTTGAATCAATCAACGCCTAATTCAAACTCTGCCACGGAAAACGGTGAATGTGATTGTGGTTGCACAGAAAAATTATAACAATGCAGAACACAATAGACGATCTAAAATTGGAAAGAGCACAAAGAGAAGAGTGGGGAATAAAACAGAAGCTAAGGCTGGACGAAATGGTCAACGACGATTTCATACGTTTTAAACAGTCGGTGGCAAAGGAGTTAACAGAAGTACGAAAAGAGATGATAGAATGCAAAATAGAAATGGAGAAAAGGGACACGACCAAGGACATAAATAAATCAGACAGAATTAATCGAATTACGAAATGAGTTAGAAGCGGTCAAGAAAGAAGCTGAGAAACAGGAGACAGCCACAGTCCAATGGCGCCCCAGCAAACTGATAACAATGAGATGGTTGAGTTAAAAGACGACCAAATACAGAATACACAACGGGACATACAACCGACGATGAGGAAGAGCTTTCTTATGAGACCCCACTGGATGTGTTCAATCGATAAGATATACTGAAGGGACGTGAACATTTAGATGATACCGAAGAGATAGAAAATGCCGGAAAGCCGTCTCAAATGAAAACCGATCAACCAAAACGTTGTCATACGGAGCTTCAACTCGAGGAAGAACGACCAGATAAATTTCTACAGGGTTCACGAAAATTCACGAAGTTCCAAGGAATACGCACCACCTGCTTCTGGGGGAATCGGTTTTGGGAGTTCTTAACCCAGGGAAATGCGGGTTCGAGGGGAATTAGTATACAAGATTGTTCAGCATGGTCAGTCGCCTTCAGGGATTATTTCATGGCTATGTTCACATGGATAGTATGAAAGGCCCGATGCGAGGAAGGTGTCTATTCACGTGGGGATTAACCAATGTAAACGAGGAAGATATATCTCGCACGCATGGACAAGTGCACAAATTGTTTGATTGTTTGCAAGCAATCTTCTGCAAAGCGGAGCTTCACATTTCTTCGGTATTACCAAGTGATAATTCCGATAAAGTTACGGATGTGATCATAAAATCCAATTCCGCAATTAGTACCGTGTGTGGTAAATGGAGAGTTAACTTCGTTAACCACACCGGATCGTTTACAACACATGAAGGGTTTGTTGAAATAGGATACTACCCTGACGACTTTCATCTAAATATTCATGGAGCAAAACTTCTTGGTGTAAACCTAAAATACCCGCGGGACACGAACACAAGGAATGGCAGTCAACCGAATCTTCGCATTCCATCCCGGACTAACGAGCGCGATAATGTTCCTCGCTTTGATCAACAGCGACCTACCCATAATAAAAGGACCGCACACAGCTTGACCGATCATAAAAGGCCGGTACCAAGCAATTCACATATCACCGAGGGGAGATGGACCAACCAGGAGATGGGTAGGCACTTACCGAGGGATAAACAAAACCAGATGCTAACCCCCGGATTACATTTCCCAAAAAATGACAACAATGAACTTTCTCAAAGTAGAGCTGATAAGATAAGCAAAATGACCGCACCCAGCTGGACAAGTCATAAAATGCCGGGACCAAACAATTCGCTTATGATCGATGGGGCATGGAACAACCAGGAGATGGGTAGACACTTGCCGAATGTTAAACAGAACCAGATGTCAAGTTCGGAATTATATTCTCCAAAGGATGAATTCTCTCAATTTAGAACTGAGATGAACAATGCACTAGGAAGAATGTTCTCATCATATCAAATGAGGGTTCCTGTTCAAGCTATGCAACAATGCTAGCAAGTATACATTCAGGTACACCCTTGATCATTGATATATTGATAATGGATACTTTGTATGTACAGTAGGGTGCACTTAATTAATTTCGAGCTTAACGTCGGCAAGTCACACGAAAGCAGATAAACAAATTAACAGATGATTTAAAGCTATATAACAAAGTTAACTTGAAACAGCTTGCATTGAAGGCATATATGAGAGTTGCATAAGTAAAATGACTTACTTTTGAATGTAACTGAATTGAGAAGTAATTATACAAAAGATGTGACTGACGCTAAACTCGTTATTAACTAGGAAAGCTAGATATGAAAACAACTTGTAGATAATTGTTATCATTCAATGAAGTCCTGAATGAAGTGCATACTTAAAACGATTCACGGTCGAAAACAGTGGATCGGCCGAATGTTGGCTAAACACAGATCCATTGAATACGATCATGAATCGTTTGGTAGACACGAATTTCTTGAATGCCGAAATTCATGCTGTCTTAACTTGACATAGCATATCAAGCAGATTTTACTTAAAAACAAAAATAAATACAACACAAAATATTGCACAATATAGGGCTCTATGCCAACAATAAAGTGCATATATTCTATCATATTATATCGTGTTCCAAGCAGCTAGCGAGCTTCAAGTGATCTGATCAAACAAAATGGTATCGCAACTAAGAAAGAAGGCATTTGCACCTTCCTCAGAAATATCGCATATGTCTTGGAATATACAGGGAATTCGGGACAAATTAAATGAAGACTGGGATTTAAAAGATTTGATTGTTAAGTACGACTTTATTACACTTTCTGAAACTTGGCATTCGAAAAGAGATCAAATAAAAATCCCAGGTTATCGATTGGTGGATTTACCTAGGAAAACAGACAAAGCCGATCGCGGCGGATTAGCACTCTATTATAAAGAAGAATTCTCATCCTTTTACAATGGAAAATCTAACATAGGAGATATGGTACTAATCACCAAATTTGATGGTGCTCTCTTTAACATGAAGGGGGAATTCATAATTGCCTCTCTTTATATTCCACCATATAACTCCTGTTACTGGGCAAACAGGAACAACAATTCGTGTATATTTAAAGACCTTGAGGTTTTGTTGAGTAAAACACATCAAGATGATGTAATTATAATAGGTGGCGATTTTAACGCCAGAACGGCAAACATCGCTGATCATATTGCACTTGGAGACGATGAGCGGCACGTGCCACTGCCAGATAATTATGTCACAGATATATGCAAACCGAGGTGCAATAGGGATACAAAGGTCAACGCCTTCGGGCGAAAACTAATCTCATTATGTCGGGCAACACGAATGCGATTACTAAATGGCCGCACAGCGGGAGACTGCTATGGAGATCTTACAAGTTACCAGTATAACGGAGCTAGTACGGTCAACTACCTACTAGTACACGAAAATCAACTCTCAAATGTGAGCTACTTTTGTGTTAAAACCCCGAATGAAATGTCAGATCACTGTCCATTATCAATGCATTTTCGAACAAATCGAAATTTAAACAAAATTAATTTAGTCCATCATAAATTTACACTGGCTGCGAGTAAACGTCTCTGGACTAAACAAAGCAGAAACCGAACTCAAATGGAACTACTCAGTACAGGTTTGCGTCAAAAGCTAGCAACACTCAGAATAACGAATTATCAAATAAGTCATAACGCCACTTCTGAATGTATTCGCGACATGGCTGATATACATAGATCTGTCAACGAAAAAGCGACCCGACGCATAAATCAAAACAATCAATCGAATCGAGGTAAGAATCGAAAGTGGTTCGATGAATCATCAGGAAAAATAGCGAAAGAGTCCATGCAAAGGCTTACCAAGCAACGAAGAGTGATCCGTTTAATCGGACACTCATTTTAACTATTTCGTAGTGACGAAGAAATACAAAAAACTAATGAAATACAAACTAAAAACGCATAAGAAAGACATTGTTGAATCAATCGCTGAGTTACAAAATGAAAACCCAAGCGAGTACTGGCGAGTGATTAACAAATTATGTGGCCGGGGAGTACGGTCTTCGGCAGAACCAGATCCTGATAAATTGGTCAACTTCTTCCAAAAACTTTACGGAACACAGGGCAATGGTAATATTATGTATCAGCCCGATGTATGGGTCCCAGTGAATGACACTGCAATAAACAACGACCCAATAACCCAAGACGAGATATATAAATGCCTATATAAACTTAACAACATTAAAACCCCCGGACAGGATAACATCTCAAACGAATTTCTCAAGGTAGTTCCCCCATCAATGATGAATGAAACAATCAAATTATTCAATCAAGTTCTCATATCACGTCATTACCCAACAGAATGGATTGAATATGTCCTGTACGCGATACACAAAAAAGGCGACCATAAAGACCCAAATAATTATAGGGCAATAGCGGTCAGTAATACAATTGGAAAGCTTTTTAACAAGATATTGAACAACAGAATCAATGATTATCTATAAATAAATGGAATTATTAGTGATAACCAATTTGGTTTTAGGAAAAATGATGGTACCCAAAACTGCATGTATGTCATAAAGTCGATTATAGATAAGTATAAAGCTAAAAACAAACCAGTGTACATCGCGTTTGTTGACTTCAAAAAGGCATTTGACTCCGTTAATAGACACCTGCTATTCCACAAGATGCAGGACCGACAGATTGAAGGTGATATATTAGAAACAATGTGTTCTTTATATGCATCCAGTAATTATGCGGTCAAAACATCCAACTGTATTTCCAAATTGTTAATATCAAAAATAGGCGTACGTCAAGGGATTACACTGTCGCCCACGGGTAGGGTTCTCTAGTCCGAAGGTTCGCTATTCCGAAGGTTCACTAATCCGAAGGTTCACTAATCCGAAAGTTCACTATTCCGAAGGTTCACTATTCCGAAGATTTTCTATTATGGGAGTTTTTAGCCAGAAATGAATCAAAATTTGCGCCCCCGTACATTTATACACCCCAATCTAATATATAATTTGTCCCAGATGTCGGTTATTAATAGCAAGAAGACAGTATCAGTTTATCATTTTAATATTATAGAAAGTTGAAAACACAATGACTGAAATAAACTACGAGTTAGAGATGCATTCTACCCGAACTGGCAATCTGTACTTGAAAGAAACATCAACATTAAAATCAATACAAAGTCAGAATTGCAGTTAGGTCCATTCAGCGGTATTCTGCTATACAGTAAGTTATAGCGCTCCAGTATTGATTGACCGTAAGAGCCACACTGTTATAGTCCGCCTTTAGCATTTGGGACATTATATTAATCAAAATAACTCCTATGTAAATCATTTATAAATCAGATGATTTATTGAAGTTATATAGACGTGAAATAACACTTCCTAAAATATGTCGTTTTAGTCCTCAGCCGATAGACGACATATATGTCGTTCTACTCGCCAAAGGGTTAAATCTCAAGGAAACCCACGAAAACAAAAATCACATTTATTTTTTTAATGTTTTAAGTTATTTCCTTCATAAAAAGAGTCTTCGTACTAAAGAACCCTCTCAATATACTTTAGAATATAGAATTAACTTTTAAAATAACAAAAACCTTCGGAATAGCGAACCTTCGGAATAGTGAACCTTCGGAATAGTGAACCTTCGGATTAGTGAACCTTCGAATTAGTGAACCTTCGGAATAGCGAACCTTCGGAATAGAGACATGTTCCCGTCGCCCACACTGTCGCCCACAACGAGAACAAAAACACACTGGTGCATGCCGCATATAGAACAAATCATATAAATTCAATGAAACGCTCTCTTAATCAATTGTCATCTAGTTTCATGGCATCTATGGACACATCATCGCCTAGTACTGAATCAAACTTAAACGATACGATCATCGCAAACATAGAGGAAGGTCTGAAAAACGAATATATCAACACGTACATTGATAACACACAAAACGAACATAGTAAATTACGAACGTACATAAATATTAAAGAAACTATGGGAATTGAACAGTACTTACCAGACTTAAATATGAGGGAGAAGAGAGAAATGTTCTGTCGCCTACGGATAAGTGCGCATTCACTTAGGATTGAAAAGGGGCGGCATCAACGACCTCCCATTCAAGCTGACGAACGCAAATGTCAGTTTTGTACTTCGGACGAAGTAGAAGACGAATGGCATTTTGTAATGAAATGTCAGAAATATTCCGAAGTAAGGGAACCATTATTAAAAAAACTAGAAAATACAAGCCGACAATTTCGGAAAGCCGACGAAAAGGGTCGCTTTCTATACATAACGCGGAATGACAATTCAACCGAGTGCAACTTGATCGGCGATACCATTGCCGAGTTCTTCTCAATTCGGAACAAAAGTTGAGACTGAGAGATATTTAGATACATATAGAGATAGATAGAGGTTTATTTCTTCTAAAACTGAAGAACTACATACATTGCCAAATCTATCTCATATATATTTTGAAGACCTCTGTATGTCTGTCTGTCTGTATGTTTGTCTGTATGTTTGTCATTAATACAAATCTACGATTCTCGACCGATCGCGACGAAACTTGGTGCGTGTGTGTAGTTTGACCAGGCGGTGGACGTTGTCGTATTGGCGAGCCCGTGCGGCGCCCGCTTCGCGCATGCGCAGACGAGATCTCGGAAACGGGTGGAGCTATCGACTTGAAATTTGCTATGTGAATGTATCTTGCCCCGGATACGAATTTTATCGGGTCGCCGAAACCGTGCGACGCCAGCTTCGCGCATGCGCAGACCAGATCTCGGAAACGGGTGGAGCTATCGACTTGAAATTTGTTATGTGAATGTATCTTGCCCCGGATACGAATTTTATCGGGTCGCCGAGCCCGTGCGACGCAAGCTTCGCCCACGCGCAGACCAGATCTCGGAAACGGGTGGAGCTATCGACTTGAAATTTGGTTTTTGAATAGCCCGGACAACGTCGGGCCGGGTAGAGCTATCGACTTGAAATTTGGTTTTTGAATAGCCCGGACAACGTCGGGCTCATCGGCTAGTACTATATATTTTGAGACTTCCGTATATATATATATGTGTGTGTGTGTGTGGGTACTTCATAGAATCCAAAACGCGTGTACAGATTGAGCTCAAATTTCGTATGTAAGTGTAAAATCCCACGGACACCGCCGTGATTGCGTTTTGGAGAAGCTCAGAGCACCGTTTCCCCCTTCCCAATCATCAAAATCACCGCAATCGGCACTTCGGGGGTAATAGCGTTGATATATATAAAGAGCGTTCGTTTTCCGCAGTGTCTATATAAAGAGCGTCGTTTTCGCTATCTACTTATCTGTATGACGGGAGTCTGTAGCCTGTCACTCGAAATATTATGCAGAGAGACCACGACGTGAAGCGTTTGTTTTCAATTCAATGCAATGTTACAGACTCGAAATATTATTCAGAGAGAAATAAGAGAGACCACGACCGGAAGCGTTTGTTTTCAATTCAATGCAATGTTACAGACTCGAAATATTATGCAGAGAGAAATATTATGCAGAGAGATTTCCCGACGGGAAGCGTTTGTTTTCAATTCAATGCAATGTTATCGTACAGAGATTTCACGACGGGAAGTGTTTGTTTTCAATTCAATGCAATGTTATCGCTCGAAATATTATGCAGAGAGATTTCACGACATTAGGACGGGTACTGGCAGGTTAAAAAAAAAAGAAAACAAAGAATGCGTTGTCTGTCGTTCCTAGGAAGGGGGGGGGGATTTCATCGGGTAAATTTTTTCGCCAGAAACAAAAAATTTAATTAAAACATTTTAAAATTAAAAAAATTTAAAAATAAAAAACAATTCAGAAAAAAAATAATATTAAATTTAAAAAACATTAAATTCAAATTAAAAAATCAAAAATAAATAAAAACAAAATAATTTTAAAAATGTCATGTTTCTGACGAAATTTGGTACAAACTTGCAGCACAAGTGTCTCGGAACCTGTTGCAATTGCTTTTTCGAACAAAGCCATGGGACGAATGCCGCTAGCGGCGGGCTAACCTGCTAGTCTACTATATATTTTGAGACTTCCGTATATATATTTGTCCTCTATAGACTCTAAAACGGCCTCACCGATTGGGCTCAAACTTCCCATCTAATGGTAAAATACCACGGGAATCGTCTTCGCGGCGTTTTGGAGAAGCTCTGAGCACTCATTCTCCACTCCCAATCATCAAAATCGCCGTCCTCGGCACTGCGGCGGTTAAGGCAGCACGCTCTTTATATTGACCAAATTTGGCGTTGTTAACCGTTGAAACGCTCTTTATTGCCATCGGCGTTGCTAAACGGTCACATCTGCGTACGAAACTACGGATGCAAAACGCACCGGACCGGAATGCATTTATCTTGATTAAAAAGGCAGAATTAACTCATTGGAAAACAACAAATGCGTGTCGTGTGATTCTTATGTCTGTCGTTCCTAGGAACGGGGGAGATTTTCATCGAATCATACCTCTTTTAGGGACGGGGGATAATTTCAGCGGGTCTGTTTTTCCGCCTTAGGGACGGGTACCATCATTTCTCTTGATTAAAAAGGCAGAATTAACTCATTGAAAAACAAAAAATGCGTGTTGTGTGATTCTTATACTCTTGATTAAAAAGGCAGAATTAACTCATTGAAAAAAAATTAAAAAGGCAGAATTAAATTTTGTATTTTTTTTTTTAAATGTCATGTTTCTGACCAACCACGCCAGTGGCGGGCTAATCTGCTAGTACTTTATAAACATACATAACAGTAAATGACATCTTTTCAATACATGGTTGCCTAGGTAAACATTTCTTTATTGTTTATGTATACATTGAAATACATAATTATCCAATGAAAAATTCACAATCTATATGTATATATATATATTTTATGTAATTCATCTTGCATACTGCTCCTAGAGAGTTTTTATGTTAATAAAGAAAAAAGAATATGAATATTACAACAATTCAAGGTCTACCTACAAGGACGAGCACAGAAATCGCATTGTCCCTGCTCGGAGTCAACCCGCTCAGACTTGAAATTGAAAAGAATTTGTTTTTATTCATGGGCACTTTAATAAATTTACCATGCAACCACCGTGTCGCTCTTCGCATTTTCCTATTCATTCTACACGGTCATATAATATTTAAAAGCCCTCAAATTGGCTTCACAGGAGACATTATTCCTATCCTTATAAAATATAACCTATATGAGTATCTCACCACTTTCGCTGAAACAGGATTCTTCCCTATTCAATCACATTGGAAGGCGATTATGAAACAGAATATGTCTCATACAACGTCACAACCAAATCAACCTGAACGAGTGGACTCCCTTGAGTTTTTCCACAGATTAAAATCTTGTCACATGAACAATCCGAATTATCTACAGAAAGCGATACAAATGGCTAACATCTCAACCGCACGACATATGATAATAATACTACCTGCAAACAATGAGGCCATTTGTACCATGACCATGTTGAACACATGTTTCTCCATTGTTTCTCACCACATACAGTACAACTGAAGAACTGCTTCTGGTATCGAATAATTAATGTCCACGGTATCCCATATCTTTGTCACAATGGATCAATGGACCTATCCGTAGGGACCGCCCCAATTTCAATTATAGCCAATGAGCCGATAGCTTAAACCCGGAAGCGACGTACGCCTGCCTAGTGATATGAATCGCACCACAAGCGGGTGCCTAGATACCATAGTAAATTGTTTTAAAAAGCTACAATGGTGTTGAAATGTGCATGGGGAACATGTCCGGTTGACGACCGATATTTATACAAATATCCCGGAGTACTAAAGACAGCATATAATCAACGGGTTATCTTCGAGTTGTTTCAATTTTTCAATCTCCTAACACAACACTTTTGAAATTCTGTAAATAAATAGAAGCTCATTTAGTATTTAATTTGTTGAACAGATGTGTCCATGAGTAATATATATGTTGTGTTACTTTATGTAAAACATTTTATCACCTTGCGATAATGTTATAACTTGCCATAGGGGGAATGGGAAGTTAGCAAAACAAGCTATAACACCTCAGCTTGGGGGTTGATTACTAAATACCAACAGCCCCTTAAATGTTCACACTTCCTATACTGAATGGGGTATGTTGTTTCACAATGCTTTGTCGGTATGATAAAGGTGATGACAGGAAGTATGTTAATACTAATCACTGGTAATAAAATTGAACAATGACAACAAATGGATCATTAATGATACTTGAATAAACTGGTTGTATTTTCGTTTGTCGTGGGACATGCCATTGTTGAGGAACACTTGTGCAACTAAGATGTTGCGTAACTTCAAACCCTGAAGTGATTTTATCAATCCAATAACATGAGAGCACCTTCCAACTAACCTAAAATAAACGAGACAGAGACATTCACTATAACATTTTGTACGAACAAAATAAATAAGGATAAATTTTACCGATAATCGGAGGACATGTTCATGTGAGTATTAATTCTATACTTTTCGGAAATACGTGCACGTGCACTAATATCATTCAAAAATCATCACTGCATGTTAAATGTGTCTATTGCCATGTTCATTGACTACATTTACACATGTAGCGTACATGTATGCGACACTGGACGGACCATATCATTCGAAAATACTGAGAGCACCAATTTAACACGAATATTATCCATTTTATTTAGAAAAAACAACAAAACAAACATGGCAACGATTAACATGATTTTGTCAAGTGAAACTAGATGGCGTGTGACTGATTAGAAATAATATTACATGTATAGTAGATGAAATATGACAGGTCAAGTTATGTTGAGATTATGTTGCCCATTTTCGTCATAACCGTAAATTACGAGGATATATTCAAAATATATCTAAAAATTCAGAAAGATAAAAGAAAAAACTTACCCGGAGCACATCGATTCGACAATTGTCTTTGTGATGACGCAGATTTCTATATGTATTCGGTGTGGTGGTTGTGACTTTGCCATCGATCTATAACACTTTGAGTCAACCCCGATGCATTGGTTAACTTCACTCGTTCTAATGTCATGAATATATCCCTGGGTATAATAATTAAGCCCCCTTTCTTGTGCCCTTTTTTATAATTTATCAATGTCGGGTAAATAACAAACGTTGATATCGTCTGGAACATTTAAAAGCGAACTTGAAACACAAGATCCGTTCTCATCGGAAGCCATTTCAGCAGTGAAGATATAGCGAAATCGAAATGGCTTGTGGTGCGTAGTAACAGTAACCATGCAGTAAACTGGTGGGCGGTCCCTACGGATAGGTCCATTGTCATGCTACGTATTTCTAATGTATGCATTTGGATGCCAGTCGCTGGGCGGACTTGATCCCTCAACTATTCCCAATGAAAATAATTTATTCACAGATTGCTTCTCGTTCATACGTGTATTATGTCACATATGATTGTTTGTGAGTGGCGAATCATATATAGATAGATAGATACATACAAGATGCATACTGCTGATCTTTAATGTCCCCAATTTGTCGGGAAACAATATAGCAAATGTAACAATACAATTATATTATTACTGTCTACAGTATACTAAAGTATACACACATCACAATGAAATGATAACATCTCATCTCTGTATATTATATGGAATGCCACCATATGGCGATGTCTAAATTATTATATGCCATTATAGACATTGAAGTTGAACATCCCACGTTATAATTTTAAGATATATGACTTCTGTGATTGCAATCGCCGTACAAGTCTTTATATATGCATTTGTATATAGTATAGTATTTTAGTTATATACACACGTATATTTAGTACAGTAATTGCTTCTAATTCACACGATGCATTAATGCCTGTTCTGATAACATAATTATACGTAACGCCATATTATTCTTAATGTTTTTTTTTATTATGTAATTATATATACGTTGTACACTACGTCTATCGTGCGTGGAGGAATAAATAATCTCTCTCATGAGAAAAATACGGCGGTAATTTACTTGGTTACAGAGATTATAAACATTACTGTGGTAAGATTTAATATCAGCGGATATCGATGGTATATCAACTAGGGCTGTAACAATCCATCTTGAATCAATGATTAGTATCGCCATATACTGTCAAAAGATACGCTTTTGTACCGTATTATAATTGACTGCAGTTCATCGATTGGTTGTGTACTGCGGTATTGAATACTGGTGTCAACCTAGATAAGGTGGGTCGATTAAATAGGTCATAGCTAATTCGATTGTCAAGAGAATATCGCTGTCCGACTAAATGGATAATATTTTCCGCATCACCATGCCTCAATTACAGAGAAATATACCAAACATACTGTTAGTCTGATCATCTGATGAGCTTATTAAAACATTTTTCAATCGATTACTCCCAAATAAAATGAATAAATTAATTGTCGAATACTACTAAGAGCTTGTAATTATTATTGCTTAAAGATTATCCATTCGATTTGACGCTGTAAATCTACTGTAATGGTTCAGGTTTTCCAAACCGAATATGTGTATTCAAATCATATCAGACCTACCATCTGTTTTGTCGCCTTTCTGGTCGTCAAGAACATCTATCTGGGTAAAGCGAGTTTTATTCGAGAGGGTGCTATGTTTATGTACGATAGAACGAAAATGAGCAGAGATGCATGGGAAATAATGCATTTGCTCTGTATATGATCCCCGAGTCCCGACAGAAGAAATAAATGAAAATATCATGTACTAATACAACGATAGAAAAATAGGCATCGCAAAGCAAGTGGGTGTGAGATTTTCACGTCCACTGCACACTTGGAACGCCAATTTCTATATACGCCACTGACAAATTTCATATTCCTGATGATAATATTGGAGATTGGTGCAACAAGAAAATGATGCCACTCATGTTCTAACAAAAATTCAAATGTCCTAACAAAAAATCATTATATAAATAATAAACAAAGGTCTGTGAATTTCTGACTCTGCAGCAAAAATGACAACGGCGCTTATGTGGCTATTGTTACAAATTTGTCACACAGCGTCGAAATAAAACAGCTAAATTTCATTATTTAAACCGATATTTGTGACTGATTAAGAACGAAATTGTGTTTTTGAAGCACTTGATCTCCAACGATGATTGTCAGTGAACTGAAAAATGTCAGTTGGATCAGAGAAACAGGGCTTTCGAACTGGGAATGGACGCGCAAAGGACACACCACGACTTGCATCCTCTAGAAAGAACACAACGTTTAGCCAAATATGCGGCGTTGTGTGGCATAGAGGTGACGATGTCGGCCAGAGGTGCAAATCAAAGTGTAGGTCACGTAGGTGTGAATATATTATCGAACATATGATCCCATTTATAGGTTTATCGATTGAAAATAAGAAACACCATGACGCATACCATATAAGGCATGCGTTATACTTTGTGTTGCGTTGAAAATAAACCTCTCCAGTGTGTCGTTAACGGACGCATTGCAGCTGTTTGAACATATTGGTGTTATTATTGTCTGTAGTCCAATTTCAACGCAATGGACGCAACGGACTCGTGTGAACACTATATGCTCATTTGGAAAAATTGTGTGTTATTGAATTCTGTTTATCTTAGGTAATTACGATAGCTCCACTGGTAAATTTGTACCCATTTGATGTCATGTATTGTCCATTTAAACGTCGAGCACAACCAATCACAAATAAGAGGAAATACCACAAATTGCATATTGTTGGTGGGCTTCTAAAAGGTCGTATCTGCCATTTTGTCGCGAAACTTTTGATTTCATTTTCGGAATCTACGGGTTCGATTACTTAAGTTCCTGAGATAACTTGTCAATATTTCAAGTATAAATGCTTTTCAGGGAAATTCATGCTCTAAAATGTTGTATCTGGGTTCCCCGCGAAAATTATTCGTTAAATCTGAAATGTCATATATATTATTTTTGAAACCGTTCCTGATAGGATAATTCTGAATAGATTGTTTTGAAGAATGGCCTGCCCGTATAAAAAAATACCTTTGTAAAACAGTGTTTACCGTTGATAAACACCGGTACAGCCAGGTACAGCCAAGTACAGCTAGAAAAATCCCATGTAAAAGGGGATTTATATAGATTTACCCTGGTGTGTTTCTCCATCTGATAGGCATAAACCCTAGTTTACCAGGGTTTTTATGGATATAATTTAGAAAGACGCTGTCACACTCATGTTATCTGGGGTGAAATCGTGAAGTTGAGTTAAGAAAATTAGAGACGAAATTCAGATAGGATACTCTTATTAGGGAAACTTTGATATGCGCACTAAGTGCATGGACGAATTCCTAAAAACAGATCCAAATGATGTTCATTACATGCTGTCTTCATCTCAAGAGCCTCTTGGCGAATTTATTTGCGACGATGATCTCACTTTTTGATAAGGAATGTAATATGAAACGCAATGCTCTAAATTTAAATATAGCTAAAGGCAGTACTTTCGCAATAAGAATGTCGACAATAAACATATTAAATAGACAGGAGTCTGTCACAGGACGTGAGTGTAGAGATACCATGGATCGAACATTTAAGGAAAATAGAACCCCAAATTTTTCTAAATCAAGAAATTGCCTCCTGAACACGACCAAGGATTTTTGGGGTGATTTGAATTCCTTAACAAGTGATGCATCATCGTTAGACCAGAATTCCCCAAAACCAAATATCAATGAATTCTACGACCGTTGTAGACATTTGAATGAATTATCTGCAAGTGAGGCTCAGCGTTCAAATTATTGAACTCTTTGATGAATTATGTCATTCTCGTTTAAACGAAGAGATAACAGAAATTTAAATTGAAAATTCCATAAAAAAAATATTTAAAACGCAAAAGATGTGGGAATCGATATAATCAGAACGGAGTGCCTAAAGTCCACGGCGGCGTTCATGATACCATTATGTAAACTTCTCTTTATAAACTTGATTATGGATACATGATTCTTCCCACTTGGATGGTCATTAGATGTTTTACCAATTTACAAAACATCTGGGGACCACGAAAGCACAGACACTTACCGAGGCATATCTCTACTATCTTAACCTGTAATGCAGAACTATTCACTCAATCCAGAATAATAGATTATAGATTTTTCCAACGAGTTGAAGTTGATTGCCGAAAATTAGACAGGCTTCGGAAAAAAACACTCCACAATCGACAATTAATTCATTTTGAAAAATGAAACAAGTTGATAAATTGTCCCATATAGTCATTGGATACTTCAATGAATACTTGGTTTTGAGTTGTTTCAATATCAAGTTTGTGTTTTGCAGGGAATGTGAGGTATTAATATGTGGGTTCTTGAACATTTCTTGTATGGGAATTTGGGTATAACTGGCTGTTTCCTTGGTTATGCATCGCATGGGTTGGTCTGGAAGTTGAAGTTCTGTATCCCTGATAAACAGGTTGAGTTGTTTAGGGCGTTTTGCGATTTTCCTAATGTTGTGACCCCAGTTGAGTTTGAATTCAGTTATTTAGTTATTTTTCTGAAACATGTACAGATCTATTTGCGGCTAAGTACGGCAATGATAATAATTAATATAGACGCTGAGATTGCTGATATAGTAATTTGGTAGTGGTCAAAATGTTGTGTTTATGCTCTATTGATTGCATAAAGGCGGTTACATACAACTGTTTTGTGGGAGGAAGTACTTTCGGAATTGAGATTTTGGGTGGTAATTTATAAATTTGGGAAAATATGGGTTGCCATTGTTTTAGGGTTGAAAAGTGGAAGTTTGATTGTGGTTGAGTGATGTGAGTTTTAATGTTGATTTGGGATGAGATTAAAGTTATGAATGCGATTAATCGAATCTAAATTCTTGATTTATTATGATAGCAACTGACTGTGAAAGTGTGCGGTTTAATAGTTGTGAATGCGATTAATAGTATCTGGGGTGAAGTTGCTATGAAGTGTGATCGTACAAAAACAGTTGAAGCGGGGGTTGTATTGTGTATGATTGAATTCTTGATTTATTACGATAGCAATTGTGAAAGGGTGCGATTCAATAGTTGAAATCAGCCAGCGTGATGGTGCATGTTGGATCTTGAGCTGAGGGTAAATTACGATAGGACAGTTATTTTTTGTATTATGTATGAAGATATCTAATAAACAGTTGTGATTAGGAACAGCCATTAATATGACGTCTTGTATTTTGCAAAATGGTAGTTGATTTTGGACACAAGGATGATCTTAACCTGTAGTAATATATTTCGATCTGTCTGGTGATAAGATGAGGTAATTATCTTTTATATCCAAGATGGCTAGTATGTGTTGATTTTGATGCGATACTTCAGGATTTAAAGGGTTAAGTGGATACAACATTGGGATTCCACATTAAATGTCAAAGTTTAACCTAATTTCAGATAAATAAATGGTGATGGTAATTATTAATTTGTCATCCGTAAATATTGTATGAGTTTTTAAGTGTTGGTAATATTTGGCAATATTAGAATCAACTGGAAACGGGATTTGTAAATACGATGGTAATTGCTATTGAATTTTTTAAATGCCTATCAGAGTATGTGTGGTGGGATTATCTCTGGAGTAAGATTGTATGTAATTAAATATGCTATTTGTGCTTTGTCAGAGGTAAAATTTAGCTTGTTTGACATCTTGTTGAATTTTGTGCAGGATTATCAAAAATATTGAGTAAACAATTGTGAACATTTCGACTGTATGTTGAGCTTCGTTTCGAAGCATCATTTCAATTTGATCGACAGCTAGTGACAACTTGTTAATTTGCTGTCTATTCTCTTTAGTATTTGATCGAGTAATGTTCGTAATGGAGTATGCCACTTTCGTGCTGTGCTATAATTTATTTAGATTTCTATTTAAGGTGCGGATATTGTCCTCAACATGTTGAATGTCAGACATGGATGGGGTTCCGAATACAAATTCAGCTAAATCTGAAATAATTGGAATTATTGCCCTTATTCTTTTTGTTTCGTGAATTCTGTAATAGTTGTTGTACTCTCTTTTATGTATAGGATTTTTTTGATGGCCGTTAGTAATTCGGTTTGTATGTTTACCATTATGTTGAGACAATTGAAGTTGAGTTGGTAAGATTTAATATCAAATGGTAGTTTGTATGTATGTGCTCTTATGGAATTTTGAACATATTTTATTGAGGTCTATTTGGGCCTGGTGAGTATTACTTGCAATGTTCATAATAAACTTATAATATGGAGATAATTTTATAAGGAAGATTAATTCCCAATTTTCGGTCGATGTTAAATTTGTTTTGCAGTGGGCGATCATATTTTTACGGGGTAACATGGGACTGGTTGAATTTACTTGTGTCACACCCATAATAGGAATTGATAGGCTTCAATCTTTATTTTGTGATTATCTATAATTAGAAAAGATATACGTGCGTGTCAGTTTGAGAGAGTTGGGTATATAGCAATGAGTATATAAATACTATCTGGGCTAAATTGCAGATCATTTTCGGGCATTGCGATATTTGTAAATTATGAGTGAAAATTTAAAATCTTTGGAATTACGTGTGGCAGCTGCTAATTTAGATGGCCTAGGGTATTTTAATGTCGAGGTTGATTCGGGATACCTGCCTTACGTGAATGGTCGAATATGCGATCAATTTGAGAGGGCGGCCGAGGCTAATGATAATGGGGGGGGTCGTCAAATAGCGACCGTGCCCTATGTAGTTTATTGTTAGAGGAAAATACGAGATGCTATTTGACATTAAACTTACGATGTCAAATTAAGGAAAAGAGAAGGAGATTGGAGAAGGCTTGGTCAGCTGAGGAGAATGACTAGTGATTTTGGATCAATCGGGCCATATGGATTACCCTAGGTTGTTGCCAGAAAGTTGAGAATGAGTGGGCCCATTGTTGTTTGCCGGATTGTGTGCCTGGTTATTTATGCAGGCAATGTCCGACTGTTGATAGTGGTTTCATTGTAAACCGCCGTGTACCATTTATGGTCCAGAATGTGCTATACAATTAGATAGAACGTGGGTGATATGACTTATGTAATGATCCCTAATTGAATGTTGATTAAAATTTAAGGTCATTAAAGCGCGTGATGTATAATTTACTAGTTCTTCCAAAGGGAGGATTTGTGTCAGAAATTATTTTCCGTTATCCCTGGCAGAACGAGTTTATAAACGTATATGTGTGGGAGTAGTTGAGTAGATGCTTGACATGGGTTCCTTGCATCGCGTCTCCTTATTTAATAGTGACTTGTAACATATTTTATTTGGATTGTATACCAAAGGGAATGGGGCAAAAGTTTTTACAACTTATGATTTCTTTTATAGTGATGGTTGTATGAACTTATGTTGGAAATATGGTTGGTTTGAATTATAGATTGCGATATATATATATATATATGAATAATTTGTAATAATTACCATAGGATGAGTTTGTTCCTTTAGGATTGATGATAGTTCCATGCTTGGGATGAAATGTTGATTTACGGATGTGGGAATTACATGTGAATATTGAGCCTATTTTGGCTTGATTTGTGAGGGGGTGTATTGGAAGTTACATGTATGTAATAGCGGCCATCTGTTAGCCCAACATGTATCTGGGATTTCTCCTGCATGATCTGTGCATGCCATTATACCTGTGGCTAATGGCGATATTTGTGTGGGGTTATAATTATCGCTAGTTACATGTATGTAATAGTGGGCTTCTGTTAGTCCTGAACATGTATCTGTGATTTTTCCTGCACAATCTGTGCATGGTATTATACCTGTGGGTAAGCGGCAAGATTTATGTGGGGGTGTATTGCAAGTTAAATGTATATAATAGCGGGCTTCTGTTGGCTCTGAACATGTATCTGTGATTTTTCATGCACGATTTGTGCATGGTACTAAAACACAATCCTTTTCAAATTGGTACTCATATGTTGGAAACGACACAACAATATACATATCTTGGGTTGAAACTAGCGGCGTCTGGCACTTTCTCACACGCATTAAACGATTTAAAGATTAGAGCATCGAGAGCTCATTTTTCACTACAAAGAACATGTGACGACTCGGCGCCCATTGATGTCACATGCAAACTTTTTGATTCTTGTGTAAAACCGATATTGACTTATGGGTCTGAAATATGGGTTGACTATTCAGAAAGCCGCAAGGAAAATCCCATTTATTTAGGAACACATCTAATATGGCTGTACTAGCCGAAATGGGTAGATTTCCGATCTATATCAATGTATTAAGGAAAATGATACTCTATTGGCTTCGAGCAAACACTTTGTGTGAGAAACGATTGGTGTATAAATGTTTAAAATTGATTTCTTGTGATGCGGATAATGAGTGGTTACCGTGTATTAAAAATAACTTATATAAATATGGATTTGGGTACGTGTGGGAATCACCGAAATCGGTCAACATAGATACTTTTGGGGAGAAATTTCAATCCCGATTACAAGACCATTTCCGACAAGCATGGTGGCACCTTGATATAAAAGGTGCATGTGCAGAAAATAGTAAATTAGAATTTATGGGTAAAATCAAAACAGATTTTGAAACAAGGGCTTCTTATTTAACAACGTTATCTCGAAATGAAAGACGTCCACTATCGAAACTTGTTAGAAATAGAAATAGGCAGACATGTGAAACCTAATCCATTCCCCGTAGAGGAACGAACTTGCAAACAATGTAGTCATAATATTCCCGCTAAAGATAAATCCATCGAAGATGAGTCTCACTTTTTATTACACACAATCATAGGCAAGTCTTTGCAGTTACGCGAAGAATGTGATATCAAATTACGATGTGTTAGACGAGCGCCAAAAGCTTCAAGAAATATTAAAATCTAATGATAAACAACTGAGCAGAGCTCTAAGTAAATATTTAATTGAAGCCGAAATATTACGACAATAACACTGTAATCACTCAGCACAAATATTCTAGTCATATATTTTATTTGCATGTTTATGTATGTATTTTTGTTTTTCTTTCTTTGCCATATCCTGTATCCGTTTAGCGATTGCGCAATAAAGTATATATCTATCTATACCTGTGGGGAAGCAGCAAAATTTGTGCAGGGGTGTATTTCTTGTTGCATGTATGTAATAGCGGGCTTCTGTTGGCTGCATGTTTTCTGCATGTTTTCTATTTTAATATATATGAAAAAATTGTTTTATTTCATTTATTTTAAAATGCGAGTTTTGTATCTATTAGTCCAGGAGATATTTTTCACTTGTTAACAAGAAAAAAAAGTGGCCGCAGAGACTCCAGACAAGATGGCGTCCATCATGGCGGCCATTTTCTTTATATGCACCAGGTCTCTTTGCTCGCCGTTATAGTAAAGATGATATCACATGCGGTCTTGTTTTTCGCTCGATTCGTTATGCTAATATAAAACCCTTACAAATTAGCCAAAAATCCAACACCAGAATCCAATATGGCGGCCAAGATGGCCGCCGAAATGTGAAAATATGCTATTTTTCTGACATTTCACCACCTTTCGTTTGTCTTTGTTGGAAAATATTGGCATTTTGGCATGATGTTATACATTTATCGTATAAAAAGTCATTGGCGAAGACATGGGGACCATAATATACATTCATTGTGGGATATATTTGTCCGTTATCACGTTTTCCCAAATGCCGGTATAATAGGTCAAAGCCGAATCAACGCTAATAACGTGATGTAATGTTATTGAATGTTATTGCTATCATAATATCACCCATGCATATATATGTACAGGAGATAGTCGAACTAGGATTCCTCTTATACCTGAGTTGAGAAATATTCACCCTAATCCAAGATGGCGGCCAAAATGACCATCAGAAATAAAAAATCGCCGAAAATCGCTGATTTTAACATCAGTGAGCATTATTGTCATGATAAATCCACACCTACTTACTATTGTGAGTTGTGAACACTTAGGCGAATAACGTTCCTTGTACCATATCCAAATAAAAGTCCCCCAAATCCAAAATGGCGACCACAATGACGGACAGATTTTGAAAAACACAGAAATTCCCTCATATTAACACCATTGGGCATTATTGTAGGGACAACTCCACCATGCTTACAGTTGAGTTGTAAATACTGAGGTGAAGTAATTACCTTACATCTCATGCAAGAAATGGTTTTCCAAATCGAAGATGGCTGCCAAAATGTCGACCGAAATTTGAAAACACGCCTGCATTCCTTTACTTTCTTACGATGGGCATTATTGTTTTGCGATGTCTACCCACCATTGCATGTTGATGTGGAATATTGATATGAAGTATTCATTCGGGTTTGGCAATTGATACTCACAGTCAAGATGGTGGCCAAACTGGCGGCCAGAAATTGAAAAGAAGTCGATATTATCACATGCTAATTTCAACTTTTTGTCATAATATCGGTATGTATAGACGAAACTGTACATAAACCATATAGAGGCAACACAATATGCTCTAATAAACATTCCGTTTCAAACAACCGAACATCACCAAATTCAGAACACAACCATCGAAGTATTCCGAACCAATCGAATTTACCAAATATCGAAACGCTCTTTATTGAATTCCATACCACATCACAATCTATAAACAATGAGACCACCACACACGCATACATTTTAGTCTGTATAACACAGTACTATATAAATAATTGCTCTATTGCTAATCCCATTTGTTAATCATAGACTTGCTATAATGCATTAACATAGATTTACCAAGTGTGGACCATTCAGGAAATTCAACCCTTTAATTAGTCATCACAATTCAACAGTCTTTCGCTTATTGTGATTAACAAATAACAAGGGTTAGTCTTATTTATCAACAATTGTTGATTATAAGATAACAATATCCTGATTGTTATCACATGCAATATTATAAAGTACTCGATTTCTCGGGTAATTCTCAGTAATTCAGCAATTTTATACAGCACTCTTTATCGGCTGAATTTTTAACTCGATTTGTCGGGTAATTATCAGTCATTGGAAATTTTATACAGCACTCTTTATCAACTAAATGTGTAACCTGAATTCTCGGGTCACCATCAATCAATAAACAATTTATTTTTACTTTTCATCAATCTCAATTAGCACCCCAAAATTTGTTAGTAGCTATTCACAAACAAAAACAACATTCACTAACATATATAACATATACATACAAACAAACACATATACAGACAGACATACCATATATATAAACAGGTAACAAGCATGAAGTCAGTTCCACATGCTCACACGAAGATACATACGACCATAATTTAAATTATATGATCCGATGGTATCCCGTTCCAGCTTGCGAAGGCCAGCGATTTAGTCGTGGACAAATCCGGGTCGTCATCCCAATTCTAACTCAACCCGGGTCACAACCTTTGGAATGTTAAAATGAAAACACTCTGTAAACAACTCAACCCGTTTCTCAGGGATACAGAACTTCAACTTCCAGACCAGCCCATGCGATGCATAACCAAAGAAAGAGCCAGTAAATGTCCAAGTTCCCAGACAAGAAATGTTCAAGAACACACAGATGAATACCTCACCTTCCCTACAAAGCACAAACTTGATATTGAAATGGATCAAATTCATCACCATGAAAAAACTCAAAACGAAGTATTCAATGAATACAATATCATAATATTAGTAAAACAGTCAATTAAAACCACCCAGCCCTTCAAGAATGCCAGTGCACATGCACAAATAACTTACAACAGTCATTTTAATCACCATCACTCATGTCCAATGACAGACACGCGTGCTCGACAATTTATCTATCTGTACATACTTAAGTCATCAGGCATTATTGGAAAGCCAATTTAAACAATCGCACCTGTGCTGTAAGCAATTCGCTCGCCAAGTCCATCATCGCTCAAAGTCTATAATGAATAAGATTGATTTGACTTAATGACCAATTAATGACCGCTGATTATCATGATACAACGCTATATGTCACATGTGAATTACACGCAATCACAATGTATCTATTTTCACTATGCTTACGACCACCAAATTCGCCAAACACAATTTGCCAACACGTGGCACAAACACGTTTCCTATATGTTAACCATTTATCATGACCACAATGATTAATCATTTGCCAGTTTCCAGTTAACAATATTCGCCTTCAAACTAAATTTAACGCTGTCCTCTCCAAATATGGCTACATGGCCAAATAAGGATTCGTATCATGAATTTTTCTGCAAAGCACATTAAAGCAAGCATGAACGATTGCTGATGCAAACATTAAATATTGCAGAAGAAATTGACCGATGCCTTGTCTGATTTAACACCCTTATTAACATTAGTATTTCTTCAGCTATGGGGGTGAAGCATGTTTCATTTGAGTCAAGAAACCCACGTACCTCTCTCAACGCAGTCATTATATTTATATTTTTCTCCTAGTCGATTTCCATATATGCCTCGTTCGTACTGGAATTCCACATCGTTTGTAATCACAATTTATGTAAACAAACATCTTTCATTTGTCATCGGCATGGTGTTATAACCTAATTGTCTATAAATAAAACATGATTAATAAATCATGAATACCGGTAAGTACCGTGTACCAAATTTCAATGTATCCACTCACCAAATATATGATAACAAAATAATGTAAAAAAAAATTCTGGTGATTATTGTTGTAGTCAATTATTTAAAAAATAATTGAATAGTGTTTTAGAAAACTATTGAGATTTGCCGGGTGGGTTCCTCGACTCAAATAAGATATGTTCTACCCTCAAAATCGAAGAATAGTGAACTAACTGCATTAAATGGTGACCTCAGACTGTACAGAAGTTACAATAACGTTAAGAGAACTCCGTCACATTTCTTTCTCATGAAAATTTCATGCGAAAGAAATGTGATGGAGTTCTCTTCACTTTATTATTATAAATATACATGTATGCTGCAATCTAAAATATCTCCATGCTAACTATCTTGAGTGTATCAAAGGCAGTTCATTTCCCTTGGATAGACACAAAATGATGAACATAGTTAGTACGAGATATTTTGGATTGCGGCATACATGTATAAAAGCAAGTTATATGTTTCACATGAGATTTGTACTAATGCATCCCATGTATTGTATACTCATTATTGTATTGTTATTCCTGGAATATATCAAAACTTACATTACATGTGAAAGCACGCAATTACTTTTACTATTGTTGCCAGTACTTACAATGTACAAGTACCATATGTTCTACTTGGGGAGACCATTATAGGTCGCTCAGTGGGTTTAGTTTATCGAATTGTTGCAGTTACACAATGTGTGATGCTTTGTGGGCTCTCTGAGAATGGGGGCTCCTTGATACATTTACGTGTACTGGGAAATGTGTATAGTCCTTCAGATCAAATTGGCTTTTTGGATAAAAACAAAGCATCAATAAGTCCATTCAATTGGAACAATTTGAATGACATTTAAAGCAGAACAATAACTTGAACAAATGCATGATGTCACATAACCATTAACTCAATCATGTACAGCGCATTATTCAGAGTGGTCATTACTAATAGTTCGTGGGTTTTGTTGTCGGGAAATTCGATAGTTTGAGGGTTCAGTAGTCAAATGGTTCAATTCATGGTACCCGGGTTTGAAAGTATCTATTGTGTTGACAATACATTAATGTAGTCATTTATATCCATGTATGCTACTAATCGTCGAATCAGTGCTATAATGTCGTAACTCACATTTTCAACTTTCCGAGAAAATGAAGGTTGAAGTTTTCAGACAACATTTCTCCTAATGTTGACAAAGCATGACGTATTGTTGTATTTATCCCGATGAAAACTGACATTAGCTGTCCATTGAACCACATATTTTTTCTGTTTACTTCCTCGTTTTCTTTTAAAAAGCAATAACTTGTTTGGAGATACAACCTTTTGCATACGCCAACGACGACTGGTTTCCGTGCTATACGGAAGTTGTGTTAATAAATACAGATTAAGCTAAATATGGTGGCAATCGCATGTGTCTATGAACTAAAAAGTGCCTATTCTACATTATGAATATTCACTCATGTGCATCATCATACAGAAATTTGTGGAACAATCACAAAATTTAAATCACCAAATGATCACGTGACTAACATGGAGATACGACCATATAACACACATTTGAGAATGTTCAAACACAAAACAGAAGTCACGTGGACAACCTGAAGCATCCGATTGGCTGCTGTTGGACATACGACCTTATAGCACGAATAATTGTGAAGATTGCTGGAGATACGACATTTGTGTCACTGGTTTGTGGGAATATTTGCCATCCAATGCAAAAACAGTTTGGCGCATCGGATTGTATTTTTTCTCACAATTCGAATGATATCAAATACTCATTTCCCGCCAAAATAGAGTTACGACCTTATAGCACTGATGCGACGTAATATTACTCTCATACAAAATAAATTACTCGAGACATAACATGTACTGTCCATATATATGTACACAAATAAATGCATTTTTTATCCAATTGATAGTTTACACATACATGTATTGATGCTTTGGTGAAGATATGTTGTGTGTAAATGGGTGTCTATAATTATACCTGACTGCATCGCTAGAAACTGAGCATGAAAATTACAAATTTTGAGACAATGTAGACTCTTACCATAAGGTATTGTCAATTATCTTGTATTGATGTTTTACAGTATAGAGCAAGACAATGGTTGGCTCTCTTTACAGCTATATATGGCACAATGCTTCATAGAACTAAACGATTTGACTCTACTTCATCTCATAATGTCTTGCAATATCTTAGCGTGAGACTAAAAGGGTTGAGCTTCTCTACAAGTACACACACAGTACTTATGTTGCATTATGTTATCAGATATAATTCCAGACGAATGTAAACTAAATATTTCAGAGTTACATGGCATGAAATTAAATAATTTACAAAATTAATTTATAAGCGCACGCAGTACTGGCCGCACACACTCGACGCTGGGAGAGCCGAACTGTAATACCGTTCCTTTGAAAATTAGTCTCTTAAAAATTGAATGACCTTTGACATGCCCTATTGAACTCTTGGTATCGTCTTTCCGAGTCATCTATGTAGTGATTGTATGATCGCGTTTATATTAACCAATTAGAATTAACGTTGTTCACAAACAGTTGTTAGGCGAGTAATGCTAATCAAACAACTGAAAATTGCCACCTCGGATTATTATTTCCACTAATTACCAATTAACACACACGAGGTGGACGAGACAAACCTGCTAACATTTTGATATACAAGGTGAGTACATGATCAGTATCGGAGGTAGTATATAGGCCTTGTTTTACCGCGAATGTAACAAATTCACCAATTTAAGGCGAGGGCAGACTGACTCTTGACCGTTGACGTGACCTGCCTCTGACTCATACTTCTATAAAGTCTCGCTGACTCAGTGACCGAGTCTCTCCTTGGGCTCAATATCATAATTCCACGATTCACTCTTGCAACAAACTGCGAAATTAAAATTTGAACGAATCAAGCATATATCTCATTATACATGTGAGTATGCTAAGCTGGCATATTACTCAACCACATGGGTCCGTGAAGATTCGGCCGAGATAAGATTCGGCTGGGAAGATTCGGCTGAGAAAATTCGGCCGGTTGTATCGGCCGAATCTTCCCAGGTTTAGATCTATTTTGGGGATTAATTTTAATAGTTTTGACGTTTTTTTTACATGTGTTACGAGATTATTTTATGTTTATAATACAGAAAGTTATTTTTGTATGTTTTTCATGAATTATGTGGACACATATTTGTATATTTCACATGAATAAATCCAAGTTATTACTTTTATGATGTTTTGTTTGTTTTTTTATGAGATTATTTTATGTTTATAATAAAGAACGTTTCAAAGTATCTTTTATAAGTTAATTAACTAATTAACTAGATCAATAGATTGGCCGAATCTTCCCAGCCGAATCTTCTCAGCCGACTCTTCCCGCGACCGAAAAATACCCAGCCGAAACATCCCGCGACCGAATCTTCCCGTTCCCAACCACATGGCACCCATGGCAAGCATACATAAGAGACCAAATAGAAATGGTTTAACAGTGCAGCCGGGTATACACTGAACATCTACAACTACCCAAGCAGTGCATCTGCTAACACACCTGCAATAGCCTTCTCTAGAACAGCGACGATTATATTCATCACTTGTCATGTTCTACAAAATCAAAAATAACTTTGTTAATATACGAGACACTGCCCCCTCACAACATCCAAAGGTCATACGTGTGTACTGTTTTTCACTGGACCCAAATACATCCGCACCTCTTTCTACCCACATACTATTGTTGATTGGAATTCTCTTGATCCTGCTATTGCTACCCTCACATACATGTACATGGACGAGTTCAAATCTGCTCTTTTTAGCGACCACTACTCCCGTAACACAACATATACCTAATCTGACTTTTTATCATATTTTAATAAATAAAATCCAAAATTCACCAAAAATATTGCAAACTAAAATGTTATAGCTACACAATCATGCACCTCCTTTCAAACTTCAACATAATGAAGGTTAGGAGAAACCTATAGATAGATAGATAGATAGATGTGCACATCGACAAAATTAATTTATAAGCAAAGTTTAGATCTTCAGGTTGGGATATAATATGGAATAGAATGACAATCTGCGGAACAGAATTTGAAATTGCGTGGAACGGCCGATATCTGGAGGAATACGTAGAATGATGGCTCCATTTGTTGTCTAACGAAAGACCGATATTGACCCCAGCCAAACATATTAACACCGCCACTGGCCGCACAACTGAAGTTTCATTATTCGGACGACGACTGGAACAGCTGTAGAAATGTATTTTTACAGTGATAACGCTACGCACACAAGCAAACTTGGTATTATAATTGAAGTTTATCATCTATTGCACAACTGCATTCTATCGATTCGAGCGAAGCGGTGATTTATGTACATATAGAGACCGATTAACCCACACATGCGAAGGTGTCACGAAACATGGAAAACTGCGTTCAAGATCAATGTTTGGAATTTAGATTTCTCTATGAATACGCTAGGAAACGACAAGTATTAGGTCTCAAATGACGCAGTGGAATACTGCGAATTCGTTTTTAGCTAATGGATGGAGTGTGTGGATAATAGGGAGTGATTTGATGGTTATGGGTAATGTGTATAGGTAAACATTTAATGATTGTACAGTCATCATTGATGTGTAAATGCAAACCCGGAGTATTAGACGAGAGTGTGGGTATATAGGGAGTGCCCTTTTGGTAACTGGTGGGATGTATATTTATATATGTCGTTGATGTCAGAATCAGAATAATTTTTTTCATGACCAATCATAACAATATATAGTACATAAAGCGTAAATACAACAAAAAGTATACAAGTCATGTGGAGGCGACATGACCTATCAGGTCGTCTTCCTGTCGCCACCCTAAAATTAAAGATATTAGTATTGATTCTTTAAATAATAAGCCCGGTCATTACATGTGAGAGCTGGTTACATCTTCGTGTATCCATTTGTTCAAGATTAAGTAAAGTCGTTATGAACAGAATTATTTATTAAATATTTCGTCTAGATTAGAATTTGTCAGTTTACCACAGCGTTCAAATTTAATGGTGCAAGTGAACAGTTTGATATGTCGTTTAGATCATAAGTGAATTCTTTTTTTAAGTTTGAAAGATAATATTAAAATATTATACTGCAAGTCACCATGCACATATATCATTAGACATATAAAATATATATACGTTAAATATAATTTACAATGTATTAGCAAATGTATAAAATCAATATTTATATTCCAAATATATATTGTCCACAGTAGTAGCACTGAACTAGGCACCTGCCAGAGCGCGCGATGTGAATGAGACATCAGTAATAACTTATTGAATTTAAATTCATCTACACCTTTCTTATATTTCAACGTCTGAAAGTGTAGATTTAGAACAAGCAATCAGTACTTGCCAAACGAAACAGTTGATGGTCAAGTGCTGCTGAAGCTGGTAACACTTGTACCCTATGCGACGTTAACAAAGTTACTGGTGATGAATTTCATTATCTGCTTGAAAGCAAGATTTTTTGCGAATTACGAAAACGATATTTGCCAAGGATAGATTTGCATAGATCGAATAATGTTGTGTATAGTTGTGTTATTGTTGAGCAATCCGGACAAAATTTGTTTGTGCATTTAACAACCAGTGAACAATTCCCAAAAATTGTCTTATTAGAAGTGGTTCACAAAAGCTAACTTAGGTCGAATATTTTGGGTAGTTTTATTAAGATTACTCCAGATTTTCGGAAAAACATGGAGAGGTATTTTTTGTGTGAATTTAATGCGTGATTTTGTTTCTCGAATTTTGCCTGCTGATCTGGTATTCATAGTCGGGTGTATGTAAATGTTAAAGCTGTTATTAAATGACTTGGGGAGGTTGGTATTCATCCAGTTGCGCATAAAAATCCACATCCGTTGCATGTAAAGGTCTTGTAATTTCAAGATGTTGTTAGTTTTAAATAAAGGTTCAGTTTGGCTATTGTAGCGTTTCTTTTGTTAATAGGTCGGATAGCTTTTTTCTGTAAAGCAACAACTTGGTTGTGGGTACCGGCATGTCCCCATAGCTCAATTCCATAGAGAATATGGGAGTGTACTAATGTAAGATACAGCACACGGAGACAGTCAAACGGAAGGAAATTTTAACTCGATTTATGGCATATAAGGAGTTACTAATTTTTCCACAAATAGCTTTCACGTGATGTTCAAATGATAGGTGTTCATCAATGTGTATTCCAATAAACTTATATGATTTCTCCTGACAGTCTGCTCCAATTCTTATGATTTGCTCTCCGTGTATTGTCAGTTTGTGATTTCCAAGTATATATGGGCCGTTTTTTTGTTGTATCAGCATATATTTGTTTTGTTTAGTGTATAGTGATAGCCTATTTTTTCGACACCATTTACTTAGTTTTGCAAGTTCATTATTAAACTTGGCATACAAATAATCAAGGTTGTGGTTTGAGGAGTACACGGTGATGTCATCTGCAAAAGGCAGTAGATTTGTGCATATCTTTTACATAAGTCAAGAAGAGAATCGACCCGGCCAATTATCCCTGGGGGACTCCACATGTAATGGGAAGTTTAGATGAAATCATACCTTCCAAATCCACATATTGAAACCTATTATTCAAATAATTACTAAACCAATGATTGGCTTTGCCTCTTATTCCATATGTTTCAAGTATTTTTTCAATAGAATGTTGTGGTTTATTGTATCAAAGGCTTTAGAGAAGTTGATAAAAGCAGAAAGTGTACAATCTTTAGTTTTCTTATTATTATTTCGACCCACATCGTTAATTAACCTCAGTATCGGGTGAATTGTGGAGTGCCCTTACGAAATCCATATTGATTGTGATAGAGGGTATCATGCTTGTTAAGAAATTCGACAAGTCTTAAACAGACAATTTTTTAACAGTTTTGGATCTCCGGATTTAAACAGAGGGATGACCCGTGCTATCTTCATAGTATCAGGAATAATTCCAGTTTCCATAGATATATTAATAATATAACTTAGAGGTTGGGAAATTTCATTGATGACACTCTTCATTAGTGAAGAAGTAAGACAATCACAGTCTGTGCTGTTTTACTTTACAGGAAGAGACCATTCTTTGTAATTCTTCTGGTGTAATAGGGCGGAAAAATGGTGTTTCATTACAGGGTGTAGGTAAGTATGAGGAAAATTGTTCCCCCATATTTTGTATATTTTCAGATTCAATGGTTCCAATGTTAGAAAAATAGTTATTAAATGCTTCTGCGACATCTTTACGATCTGATCTGATAATGCCGCCTATATTAAATGACAAAGGATATTTAATTTTTTAGATCTCTTTTGGATAATCTCTGAAATGAGTTTCGATGTATTTTTCATGTCATATTTGTATTCATTTATCATATGTTTACAATGAAAGGTTTTACTTGCTCGTTTAATTATATTAAAACATTTACAAAATTCTTTATATTTTGTTATATTCACTTCACATGCTTCCTTTAATTTTATATGAAAGAGCTTAGCTTTGTGTTCTGAAGATTTAATAAGTCCTTTGGTAATCCATGGTTTCTGTTTACTGGATTTTGTTTTTAGCTTTTTTAGTGGAAAAGCTATTTCAAAGGCATTCAAGTAGATTTCCATGAATTAATTATATGATTCATGTGGGCAGCTTTGCGTAACTACGTTATTATAATTCTCAGATACTAGCGGCCTTTTAAAACAGGATATATTTTCATCACTAAAATATAGAGATAATCTATAATTATATCTCATCATTAACTATTAAAGTGACATTTCTTTATTGCCCAATCCAGATTTCATTAATGCGACGTTTCACATTCACAACACTTCATTCAATTCAGGCAACAATTTCCGTTTCTACATCGCTTATTGCATTGATTGTATTCATTGAAGATAATCTATGTCTGACTCAAATATTAAAGTGACATTCCATCCATTTGAAATTATAATTGAACTTCCGCTGATACATATACATGTAATTACTGTACCTTCTACTTTATTTCTGCATGCATGAAAAACCCTGTACTTGTGGTAGTATGATTGCAGACACCGAGGACACGAGGGCCTGGTTGAATTCACTACGGTATGATGGTTCATTTCCATCATCAAGCTACTTATGTTATTTAATGGCGTTTTATTCTGACGTGCAGGGGTAGATAGGCTGAGACCCCACCACAGTTCAATTCACACCTGGTTCGCAGCTGTTATTTTCTGAGGTTCGAACTTTATTCATATGTTTGGACTGAACATAACCGGGATAATGTTGTTATATACATGTACATCAAATCCCCATGTATATATCAGTCTATAGCAGACTACGCCAAGATCAACCAGCCCCTATACAAAATAGATGCCATGGTGTTTTACGTGAATCCCATAGTATTTCATTTGTTACTTGTAGTCGAATTATCAATTTTCAACTTGCAACAAGTGGTCGCTCATTGAAAATAGATATTTCCATTGCTATTCACTTATTGAAATAACTATGGTATTTACTCAAAAAACACATGTAACCTCTATCTATTTTTGGTTTCGAGACAACACAATCATGTCTCCATAAATATTGGTGGAATATCAAACTACCAGGACAATTTCATCATAATTTTTTCTGAAATTTATAAATAATTATTAATTTACGGGTTGGTAGTTCGGTGGGGGCAGAAGTATTCAGCAGTCTAATGCTGGGTTTGAATAGTTCACAATATGAGCAATGTCAGTACTAGTAACCCGGCTATTAGTGACTATAGACGATTATCCCAACCCACGTTCTAACATGGTATTTTAAATGTGATGATACCGACATCTCTCCGAGTAGTATAGTACAGGTAGTACATGTACGTAACATCCTATAATTATTGTAAATATTCAACTTGATAATAACATATGTGGTTGCTCCATTGCGTGTCACGTACGATCATATTACTCTAGACGATTATAGTAATGCCTGATTCTTCGAAATAGTTCAATAATACATTTCACAATCTGAACGGTTTACATGACACCGAGATGATACCGACCAAACACCACATCTTACCCTGTGCCAATAGATTCCCACCACTCGCGTTGCATAAATTAATCACCCCTCTCACATGAAATATGAGGATCACCAATCGTGGCACCATCTACAAACTTATCTACAAACGTATACGTATATGTGATATAATATGGGGATCGGAGCTTCATAACTAAGTTGCATAACCTGTGCTCCAATTCCCAGTTGTTACTCCGTCATCATTCATTACCCCCACATCATCATTTAATTGCCAATACTGTATATATCAGGAGACACAATAAATAAGTTAAAAAAATATAAAAGGAAAAAAAATCATATGCCCGTGATATACATTTATCAAGGATAGCTGAATGTGCCATTTAGATACTACATTATGCCAATAAACAAGATGCACAGGGGCCATTTTGTTCAATAAAATGCAAACTACATGTATCTCTACAATTGATCATGTAACCCATTATGCATAATTCCCTCGTTTTCGAATACTGGTAATTGAAAGAAGCACTAAATAGATTTTTTTATTACGACGTCAGCCCTACAGTAAAATTCAGTCCACTGTGCGACATTTCTGCTACCATTTAAACAATATTTATTTCTAACATGATTTTTTTAATTGTGGCGTCGCATTACAGATCTATTATGTACGAACGATATGCAAATGTAAGCTTTTGTTCGTTATTATTATTTTGTAACTTCGAGATAGCCGTTTTTAGTTTTTTCCAATGAATATGATAAAGCCATTGTGCAAGTAAAATGATAGTCTGTATCTTAGAACTTGGTTCATATCAACTAATAAGAGCTCAACCCTACTAAGATCGAGGCATTATCAAAATTATTCATAACAAATACTGTTGGCTATTGTTACTGTTATATATTTATTTTTGCTGTTACTGAGAATATCAAAAGAACTGAATCCCTTCTGGAGAGATGTAGTATCTGCATACGCATTGATAGCTTCGGAACCCATAAATGTAGAAGATAATAAGAGTCACCTGATTTTCCATAATGTACATATGTACATATGAAAATACAATATAAACCCATAGTTTAGACAATGGATAGACAAACAGGTTTTATATATTAATGATATTTTGCGAGAGGATGGCACATTCATGAAAACAGAAGAACTATCGAGCAAATACGGTTTGAAAGTGAACTATCTCACCCTTCAAGGAGTAATACACTCCATCCCTTCAATTTGGAAAAAAATTATAAAAGCCTCGAAAAATAAATTGGAGAATATTCAAAAAAGCGAATTTGTTGGAAAAATCATACAAGAAGACAATTTGAATAAAAACCTCTATTGGAAATTCATAAACTCGCTAGTTCCACACAAACCGTGTGCGCAAGTTGGGTGGTGCCAAAAACTAAATCTCGATCCAATGCAAATTAATTGGCAATTTATCTATGCAAGAGTCTTTCAAGTTACACAAAACTGCAAGCCTTTCCATTCCAAATAAATCATAATACTTTGGTGACAAATGTATTCCTATGCACTTTTTGTGAGACAGAAAGAGAAAATATACAACATTTACTTGTTACCTGTCAAAAGGTAAAACAAATATGGAACCAACTATCGGTACTGTTGGACTCAAAATGTAATTTACAACTTCCCTCAACAACAGAAGATATACTCTTTGGGATAAGTACAGGAACAAATGTACTTGCAATAAATAGCATAATTATGTTGACAAAGCGGTATATATACGTAACAAAATATGGCAAAAACAATTTAAGTTTTGAAGCAGCGGTTCTTTTCTTTAACCAAGAGTATAACATTGAAAAACAAGCATGTAAATGGAATGTCTCACCTAGAAATGCATTTGTGAAAAAATGGGACAGTGTCCTAGATATGTTCTCTTCACTCGATCATTGAGAAGTTTCCCCAAAGAGGTTTAAAAGCCCAACATTATTTATTAATCCCAATCAATATATTGTTGACATTTGTCCCAATTATGTTAAAAAAGATTATCTATTAAATCCCAAAACCATAGTGTACATAACACAGCATAAAAGTCCATTATTACAGAACTTTGAACTTTCTTAAAACCTAGTTTCCTCTGCAGATTCACTAAGTATAAGACCAAAATAATTAGACGGAAAAAAATTCTGGCAAATATCGAGTAAAACACATTTGAGTGGCATGGCGACAAATTAATTTATACACAGAGTCATAATACACAGAGTCTATGGTTATTAATTTATGTATGAATTATGTATTAATGAAATACACCACTGTAATAATTGATAAATTGTATCAAATATATGAATAAATGATAAAAAAAATAAAAAAATAATAGTCTGTATCTTAGCATTGGTGCATATAAACTAAGAAGAGCTCAACCCTACTACGATCGAGGCATTAAAATTATTCCACATGCATAACAAATACTGTTGGCTATTGTTACTGTTATATATTTATTTTTGCTGTTACTAAACTTTCTCTTCTAAGTTGATAACACATATATCGTTATCACTTTGACTTTTATGTCCCTACATTGAGCTTTCTATTATTTAAATCTTTAATTTTGAATCTCTATTTCGAAATTACGGAAACCACATATCAGAATGTATCAAATAATGAATAAATATATAATGCACCTGGAATGATAAAGTTCACATGTTACTTGCTCAAATTATTGTTGGATACATTGTTTTGTTCGCAGTCACTTCCGAGCTGATGTAATAGACAAACGCGATTACCATGCAATTATAATGGTATATCTAATTTTCTTACCACGTTTTCATGTATCGGGATGCATGTGTGGTTGCTCAATTCCCGAGGAAGAAATTTTTTCAGAAATTCTTTTGGAACGATACTTTTCTCTATTACTTTTATGGCAACCTGAAAATGAACGAACAAATCAATGAATGGATGCACCGGGCTGACTTAGCATCACTTTTTTGTATACAGAAGTAATTCTATACGGATAATCTTAATATATAGGTGCCGTTGACCCCATATGTCTTAAAAAGACCAGCTGAGACTCCGCACGGAATGTTGTTAACACGCTGCTGCACATAAGCCAACAGAACGCTCTTTATTCATCCATCAGGAATAAATCAAATGTGAACGCTCTTTATTGTTAGTCTACCCATATACAAATGTACCCGGGTAAATCTACCCAGGTTTTTTGGGCCAAAACTCGGTTATAAATCTATCTACCAATACATCCACCAACCATCAAGACCCCATGAAACCTGGGTTTTACCATGATTAACCCAGCTGAAACTGGATAAAAACCCTGGTGTGGATAAACCTGGGTGTAGTTACCCAGGTGACCACACCCAGGTGTACCCGGGTGTTCCTACCTGGGTGCTTCCCACCCAGGTGTACTTTGGTGTTATTCACCCAGGTATACCCTGGTGTTTTCTACCTGGGTGTTTCCCACCCAGGTGTACCTTGGTGTTATTCACCCAGGTGTACCCTGGTGTTTCCTACCTGGGTGTTTCCCACCCAGGTGTACCTTGGTATTATTCATCCAGGTGTTTCCTACCCAGGTGTTCCCTACCCAGGTGTATCTTAATGTTTCCAACCCAGGTGTACCTTGGTGTTTTCTTACCTCGGTGTACCTTGGTGTTTTCTTACCCAGGTGGATTTCCCAGTGTTTCTACCCAGGTATACCTTGGTATTTTCCCCGGGTGTTTCTACCAGGGTATACCTCGGGTATTTTAAGCAGGTACCACTCGCTTATATTTTACCCTGGTGTGCCCCATCATTTTCACCGAGATGTATCCCAGGTATACCACTCTGTTATATCCTGGTGTTGGAACACCAGGGTTTATCAGGGTGATTGCACTTGGGTTAAACCTGGGTTAAAATACTGGGGTACACCAGGGTATATTTATGAGTTGAGCCTGCTTAAGAACACCTGGGATATACCCTGGTAGAAACACAAGGGGAAACACTTGGGTCGAAAACACCAAGGTACACCTGGGTGGAAACATTGAGATGTACCTGGGTTAGAAAACCCCAAGGTACACACATGTAAAGAAACACCAAGGTACACCTGGGTAGGAAAACCCCAATGTACAACTGGGTGGGAAACACCAAGGAACACCTGGGTGAATAACACCAAGGTACACCTGGGTGGGGATACCAAAGTGAAATGATGAGGATGGCAATGCAGTAGATTTGGATGGGATGCAGGGGTATTGTTATCAATGGAGTTGTTTTAGTATAATAGAACATTAAGGAAACTGATTGTGGAGCAATACAAATTTATTCAAGATCAACAAACTAACTAAAGATAAAATACATGTATAGAAACACATGTAATACATAAATATATAAACTCGTTAAAGGTACTCAATCCGATCAGAGGGTCCTATATTACTATTTCTTTGGCTTTGGGGGTAAACAATATTTGATTCGAGTCGAGGAACCCATCAAACAAAGCTCAGAGTTATTAGATATTGATTTTTGATTTGTTATTTTCTCGAGATGAGTACTAATAATTGCCCCTAACTCCGTAATTTGCTCGAGATGTGTACACCAGAAACACTATTCAAACAGACAAGGATGGATAACTCTAAAATCAAGTGGTAATAATAACGCAATTTTGATCGTGTTCTGGGACAGAAAGTATAGAACTAACAAAACTTAAAATATCGATATCTGATCAACCTGAGCTTTGATTGGTAGGTTCCTCGACTCGAATCAATTACCCCCCCCCCCCCCAAAGCAAAAGAAATAGTAATATAGGACCCTCTGATCGGATTGAGTACCTTTAAATTGCATGGGTTAAAACTTACTGTCAAGAGTTGGGTTAAAATTTTGATTAAAAACACTTATAAATTCCCTGTTCATACTTGTATATGGTATGTTAGGCAAGTTCCATGAACATGTAGTTGCAATGTATACCGGTACATGACATACCGGTGGACACAAAAATTATTATTTTAGTTCCAATGGCATTTACAAGTATACATGTACCTTGCAACTACATCTAGAGTGAGGTAGTTTTGTCTCATTTAATCTTTCTAAATGGGTTTCTCCCTTTGAATGACATAAACTAATGTGAGTATACACATGGGCTCTGATGTGAAATACATACTGTATGTATACCAAAAAAATCATTATTTCTTAGTCTAAGGACAATTGTTTCCTGTCATTATCTTACTGCTTAAAAATATAGATTTGTAATAGTATGCTGTAATGCTCCAGAAATAGCCATATTTTGTCCTGGTTCATAAGAACACATTATTTCTTAGTGTTAGAATGACATGTTGACTGTTATTATCTGACTCATAAACCCCCAAATGTACATGTAAACAGAACATTTGGGAAAGAGACACACCATCTTTATCCTTTTATATATCGGTAGCAATTGATCAGATATCAATATATGCTATAAATAGTATTCAGATGGTAGAGATTAAACAATTACATTAATTGCACCAACTCGAAACAGTGAACATACCCTGTATAATACAGACTATAATCAAGGAAGGTGTCACACATACACACCCCACCCCGCTTTGGTATGCGATATTCAGGCCATTTTCAGGTGGTATGCTATATACATACCCAATGTTATCTGGTACTAGGATTTCACACGGCAATATACCCGGCATTCAGGATTCAGCAAAAAGGCTGGTATGCAGATATTATAGCACAAAATTAAATTTTGAGTATTTTCCAGCCCAAACAGACCCAAGTGATATATTTTTATCTAATTCAGTATAATACCTCTTGATATGTTGGATACTATTCCAGCAAATGTGAGAACACTGTTAACTGGTGTTCGGTATTCATGGGTGGTACATGGGTAACACCTTCATAAAGGCCAATCACAATTGAATAGACCAGTCTGGAAGGGGTCGCCGCCTCGCCCCCTCAATGCCAGTTAATGTAAAAGGTTGAATCATGCGTACCAGTTACAAGTAAGAAAATATTGAATGAAAACTAAAATTAAACTAATAATATAGTTTTCATATACATGTACTAGTATTTGCTGAAGTTGTATCCATAACTTCTACATATACTATAAATAATAGACTGAATTACATCATAAATGTCATTTGGCCTGGTAAATAGTAAAACAAAATAAATTTTGTGCCCGAAAATCTGCGAACCGGCCTTTTTGTTGAATCCTGAATACCGGTTAAACTGTGCAAATGAATTCCGACTACCAAATTAGCAGAGGGGTATGAATCATGCGTACCGCCTGAAAATTGTACTTAAATGTTTTCAATTTACTTCATTTACAAGTACATGTACCTGCAAATGTAGCTGATTCACCTAACAATTTTGTTTATCTTTAAATATGTGAGATCCAACCGAAAATCATTTGAGTACTGTGCATTAGTCCGAGAGTTTGATAACCTGGGTGTTTAATAGGGACCTACATAGACTCCTTCATTTGGGTATTTTTACTTATAATTGGGAGGTTTTATCATTTTTGGTTCGTGCGAAGACCTCTTTTTATCGTGCGGGAAAAGAGAGACATTCAAAACGCGATTTCGTAATTCGACGCATTTTTAGGCTCACTTGCATTTTTAGTACCATATGCCAACAACGTTAATAATGTGCTATGGGATACCCCGATAAATAAAATAATTGTTGGCAATTTTCTAGTCACCTCTGTCAAGGTCAAAGGTCAAGGTCAAATTAGATATGCCAAATTTGCATAAATTGGACTAAAAAAATGTTTTTAGAACATTTTCGAGTGAAAGGGCTTAGACCGCCAGAAAATTTGTGTCCACATTAATGTTTCCCTCCCCATTCCTCTAATGTTGATTGGGTTGTCAAATGTGTTGCCCATAACAACAGTTGCTATGCAATTAAATTACCCTAGCAACGAGACCAAATTCTAACTTTAACCGTTTTATTTTTATGCCAAATATACCAAACTTTGCATATTGTTCACAATTTATTTGTTACTTGGCATATGTGCTTCAGCCGAGTTCCGGGTCAAATACGACGAATGACGTAACACAAAACAAAACGCATTTGTTGACACAAACAGCGTTTGAAGAGTTTATTATTACATAAAATGATTGTTATTGATTAATTATTGATTGATTATTGATATTTATTGTTGCATATTGGCTGCTATCAATATTTACACAAATAAAATTAATTATTTCTTATAATTGCTCCTTTGGTCAACTTTGACTATCGGAAAATGAAAATGAAAATATGCCGCTGAAAAAAATGTAATCGATATTTAAGTCTCATCCTTTCGGCAACATGGACTTGGTTTTAATTACTTAAATGATTAATATAGTAATTTGCCTTTTATCTGTGATGAAATGAGAAATGGTAATTGTCTTTTTTTGCTAACATTAAATTAAATTAAATAAATTAAGTAAAATACAGTAAAATTATTTTTTTAATTATTGTTTATTACATTTTTGCGCACGTTGGCATCTCTCTGAGTGCATTCTAGTTACAGTTACTACCACTTGATTTTAGAGTTATCCATCTTCATCCGCAATCTGATTAGATCGAGTACCTTTAGATATAAATGTAAATTACTAAAATATAAACTTGTAAAAAAGTACAATTGGGTCCATCTTCAAGTTGGAATGGAAGTGAAGTACTCGCTAACAGTCAAACTATTATAACATGAAGTTTTAACTTCATTGTAATGTGCACAGCATACATCATCCAGAGGTGGTACAGTACATGTGAATCCTCTCATGGAATCAAAGTGCTGTCAAAATCTTTGAACTTTCCATATGCTGTGTGAATATACTGTACATGTACTAGTAGTTTTAATGTTCAGAGTCCAGTGTTCATCTGTCCCATTATTTTGACTGTTCAGTATTATTGGTTGGGGTGTTCCAACTTGATGCAATTGCGTAAGTACGGCTACATGTTGGACTACCTCTTGGCTTTCGGGTAAATGTGACGTCTCAGAATCTTGCCAACTGCATGTAGAAATAAATACTAATATTCATTGACAATGTGTTTTAATTTGCAATTTTGATGACTAATTCAAGGCTAGAACTTGATATAATTTTTTTGTATTGTTGACATCTGTTGTCCACTGCCGGGAATCTGTATATGGTATCACTACAGGATCCTGACAGATGTAGTAGCACACATGATGTTGGGCCCTGCCGATACGTTAGTGACATATCACTGCCAAATGCGCTCAGTTAATGCACCGTACCAGTGTAACTGAATTTACATACATGTACCGTACAACATAACATTATCACAATATTCTTCTTCTGTTCCAACCGCTGCAGCAATTTGCGTAATGTCAAACCTCGATGATGGGAGCCAAAAGTCTCTGGCATGAAGACAATATAATTTTAAAACAGTATACATATACTCTTCCAGACACTCTTATTTCTTTGTTGTGGTGATGCGAATGGTCATCGCTTTAAAGTTTCCAACTTCCAAGTCGATTGGCTAATTAATACTAATTTATACAGTACAGTTGTAGTCCTAGAGTACAGGTACTAGTACTGATCTGAAGCCTGTAGATCAAACTTCTCAGTTGCATATCAGTAATTAGTGACCCAGTGGTTTTCATTCGTGCCATAATAGCCATTGAGTACCGGTACTGGTACTGTCATATTCAGTCCGTTTCCTGGTCCTCAAATTGGAAATATAAATAATTTTGACAAGACTTTTCTTTTGATTTTATGCGAACATCCATATGAATAAAATCGTTGAATCTTGTATTTAATTCACAATATATCCGATTTGTATCGATCATTTTCTGTTGTCAATCCATGTTAATTTGCGACAAAATTACTATTAACGGGTCTTTTTCTGGTGGTTTATAGAACGCTAACTCTTTTGCGCGCATTTCACGTTGGAAGAATATATTTAGTTTGCCGAACGAAACGAAACGAAACGAAATCTTAAAGATTAAAGGTTACAAACTGTAATTCTATGCCCTAATATTTTTCTGTTCATTTAGGGTCTAATATAATATAGCTCCCGACTCATTTTAAGTCACTCATATTGTAAGCAATGTCAATGCGAAAAAGTGTCCGTGTAGACACTAGGCAAGATGGCGTCCAATATGGCCGCCGTTTTTTTCCTGTCGAGTCCCTAAGTCAATTCGATGCATATTATAGTGAACACATCTTGTCTTGTGTATACAAATGTATATACTTATGTGAAGCTAAGATGTATTGCCACATTTTAAGGTAAAATTGCCGCCAAAATGGCTGCCGGAAATTTTGACGTTTTTACACTAATATCTTGTAGATTAGTTTCTGCTCTATGGAATTGGTTCAGAATAAGGAGTTTATTTTGTATCGTTCAAGATAATGATAATCGAGCAATGAAATGTGCCATTCATTTGGGTCCCAGCCCCTTCAGAGCCCTCAAAAATTCGATTTTACAGAACGCGGAAAGAAATTTGTCATTTTGTCTCAAAATGGCGACCAATATATGGAAAACGGTGAATTTTTCCCTAGCATGCCATTTAATCGCTTACGAGCTGTGGCTGATGAATAACCTTATGTCTTATATACATGATGCTAACAATTCTGATGCACCTTAGTTAATTGTTATTAGTGTAACTACTGACATTACAAGAACAAATCTGATTCTTCCATCACAAGCTTGACATCGAAATCGTCAAAAATAACAACCAGGAGGTTAATATGTGGTCACATGTGAGGTGCGGTAGAGGGGTAATGTCACAAGAGCTATACTCGACCTTCACCACATAATTTCACCACATAACTTGTAAGCGATTTCATACCATGATGTGGCAATTTTTGCCTTTTTTCAAATTTTTGTTGCCATTTTTGCAGCCAGTTCGGGACAAAGTGACAATTTTGATTAAATTGAGTTACAATATTTATAGGTAATGGTATGCCTCAATTGCGTTGCACAGTTATGTTCATTTCTTGTTGAACAATTAATAGAATCACAATGGTGATTTTTGGTGAAATTTTATACCACGTTCTGTAAACAATTTGATATTTGAGGGACCGGAAGGGCTGGGACCACAAGAATGTCATATGTTATTGCTTCAATGATCAGTTAACATGAAAAAAAATAAATAATAATAATAGTCCCAACTATGAACCAGTCACATACATAATTAACTTATATAGAAGATATCGGTGGGAGAAAACATAACATTTTCCACTTCCAGCTGCCATTTTGGCGGCCATTTTGGAATGAGCAATTTTGCCCTAAAATGCGGTATTGTAACTTCACAAAAAATATATACATTTGTATACATATGACAACATGTTCTCACTTTAATTTGCATCAAACTGGCTAAGTGACTCGTAAGAAAAACTGTGGATCTACATGGTATTAATTAATTAATTAATGTAATGGTAATCCAAACTATACATGTGAAATATGTTGTTGTCATTCAAGGTTTGAGCACCAAGGCTTGGTCGAAAATACATATTCAAGTTCGCTTCTGTTGGTAACTTTTTTCCCATAATGGATAGTAAAACACCCCGGTATATCATGAGATGGATAAATACCTGGGTATACCATGAGATGGAGAAACACCTGGGTAAATCCCTACCAAATGGATAAGACACCCGGGTAAATATCGATATTGGTTTTATATACCTGGATTAACCCCGGTACAATGACTTTTTAATTGGGGTTTACCTGGGTAGAATATTATTTTACCCTGGTGAACCGGGGTTTACCATGGATTAAACCGGATAAACCCCAGTTTTACCCGGGTAAATTTTTATATGGGAACACAAAGACCCCACGCAATGTCACACATTGCCTCGAAATAGCACAAGCGATCACAAGCTCTTTATCCATACCGTGTCAGGACAGGATCAACAGGAAATGTTCTTTATTGATACAATCCGGAAGAGATCAACAGTGAAAGTTGTTCATTGTTACGAACACGATTGTTTTACGTAACCACGTGCACGCATTCAAAGCGCTTCAAATTCTCAAAAATAGGTGATAAAGACAGTCTGCTACACGAGCAGCTGAGACACCGGGTGAACATCAATATCGACCAAACGATGCCCGAAGTTCCCGAACTCACATGGTAACCCGCATGTTAAGCCATAGAGCAGCAAAGACCCCCGATCAACATCAAGCTGGACTAGAAGGAAAACTAAGACAACTCGAACAGGTATTAAAGATCCCTGGCTCAGCCTTTTGATACGAACCAAATCTTGAGTAGAGAGAATCCATCAACTTAATTTGACATGTCAGACATATGCACCAAATGTCGTGCAAAACATATGGCATGATGAAACAAAAGTAATGAGAATGCACGAGAATGCTCCCGCAGGAGGTTACGATGTTGTCATCCGTGTCGATAAAGTCCCTTCTGGTGAGCATGCCCGCTGTTGCTGAGGTAGCCGTACTCATCACTGGATTTGAACATGTCAAAGAAGACATTGTAATCCATCACAACAATGAGACTCTTAGACGTATTTCAGACTCACACAGCTCATATAATGTCCTCCAGTACCATCCTCTCTATACAATTGGAGAGGATGGCTACCATTGGGAAGTTGCAATTCTGAATTATGATGGCATGCCAACGGGAAAGAAGGTTTCTTTTGGCGTTTTATGCTTTTCTTACAATGTTACGACAAAGCGAGCGAGCCAGGGTCCTCTTTCATCAGTTTGTGGTCAGATGTATGCGTAGATTGAGAGTGAAAAGTTATCCTATATCCACAGTCACCTTCGTGTCGATGACTATCATGGACAACTCCATGATGCATGTACTCCTTTCATGCATGTACATCGGTCCTCTGGTGAAGGCGGGGGCAGAACCACCAGCTTGCCAGCATCATGAGCAGCATCATTATACACTGCACAAATAAGTGTTCTAAAATGAACGCGTTCATACTACCGAAGTGTTAAAATCGTAACGCTATGTGTTAACTCTAAACATCAGCGTTATAGTACCAGCCTCTGAAGACATAATATCTATACAGTAGTGTTCAAACGTTGAACAGTGATATTCAGTCTTTGAATAGTGGTGTTCAGTCGATGAACAGTGATGTTCATGTGAAGTATAATCACCGGCGTGCAGTACCGGTATCAAGAGGTAAATTCCGTTTAGTATTTCCCGTTGATCGCTTCGGAGTGGAATTATATAACATATTTTCAATTATGGCACAAAAATACCACTAATTATAACAAACTATGCATTTAGCTGAACACCAGTGTTCAATGGTGCGTTCAGAATGACATAACATCGGCGTTCAAATTGCCGTCCGTTGCGTTGCCGATTCCGTTAATTGCAGGAATCAACGCAAGTATTGTCATGCGCAGAAGTGTTATTTTGACAACCTACCGTTTCGTGCTCTTATATTTTTTGGAGGGAAATACGTTGTTGTGTTGTTGTTGATTCTAATTCTAAATAGTTGCACAGATATACTTTGTTTTTCTTGTGCTCGCGTATCTGTGTATATATAGAACAAATGGTCGAAGGAGTTTGTCTGTCGTTCGGGTTTCAAAGTGTGATTTCTTGATTGAAAATGAATCGAAAAAACATGTGTCTCTGCATCGGCCATGGCGCTGATTTCAAATTAAAAACAATTTGTGCTGAATGTTGGTTTCGGAGAGCATACACGTAGCTGTCAAATCTGCGCATATAGTGACCAACAGTGCTAAAGGACAATGGCCTGTTACAATGCACTAGTGTATACCGATACGTGATCAAATGCCGTGATAGAGTGGACAAAGCGATTCTAGGAGAACGCTCGATGTGCATGAACTATGACACGGTCAGCTGACCAGGAGAACATTATAATTCGATCTCTCGGCTCGATATCACCGTCAGATGATGACGCTTTTGGAAGACCGCTGTCCCTGTGTCCTGTCATGCACACACCAACATGCATGTATATTTACGGTGATATTGACCATACTGTTACCATCGTGTTATCATTAAACAACTCATGATTTTAACACCTCGCTGTCACTTCCACTAGTTGACTCCCAACTTACCACAGTTAGAACTAGGGCAACGTCCTAAAATTACAAGCCTAGAAAGTTACAAATAATTCATCAGATTATCGCTTGTACATAGCATGCGGAAATTATCCTTGAACCAATCAAATTTGAATGCACACCTCAATTCGAATGTATGCGCAATACTGTAGTCTGCACATCTATTGCACATGTTCATGAAGTCCACAGAGAGCATCGTATATATAAGAGCATGTACTCGATTAGGCATACAAGGTGAAAGTAAATAGTATTAGGCCAGTGTGTTATCTTATATATGAAAAGCTCCCTATGGGGGACTCGCATATATAAGAGAATACATTGGCACAAGGGTTTTCGCAAAATTTCAGGAAGCTCCAGTCATGAAAAGGGTTTACGGTTATTCCCCTTGGGGTACATTCAAGATAATAAAATATATTATCACATAATTTGGCCATAAAAGCAGTTTCATAATTATCGGTAATAGACACGTTTAATATCAGCGCGTGCGATGACGTCACGGCGTTCTTCAAATAACTTGCGATCGCTGTAGTTTATGATTGTTGTTTTCGATGAATGTTGCGCGTTGCTTCGGGTTTATTTGATCATGTGATAAAAGGTATCTCACGCTCGTCCTATTTTATACGTAATTTATCAACCTCGTCCTCTAAATTCTATTTGAGCCTCGGCTCAAATCGAATTTAGTGAACTCGGTTGATAAATTCCGTATAAAATAGAAACTCATGTGAGATCCTCTATTTCCATTCTAGTTTATGTTGCGTTGAACATCAGTATTTACCTCCTGCTAACGTCAGCGTTCACACTTATTACCAAAATCTTAACAATAATGTTCAATATTGCCCATTTTAACGCCAATTTAGCGTTTAATGTCTGTTGCATGTGTTCTGAACACAATAAGGCGTTCAAATGTTGAACAATAGTGTTAACTTTATTGAACATGTTGCACTTGTGTGTTGAACACTAGTGTCATAAGTTTTACACTGGCGTTAAGATATGAACACCAGTGTTAAAGACAAGTTGAACTCTTCTGTTAAACGAGGTCTCCCACATGCACACATCTTATTGTTACTCGAGGAAAAGATCCTCCCCATAAAAATTATTTTTCATCCGTGCAGAGATCCCCGACCCAGAGCCAGACGTGAACTTTGTGACATCATCACATCACACATGGTGCATGGGCCACATGTCACATTTGAAGCTGTGCAGTACCCATTATAATTTATGAACTCCCTTCAGCTACCCGGTGTCCCACCGATCACAGGCTACATCTCATCGAAATTAAAGTCATTTTTGATACACGTATCGTCTGCGTACATGCATATAAATTATTGGATATATCATTGATGTACACAATAAATAAAAAAGGTCCAACGATAGAGCCTAGGGGAACTTCTGAATAATGCACCGATAATCATATTTTGCATCAGACATGGATACACACTGCTCGTGATATAGTCATTGGGCCACAAGAGATGATCACGATCAATTCCATATTGTTTAAGTTTGTGCATCAGTCCATTTGCCAGACTCTCTCGAACGATTTTGAGATAGCACAGAATACAGAGCATGTCACAAGCTTGTTGCCAAGAGACTGTCACAATGAATGATACAAATAAATAAGTTGAAAATGTCGAGTATGAATCTTGATTGATCTTTGCAAAGTAGTTCGTTCTCGTTAAAGTGCGCCATAAATTATTTCAATATGTATTTCTCAAATACTTTAGACATACACGGTAGCAATGATATTGGCGATAATTTCATGGGGGTGTGGTCGATCATCCTTTTTGTGGATTTGCCATCTTCCAATGTATGTGGAATGATTTTCAACTTTTCGGTTAACAAAGACCAGTCTATCGCGCGAAATTCGACAACAGCTGTCTAAATTTATAGTTGATGAAAGTAACAGTACATTTTAATGAATGATTTTCGTCTCAAAAGTTGATATATCTGCTTAGTGAATGAAAATTGCTATCTAGCTTTCGTCTCATTGTTTTTGCTATTCTCGTGTCTGTTTATTTTGGCGCACTCAATATCTCTTGTTGAATAGACTGGTTCCTGCAAAAACTGAAAACGTAGTAACATGGACCCATTTTCACGAAGCAAGAACTTAAGATGGTCTTAAGATGGACTTAATCTAAGACGTAATGTGGATATTATGGTGTATCTTTTCCGTTATTAAAGGGACTTATACATCATACACCTGTAGCACAACCCACTTCTTTCGTAATCGCTCTTCTCGATGTGATGCTGGTATTAGGTTCGAATAAATTATATGTCCTATTGAAGCATCTAATTGTAGGAAACCGAACATGTCCCCACATAAGTGTACAATTATATATTACACCACGACACAAGCACCGACATGAACTCTCTTTTTTAATTGCCAACAGTATTGGAATAGTAACACAAAACTCAATTTATATAACTCTAATCTGACAGTACTTCACATCATAATACAAATAAGCTCTATATTTCAAACAAACATAGAAGCCATATAAATGCTGTTAATGCAATCTGCTTTGTTTCTGCTGACAACTATTCTAACAGCCTATTAATTAATAAACTGCGTATATGAACTTCGAAAGTACGTACATGGCTACGTTGAATGACAATTTTACATAGATGTTTGATAAAACAAAAGCGATGAATTTTAATAAAGAGCGTGTATAATTAACAAAACATGAAGCGGTAGTTCATATAGTTCATACAGTGCACACGGGTCGTGTTCAATGCTATTTTGTTTATTAATCAGTTAATACAAAAATGTGATGCAAATGTAATACATGTATGCATGATATTAAATTCTGGTAGATTATAATAATATACCCCGGGAGCTTATTATATATTAGCATCCTGCCGTTATATACAAGGGATTGTGGGCCATTTTCGATATGTATTTTAAAATCATAACAACGATTAAGCTCGTCGTATTCGTTGGGCGAAGGAGAAGTTCATTTGGTCTTTCCGAACATCCCGGGCGCGAAGTCCCGGGCTCTTCGCGCCCAGTGATCCTCGATTCAAGTCAATTCTTCGTGGTAATTAATAAAGATATATCTATAATATGATTACTGTCTAAAGTAAGATGGTGTTATGTGTATTTTCTGTAATTAAAACAAATGATGTCCACGTTTGTGGAGATATATTCTTTAGGCAGACATGACCCTATTACCATCATTAGGCAGACATATACAAACAACTTTAAAACCGCTCAATTTTAAACACTCTTTCTCTAGTTTTGTTCTAAATGTGACCACCAAAGTGTGATCAATGGGAATTTGTGATTCCTCAAGTAATATGAAATATACAAATTCTCAGGTCTGCCTAATTCTAAGAGGACCATTGACCATCATTAGGCAGACTATGAAATTATGCAGACCAAATCCGGTCTGCCTACTTTTTGCATGTCAGTCACAACTAGTTATCTGGGGCTTTAATTGTTAACACCTCTCCTTGTTCAACCGATTTAGGTTGTCTTTTGTCTATAAAATGATGGGATTGAAAACAAAATTTGTTAAAGGCATTTCGGCCCCGTTAGTTTTGAGACATGTATATTCTGTCGATATATAATTTCATCATTGTGTGGTCGAAACATCCACAGCCGTCTTGAAAAAATAAAATTTTCTGGTTTTTGCATTTTTATGTATAGGATGCAGCAAAAAAGTAGATAACAGGTCAAAATGTCATTAAAACGTCGAAAAATCTGGTGTATACATCGAAATTGAGTACAAATTTCGGGATTGAAAAAAGACCGCACAATGATGAAACTGTATATCGATCGAATATACACGTCTCAAAATTATCAGGGCGGAAATGCCCTTTTCAACAATTTTTTCATTCCCATCATTTTATAAACAAAAGTCAACCTAAATCCGTTGAAGAAGGAGAGGTGTTAACAATTAGATCGCAAGATAACTAGTTGTGACTGGCATGCAAAAATTAGGCAGACCCGATTTCGTCTGCATAAATTCGCGGTCCGCCTAATGATGGTCAATGAAAAAAGTTGATGGTTACCAAATTCTAGTAGATATAAATTAGGACCTAGTGTATAGGTACAATTGAAAGGTATATAGCTGCATGTTAGTTGCAATAAGATATCACAATAAGACTACAACCACGCGGACATGAATCTAGCATCTCTATTGATACCGGAATTGAAACTGTCAAACATTGAAATGGTTCGCAACAGGCTGTTACAGGTTGTTGATATTCTGTCGGTGGCCAGTGATTCGTCTACATAACGGCTGTCCAGTCTCTCCTATGTAGTGAATATCCGGACATCGTGTGCAAGTTAAGATGTATACCACACCTGTGCTTCGACAGGTGAATAGACCTTCGGAATGATCGGATAGCCGTCCTTAGAACTAGTAGTATCCGAAGATACTAGTTGGCATGTGCCACATCTTGGGGTGTTACACGGTTTGGTTCCGATAGAAAGATTAGACGACCGACATTGGCTAGAAACAAACATCTGTCGTAGGTTAGGTGGTTGCCTAGTCGCCAGTAACGGCCTCGCCTTGAATGAGTTCTGAAGTAGATCATCTCCGTCCAGAATATGCTGGGACTGAACCAGAATGAGTCTCATTAGTTTAGTTGCGGGGTGATGTGTCACAACAAGCGGAACGCTTTCTTTAACGTCAGAACATTTAAAAGCTAACAAATCCGTACGATCCTTAGAAAGCGCCTTAGTTGTCTGCTTCTCCACAGTTCGCTTTTCATACCCGAGTTTCACGAATTCCGATTTTAATTTGGAGATTTGTTGTGTGCGAATGGTAACGTAAAGCCTGACTATACATAACAGATCTCTTAGTATGATCCGGATGAAAACTTGTAGAATGTAAGTAATTATATTTGTCAGTTGGTTTCCTATAAACAGTAGTTTCTATTTCCCATCAGTTTTGAAAACTCTGACATCCAAGAAGCTGATAGTCTCTGTAGACTTCTCCATGGTAAACTTTAGCCGTATGGGTCTGGTCTAATAGGAAGTTCTCATCAATATGATAACCCATATAAAAATGTACCTGGGTAAATCCACCCAGGTTTTTTGGGCCGAAACCCAGGTAAAAATCTATCTACCAAGACATCCACCAACCATCAAGACCCCGCGAAACCTGGGTTTTACCATGATTTACCCACCTGAAACTGGATAAAAACCCTGGTATGGATAAACCTGGGTGTAATTACCCAGGTGACCACACCCAGGTGTACCCTACATGGGTGTTTCCCACCCAGGTGTACCCTGGTGTTTCCTACCTGGGTGTTTCCCCACCCAGGTGTACCATGGTGTTATTCACCCAGGTGTACCCTGATGTTTCATACCTGGGTGTTCCCCACCCAGGTGTTCCTTGATGTTTCCAACCCACGTGTACCTTGGTGTTTTCTTACGCAGGTGTACCTTGGTGTTTTCTTACCCAGGTGGATTTCCCATTGAGATGCACCTGGGTTAGAAAACCCCAAGGTACACCCAGGTAAGGAAACACCAAGGTACACCTGGGCAGGAAAACACCAATGTACACCTGGGTAAGAAAACACCAAGGTACACCTGGGTAAGAAAACACCAAGGTACAACTGGGTGGGAAACACCAAGGTACACATGGGTAGAAAACACCAAGGAACACCTGGGTGAATAACACCAAGGTACACCTGGGTGGGGATACCAAAGTGAAATGATGAGGATGGCAATGAAGTAGATTTTGATGGGATGCAGGGGTATTGTTGTCAATGGAGTTGTTTTAGTATAACAGAACATTAAGGAAACTGATTGTGCAGCAATACAAGTTTATTCAAGGACAACAAACTAACTAAAGATAAAGTACATGTATAGAAACTCATGTAATATATAAATATATAAACTCAGTAAACTGCATGGGTTAAAACTTACTGACAACAAGAGTTGGGTTAATATTTTGATTAAAAAACACTTGCAAATTCCCTCTTCATACATGTATATGGTATGTTAGGCAAGTTACATGTACATGTAGTTGCAATGTATACCGGTACATGACATACCGGTGGACACAAAACTCATTATTTTAGTTCCAATGTCATTTACCAGAATACATGTACATGTTGTACCTTGCAACTACATCTACAGTGAGGTAGTTTTGTCTCATTTAAACTTTCTAAATGGGTTTCTCCCTTTGAATGACATAAACTAATGTGAGTATACACATGAGCTGTGATGTGAAATACACACCAAAAAAATATTTCTTAGTCTGAGACATGTTTCCTGTCATTATCTTACTGCTTACAAATATAGATTTGTAATAATGTGCTGTAATGCTCCAGAAATAGTCATATTTTGTCCTGGTTCATAAGAACACATTATTTCTTAGTGTTAGAAGGACATGTTGCCTGTTATTATTTGACTCATAAACCCCCAAATGTACATGTAAACAGAACATTTGGGAAAGAGACACACCATCTTTATCCTTTTTTATATCAGTAGCAATTGATCAGATAGCAAAATATGCTATAAATAGATTTCAGATGGTAGAGATTAAACAATGACATTAATTGCACCAACTCGAAACATTTAACATACCCTGTAGAATATAGACTATGATCAAGGAGGGTATCACACACCCCCCACCCCGCTTTGGTATGTGATATTCAAGCCATTTTCAGGTGGTATGCTATATACATACCCAATGTTATCTGGTACTAGGATTTCACACGGCAATATAACCGGCATTCACGATTCAGCAAAAAGGCTAGTATGCAGATATAATAGCAGAAAATTATACAAATTTTGAATATTTTCCAGCTTAAACAAACCCAAGTGATATATTTTTATCTAATTCAGTCTAATGGCTCTTGATATGTTGATGTTTTGGATACTATTTCAGCAAATGTGGCTTCATTAGGGCATCAGCTTGTCTGAAAAATATATTAAGGACCCCTAAATCCGATACTACATTTCAGAACAATCCAACCAGTGTCCCATGAAATGGTGGATACTAAACTATCATACCAAATTTGATTCAGATTTGATCACACAAACTAAAATTATGATGCGGAAACCAGAAATTAACACAATTCTAAGTCGAAAAAGGGCCATAGCTCTCGCAAAAATGGGCGGAGCACACCCATATTCGAACTTGACCTGTATTTTGGTCTGATAAACTTACATACCACATTTGGTTCAGATATGATCACACAAACTGAAGTTATCATCCGGAAACCTACAATTTTCAAAGTTTAAATGTCTATTAGGCGACACCAATTTTTAAGTCTGGTTTACGAACATGTGGGTTGATGTGGGGAGAAACAAAGTAGATGCAGGAGGGAAAAAAATAAAAATAAAAAAAATTGTCCCCCCAATTTATATCAAGTAAATCTTGAAATTTGACATAAATTTTACAAAAATTGTGAAAAAAAAAATTTCCAATGAAATTCTGAACCAAACAAGACATTTCTTGTCATGAAATACATGAAAATATGGATCTGCAAATGAGCATAAGCAGAACCGGATGCGACAGCACATGAAAATCAGTACGCGTGTAAATTGTTTTGGGACAAAAAAGTTATATTTTTTTTCATGAAATGGAAAAATAGTTGTAGGAGGTGTTCGTAAACACTAGCTTGCGCGTGCGACCGATTCGCTTGCGAGTACCAATACTGTTTCCGGTTTGTACTATTGAAGAAGGTCAAAGTGAAAGAACCCATTGTAATATTCTAAATTATATTATATTCACTGATACAGTTATAATTAAAATCTATTTTATGTTGAAATTCGACATATTTATGTCCGAAATAAAGGGAAGAATACGGAAACTATATTTTTATATTCTGCGGATGGTGAAGTAGCATTGTGAGAACAGGCATCGATCAGCTGATGGCTTCAAAAAGTATGCATCGATTGAAGACGATTGTGATATAATTTAACGTCGTAAGTGGTGAATTTCTTTGGAAATGCGTATAATAAAAAGAATATCTAGTGTTTTTTTTAGTGGATACCGCAAAATACGTCATTCGTGACCGCGACAAATGTTTATTTTCGCTCGCGGCAAGCCGCTCGCGAAAATAAACACTTGTCTCGCTCACTCATGACATATTTTTCGGTATCCACTCAAAAACACTAGATATCCTCTATTTATCAACATGCTGTTCGACGAAGTTTGGCCTTATTATCAACACAAAGCCTCTTCATTTTAGAGTTATCCATCTTCATCCGCAATTTGGTCTGAGACCGTCGGCTCGTCAAATTTTTCTGGGCCACTATTAAGTATCGATGGTGATAAATATTAAAATTTCAAAAATCGATATCTAATAACTCTGAGCTTTGATACATGTAGGTGGGTCCCTCGACTTGATTAAAATATTTTTACCCCCCCCCCCCCCCGATTCCATATACATTGTTTCATATTTTATTGTTCATCCCATATTAACATATCAAACAAAACATATTTATAACACAATAATGTAGGATGAGCGAATAGGGATTGGAGCACAAGTTATAACAACTTAGGTGGAGCTCCCCTCCCCGGGAAAAAGATGGTGATGCACAGATGAAAAATTCAAGTACATAAATGTTGACCACAATACAAAAAGAAATCTGACAAAATACACAAATACAATATGGAATGTTCAAGATTGGTATGGGGTAAGGGAAGTTTGTTTTATATCATATGTTTATGTTTAGTGCATGTTGTTCTCAATTTAAGTTAATACACAACTGATAATGTTCACTAAATGTAGTGCATCTGTTCATCCCCAAATCGCAATGAGTTTATAATATATTTTTGGACAGCTGCGAACAATTGGTAATTTCCTTCATTGGAAAGTGAGACTGATCCACAAAGTAGATCAGCAACATGAACTTGATATAATCCTATTCGAATTATTTTTTCTTCGAGGTTGGCCCTTTCTGTTCGATAATAGGGACAAGTGCAAAAGTAATGATCAGCGTCCTCGTTTAGGTAGCTTATTAAGTGATTTTGACATTTGTCCCCATTCAAATCGCTGCATTTATTTCGAAGTCTACATAACAATATGTTAGCTTTCCTTTTGCCGCTAGAATAAAACATTGGTGGTTTAAGTGTCCCAAATTGTGGGTTAACAGGATTAGAGAAGGTAGTAATTGATGCGCTTTGTTGTGCTATTTTCTTTTCTTCTAGGCCATTCCATATCGAAATCATGGAAGGAAGGAAACTACTATTTGTATGCTGAGAGCCTGGTACAAAATGTCTAACAAAGTTTGGATTTCTGAACTCATATCTGTTGCCCGTTATGTCGCCAGTTGTTGGAGAGATTTTGTTTAGTATATAGGATGGTGCGTGATTTATCATGATTTGATAAGTGAGACGTAATTTATGCCAGACTCTGCGTTGTTGGAGAGTATTCCAACCAAGTTCACGTAATAAGTTAGCGTTTGAGACAGATCTAGTGACACCACTGACAATTCGTGCTGCATCGTAATGTAGATCATCTAATTTACTGAGGCGGTATGCTGGTGCATTATTCCAGATGACATCACCGTAGTCCATTAAAGGGAGAATGAAAACGTTATACATAATCTCAAGTGTGCGTCTATTCAAAAAATATTTCAACTTTCTTAGTTGTGATAGTCTTGATGCTACACTCTTACACATATTATTTATTTGGATGTCCCAGTCCAGGTTTGATTGTAGAACAATTCCTAGATGCCTATGAGATGAGACAATTTCTATGGCGGAGTCATCCAGTGACAAATCCATGACATTTGTACTGGAGGGTCTAAAAGAGAACACGATTGCCTTTGTTTTGTCAGGATTAAAATTTACAAGCCATTGTTTAGCCCAAGCAGAGATACGATCAAAATCGGCCGATAGATTAGAGCTGGTTTCTTCAATCGAAGGACTGGCATTTGTGAAACAAGTGTCATCAGCATACATACGCGTAAAAGAATGAATTGTATCAGACAAATCATTTATAAATACAAGAAATAAGAAAGGCCCCAATATAATCCTTGAGGGACTCCTGCGTGGAGATACATATAGTCAGACGCGGCATCAGAAACGACCACACACTGTTTTCTGTTTGATATATAGTCACTAATCCACAATAAAAGGTCTCCTTCAACTCCATATTCTTTAAGTTTGTGTATCAGACCAGTGTGCCAGACTCTTTCGAACGCTTTAGAAATATCACAGAATATAGAACAAGTTTGTTGTCGAGAGACTGGCACAGGGAATGATATAAGTCAATTAATTGAAAAGTAGTTGAATGGCCAGGCACAAAACCAGACTGATGCTTATACAACAATTCATTGTTATCGAAATGAAACATTAAGTATTTCAAAATAATCTTCTAATTTTTTTTAGATAAACATGGTAATAAGGCTATAGGACGATAGTTTCCTGGATTTGAGCGGTCATCTTTTTTATGAATCGGGATAACATTTGCCTTTTTCCACTCAGCAGGAAAAGATTTCAAGGAAAGAGATTTGGTGAAAATTATTTTGAGTGGCACAACAACAGTATAGACAGTTTCTTTCAGCATTTTTGTAGTTATACCGTCATGACCGTTTGCTTTTCCAACCTTTAAGCTTTTTATAGCATGTATAATATCCACGTCTTCAAATTCAATTTTTGATATCTTATCAGAACATTTATATATAAGGCTTGGTAGTTTACAGTGTGACGCATCGAGAGAGGAATTTTTTATAAACGTCTCATTTAAAATATTTGCTTTTCCATAATCATCAATTATAAGATTACCATTTGGTTTTTTTGATAGGTGGAATAAAGCTATTTGGATTTTTGTTCAAAATATCTTTAACCGTTTGCCAGAAAAATTTCGGGTTACTAGACGATAGGAATAAGTCTGCCAATTTGCTTTCATATTCAAGTTTTGCATGTTTTTTCATATTGTTAACTTTATTTCTCATTGATTTATATTTCGTCCAAGCGTTATTTTTATCAGTGCGGATAGCCGCGCGTCTAAGTTTGTCTCGCTTACGAATAGCGGTTCTTAATTCTGATGTAAACCAACGTTTATCGTTAATGTAGATGTCTGTAAAAGTTTGCACTGTATGGTCAATATCCAAAGAAGGAGCCAATAATTTATGCCAATCAATTTCATTAATCATAGTATTAGCTCTAGGAAAGTCGGCTACGTTGTAATGCCAGATAAGTTTCCTTTGTTCTTGATGTGGAGCGTAGTCGAAATATACAGAGGCCATCACTGCATAGTGATCAGATATAGTACGCCCAAAATCGATTGTTTCGTGTTCGTGTGACACAACCTGGTCGCTTACTATTATGGGGTCTAATAATGTAGCAGATGATGTACCAACGCGAGTCGCAGTTGAGATGAGGTTACGTAGACTTAGTTTGTCAATAAGATCATTTATATCTGAGTTTAAACCTAGTTGATCAGAGTTGAGATCGCCTATCAAGATGAGGGGAGTGTTACTACTGAGTATCGTATCCAGTGTAGAGTGAAGATTTTCCCAATAATTAGAATTGCAAAACTGTTGAGATCTATACGTAAGTGCAATTATATACTTTACTGATTTGGAACATATCTGAAAACATAGTATACTCTCGTCAAATTCTAGATATTCTAAGCGTTTATAAACGATATGATTAGCCACATAGGCGCAGATGCCTCCTCCATGACTGTCGCGATCTTTCCTTATTGGCTGGTAGAAATTGGGAATTTGTATATGGTCCGAACTATATAAAGGGTCTAGATGAGTTTCTGTAAAACATATGATATCATATTCGTTTATGGATGTTAATATTTTGTCTAGTTTATTTCTTAAACTACGGATATTTAAATGGAATATTGAGAGAGTGTGTCCGTTCATATTTACTGGTCCAGGCAACGGATGAATATCTCCGCAAATCATCAGCAAAAGGGATGCGATCAGTACAAATTTCAAATTAGGAAATCTTAATCTGAGGAAACTAACTGTTTTTCCAGGTTTAGGTCTACATGCACAACTCTTAATTGCATCGAAGAGACCTATGGACTGTCTGTATCGTGCCAGGTCAACCCACATCCCAAGAGGGAGGAATTGAGGCGGCCAGGTCCAGACAGCCCACCAGTCTGGTCAATGCATACTTAAATAAAAGTTCCCCAGATCCCAAACTAACCTTGGAATACAAACAATATGAAACAAAACACAAATACACAAAAATCAACATAATTCGGAAGTCGTCTACTTCCGATGGTATGAAAAAGAAAATTATTTGAAAAGAAAAATTTTTTTAAATGGTGCGCGTCTAGTGGGGTAGGGTAGTTGAAACTACAGTTTAAAAAATTTATTTAAATCCAAGTCGTATCGGGTACCAAGCCCCAGGAGTCTTATGCTTCCGGAACCCAGCCTGACATATGCGTTACATACATTTCATACATTATGTTACTTTAAACATATTTTATTGTAATATAATTCATTACAACGGGATTGGGGTACAAGTTTTAACAACTTACAATGTCCCCGCTCCCAGATACAATATATATAATATATGAATTTAACAATATGACAGAGAAAACATACATGATGAGGTTGCAAATTTGGTCTACAAAAGAGAAGATAACTTGTGTAAAGAGTGTGTGATAGTCCGGTTCTGTGTTTGTATAATACTAGCGTTCTGTCCGTCCTCTCTCTCTCTCCATGGAAATAGAAACTGAGAAATAGTGGCCTTTGTTTTGAAGGGTATTATGTGCTATATGTTTGCATTTGTTGCATTTGTTTGGTCCGTAGCTTTAATGTAGTCTGACAATTATTTATTCAGTATCAGTATCGTCCGGTTCAAAACGCTTTGTTGCAGCTATATATGCCTGAACAATGCGGAACATCTTTTCATTTCTTGGTGGAGTTTCACTTGAGTTTCCCCAAAGTAATTGCTTGTAATTGTTAATTTTAAAGTTGAGGTCGTCCAGTTTACGGTATAATTCTAACCTTTGTACATTATATAGGGGGCAATTTAGGAAAAAGTGCATATCACTTTCATATTCGTATCCACATTTACAGTTTGGGGTATCTGCTATATAATTTTCGAACATATCTAAGCGGAGATCACTGCAGGAGTTTCGTATCCTACAGTGGAAAATACTATATTTTCGATTTCCTGATTCAAAATATATAGGCGGCTTTCTGGTGGGCTCTATCATATTTAGGTTATCCTTAAAATCTAGAAGATTTTCAGCATCCGTTATATATGTGGGTAGTTTGTTCCATGAAGTTGCAACGAATGGGAAGAATGATTGCTTAAAATGTTCAGTTCTACTAATATGAATCATACGTGGCACGTAGTGGAGCAACCACACATGCTGTATCCCGAATTTGCTGTTCATCACCAACGCAGGTCCCGTCATAAAATAATTAATGCTGCACCAGCACAGCTGCCGTCATGAAATGGTGAATGCTGCACCAATGCAGCTCCCACCATGGAAGGGTTAATGTAGTCCAAGTCTTCTCGTACAAAAACTAGCTAAGATTTTGGGATGGATATGCTAGTATTTAGTCCGAGTTCCAGGCCCATGCATTCCTATGACACGACTTAAGCGTTAGTGACCCGCTCAAATAAAACCACAATTATATGAAATAAAATATCACAATTGCGACAATAAACGGATATTTTCCGCAGAAGACATGCTATTTGATCTGAAACCCACATCGGTTGTGAATTGAAAGCGGTAATTTAATGTGAAAAGAGACATTTGCCGCAGTGTTTACATATTTTTTAAAGTATGCGAACTCAGTTGACCTTGCGAACTGCGTTCGGCATTTTCCGGTGAAAATATTCCGTAGATTTTCAATCAACCACGCACGATGAATTCTCCATTGTAATCGTAATTATACGTGACAATAAATAAATAAATACATAGATTAAATAAATATTGAAGATATAAATGTAATACATTAAATAAATTACGGGAATTACAACCATCTCACAGTTTAAAACAGTGTAAACACATTGAGCATTAGAATATCATGGGGGCCGCCATTTTGTTTGTATCGAAATTCGTCTCGGCCAAAACAAACACCGGACAATGCCGAAGTTCTTCGGAACCTGAGTTCGGCTCTCAGTTAAGCAAACAAACAGAAAAAACAACGATGTTTGTGGCAATCAACCGGAATATTCTATGTGTAATTTAACATTAAAGTTAGATTATTATACAGCATTATGACCATAAGATGTCACTCTTTCCGATGTATATAGCATCATGTATTGCTTTGTTAGGTAAATCGAGTAAAATACACCACAGATTCCCGCCACAGATCCTGGGCGTAACTCGTGTTATAAGAAGGCTATGGGCGCGATCTCGTACTAAATACTAGCATATCCATCCCAAAATCTTAGCTAGTTTTAGTACGAGAAGACTTGGACTAGGGTTAATGCTGGACCAGCACAGCAACCCGTCATGAAAAGGTTAATGCCGCACCAGCACAGATCCCATCATAAAATAGTTAATGCTGCACCAACGCAGCTCCCGTCATGAAATAATTAATGCTGCACCAGCGCAACTCCCGTCATGAATGAGTTAATGCTGCACCAACGCAGCTCCCGTCATTAAATAATTAATGCTGCACCAGCACAGCTCCCGTCATGAAATAATTAATGCTGCACCAGCGCAGCTCCCGTCATGAAAGGGTTAATACTGCACCAACACAGCACCCGTCATAAAACGGTTAATGCTGCACCAGCACAGCTCCCATCATGAAATAATTAATGCTGCCCAACGCAGCTCCCGTCATGAAAGAATTAATGCTGCCCCAACACAGCTCCCGTCATGAAAGAATTAATACTGCACCAGCACAGCTCCCGTCACCAAAGGTTTAACGCTGCGCCAACGCAGCTCCCGTCATGAAAGGGTTAATGCTGCACCAACACAGCTCCCATCATCAAATAACTAATGCTGCACCAACGCAGCTCCCGTCATGAAATAATTAATGCTGCACCAGCGCAGCTCCCATCTTCAAATAATTAATGCTGCACCAACGCAGCTCCCGTCATGAAATAATTATTGCTGCACCAGCGCAGCTCCCGTCATGATAGAGTAATGCTGCACCAACGCAGCTCCCATAATCAAATAATTAATGCTGCACTAACGCAGCTACCGTCATGAAATAGTTAATGCTGCACCAACGCAGCTCCCGTCATGAAATAGTTAATGCTGCACCAACGCAGCTCCCGTCATCAAATAAGTAATGATGCACCAACGCAGCTCCCATAATCAAATAATTAATGATGCACCAGCTCAGCTCCCGTCATGAAAGAGTTAATGCTGCACCAACGCAGCTCCCGTCATCAAATAACTAATGATGCACCGACGCAGATCCCGTCATGAAATAATTAATGCTGCACCAGCTCAGCTCCCGTCATGAAAGAGTTAATGCTGCACCAACGCAGCTCCCGTCATCAAATAATTAATGCTGCACCAGCGCAGCTCCCGTCATGAGAGAGTTAATGCTGCACCAACGTAGCTCCCGTCATCAAATAATTAATGCTGCACCAACGCAGCTCCCGTCATGAAAGAGTTAATGCTGCATCAACGCAGCTCCCATCATCAAATAATTAATGCTGTACGACGCAGCTCCCGTCATGAAAGAGTTAATGCTGCACCAAAGCAGCTTCTGTCATGAATGGGTTAATGCTGCACCAACGCAGCTCCCGTCATGAAATAATTATAGCTGCACCAGCGCAGCTCCCACCATGAAATAGTTAATGCTGCACCAACGCGGGCTCCCATCATCAAATAATTAATGCTGCACCAACGCAGCTCCCTTCATGAAATAATTAATGCTGCACCAGCGCAGCTCCCGTCATGAAAGAGTTAATGCTGCACCAACGCAGCTCCCATCATCAAATATTTAATGCTGCACCAACGCAGCTCCCTTCATGAAATAACTAATGCTGCAACAACGCAACTGCCGTCATGGTCCCACCATTGAAGGGTTAATGCTGGACCATCACAGCCACCCGTCATGAAAGGGTTAATGCTGCACCAGCACAGATCCCATCATAAAATAGTTAATGCTGCCTCAGCACAGATCCCGTCATGAAAGAATTAATGCTGCATCAGCGCAGCTCCCGTCATGACAGGGTTAATAGCACCAACACAGCTCCCGTCATAAAAAGGTTAATGCTGCACCAGCACAGCTCCCGTCATGAAAGAATTAATGCTGCCCAACGCAGCTCCAGTCACGAAAGAATTAATGCTGACCCAACGCAGCTCCCATCATCAAATAACTAATGCTGAACCAACGCAGCTCCCGTCATGAAATAATTAATGCTGCACCAGCGCAGCTCCCATCAGCAAATAATTAATGCTGCAACAGCCGCTCCCGTCATGAAAAAGATAATGCTGCACCAACGCAGCTCCCATAATCAAATAATTAATGCTGCACTAACGCAGCTCCCGTCATGAAAGATTTAATGCTGCACCAACGCAGCGCCCATAATCAAATAATTAATGCTGCACTAACGCAGCTCCCGTCATGAAAGAGTTAATGCTGCACCAACGCAGCTCCCATCATCAAATAATTAACGCTGCACCAACGCAACTCCAGTCATGAAATGTATTAATACTGCAACAGCGCAGCTCCCGTCATGAAAGAATCAATGCTGCACCAATGCAGCTCCCATCATGAAATAAGTAATGCTGCACCAACGCAGCCCCGTCCTGAAATAATTAATGGTGCACCAGCGCAGCTCCCGTCATGAAATAGTTAATGCTGCACCAACGCAGCTCCCGTCATGAAAGAGTTAATGCTGCACCAATGCAGCTCCCATCATGAAAGAGTTAATGCTGCACCAACGCAGCTCCCGTCATCAAATAATTAATGCTGCACCAGCGCAGCTCCCGTCATGAGAGAGTTAATGCTGCACCAACGCGTAGCTCCCATCATCAACGCAGCTCCCGTCGTGAAATAATTAATGCTGCACCAGCGCAGCTCCCGCCATGAAATAGTTAATGCTGCACCAACTCGGGCTCCCATCATCAAATAATTAATGCTGCACCAACGCAGCTCCCTTCATGCAATAATTAATGCTGCACCAGCGCAGCTCCCGTCATGAAAGAGTTAATGCTGCACCAACGCAGCTCCCATCATCAAATATTTAATGCTGCAACAACGCAACTCCCTTCATGAAATAACTAATCCTGCACCAACTCAACTACCGTCATGGAAGGGTTAATGCTGCTCCAGAACAGCTCCCCGTCATGAAAGGGTTAATGCTGCCCAGCAGAGCTCCTGTCGTGAAATTGTTAATGCTGCCCCAGCAAAGCTCCCGTAATAAAAATATTAATGCTGCACTAGCGCGTCTCCCATCGTGAAAAGGTTAATGTTGCTCCTACGAAGCCAACATGACGTAAATGACGTCATGAGCCGTGGCATTTCATCTCGTTGTTCCACTTCCGATTCCGCAATTTTAAACAGTTGCTAATCGGAAGTCACGTGTCAATTTCGCTAAATAGCATACACTCTTTCCTGAAAATCGTTCCATCGTATAGAATTATATATAGAAAAATTATATGACGTCATCATTCACACACGCCTTAGGTATAAACACCCACCGGGGTGGTTGCTATAATATGAATGGAATCTGCCTGGGTTTCGCATGTTATAGCTGGAGACTTGTACCGAGCGTGGTGGGAGTAGGCAAGATAAATAATATGGAGTTTCGTTATTTATAATTTTGAACATAGTTTGTAATTGGTGCTTCTCTCTACGAATGTTCAGAGATGGCCAGACAGCTTCGCATAGGACCGCATTATTGGGAACTGAGCGCGTGAGCCCTGTAACTATTCTAGCGGCATCAACGTGAATCCGGTCAAGTTTATTTAGTAAATATGTCGGCGCGTTTTCCCAAATTACGTCCGCATAATCTAGGAGAGGCCAGATATAGCCCTTGTATATCTTATCGAGTGTTCTTCGATCTAGGTTGTACTTGTATCTTCTGAGTATCGATAGTCGCGGGACAACTTTTTTGACAATAGATTCAATTTGGATATTCCAATTTAAATTGCTTTGTATTTCGAGACCAAGGTGTTTATGCGACTCAATTATGTCAATTCTCTTATTTTGGATGGTTAAATCTAGAGGGACCTCTCGTGGGGTCAGGGAGAACAATATTGCCCTAGTTTTGGTTGGATTAAAGTTTACAAGCCATTTGTTGGCCCAATCTGATATTTTATTAAGGTCTTGGTTTACACTTCTTTCTAGCAGCTTTATGTCATAGTGTATGGACGTGAGACATGTATCATCTGCATACATTCTTGTTTCGGAATTTAAATTATCTGGGAGATCATTTATATATACCAGGAAAAGGAAAGGTCCGAGTATATATCCTTGGGGAACTCCGGCTGGAATGGGTTGGAAGTTGGAATATGAATTGTTTATTAAGACTCGTTGTTTTCGATTACTGAGGTAATCTTCCAGACAATTCAATAACGGACCGGATATGCCGTATTGTTCTAGCTTATATATCAGTCCCCTAAGCCAGACTCTTTCAAATGCCTTTGATATATCGCAAAACACTGAACATGTGTATAAGTCATTATCGAGAGTCTGACAGAGGTTATGATATAGATATGTTAATTGGAAGGTCGTGCTATGTCCGGGAATAAAACCAGATTGATGTTGGTACATTAGTTTGTTATCTTGGAAAAATGACATAAGATGTTGGGTAATTATTTTTTCAAACACTTTGCCGAGGCTTGGAAGGAGGGAAATAGGACGGTAATTTATACAATCGGCAGGATCATCTTTTTTAAATATGGGGATAACATTTGCTTTTTTCCAGTCTGATGGGAATTGGCCGAGCTCTACTGACTTTTTAAAAATAATTTCTAATGGAACAACAATCGATTCAGCAGTAGCGTGAATCATTTGTGGGCTTATGCCATCAGATCCATGGGCTTTGTTAACTTTGAGTGATTTAATTGCAGTAATGATCTTATCTCGGGTGAAAATAATATTGGATAGCGATTTGGAGCATCTACGGAGAAGGATTGGAATTTCGTGACCACGATCATCGATATTTGAATTTAAAATGAAGGCCACGTTTAAACACTTCGCTTTCTCGCGATCATCTGTCACATAGGTTTTTCCATCAATAGTGACATCTCCGTGTTGACTATATAATGGTGGGATGCATGTGGATTTCTTTTTGTTCAGCAAATAATTAATTGTTTGCCAAAAGTCGCGAGGGGATGGGGATTCATTTACTCGTTCTTCAAGTTTAGAGTGAAATTGTGCTTTCGCGTATTTCTTCATGTTGTTTACTTTATTTCTGATATCTTTATAATTTCTCCATGAGACATCTGAATTTCGTTTTATGGCTATTTTTCTCAATCTATCTCTGCGTCTGATCTCCCTTCTTATATCTGAGTTGAACCAAAACTTGTCATTTGTTCGTATCGTGACTGTTGATTTGGGGACTGTCTCTTCCATTACTGAGATGAATAAATTACAGAATCGGGAGACAGCATGGTCTATATCTTCAACTGTATTTAATTCTTCTTGCCAGTTAATAGCAGCTAACATACTGTTAGCCCTGGTATAATCTCCGTGTTTATATTTCCATATAGTTCTCTTAAATGATGTAGTTTCATATTTTTTGAATTTTAATATCGCATAAACACCATAATGATCTGAGAAACCAAGATTTAGAGTGTCGGCGTCGTACACTTGTAAGTTATTGCTCACGATTATGGGGTCCAGAAGTGTTTGGGATGTCGGCGTGACTCTTGTTGGTTTTTTAATTACATCCTTGAATGTATAATGACCAACTATTTCACTAAGTTTCGAATGCGGATTTAGCAGATTGGAGATAAAATCACCGAGTAGAATTAAATTTTCAGTTATTTTCAAGGCATTGTCTATTGATTCTTCAAAGAGGTCCCAATAGTTTATGTTACAGAATTGCTCCGATCTGTAGGTTAATGCGAGGAGAACTCGATTCGATTTATTCGCGATCTCAAACCAAAAGATAGAGGCGTCAAACTCGAGTTCGGTTCTCCGTTTGTAGACCAGATGCTTAGCGAAATATACACAAATTCCACCGCCATACGAGTTTCGGTCAGATCTTAACGGACGATGGAAGTTTTCAATTAACAATTTTTCCGTATGGTAGGTTGGGTCGAGGTGTGTTTCAGTGAAGCAAAGAATGTCATATTCGTTTATAGCTTCAACTATTTTATGTAGCTTATTTCTAATACTGCGGATATTATATTGAAAAACAGTTATGTTCCCTGTTATGTCAGTTTGTGAATTTGGTCCCGGATTACTATGAACTGATCCAGAACTTAGAAGCAGCATTGTTATTACGACAAGGACAAGTGGCAGTCTTAGGTTATATCCCTTGGGGATTTTGTAAAATTTACTTTTTCGATATAAATCAATTTTCGGCCTGTTTTTATACTTTATGTTATTAAAGCTGCCAATCGCGGCACGGTGCTGCATCGCTGAGATCCCCATCAAGTACGTTGGGCGAGATCACAGATAAGCAGCCCGAAACCGGTTAACAGCTGTAATAACTGATATCCTGGAGTGAGAGAAAGTCGGCAGTTTGCTAACAGAATGTATGAGAGATACAGTTGTTTTTGTGGGTCAGAGAAACGGTGGCATGATTGGAATGTATCAAACACGAAAAAAACATGATAGACAATGGTGAAACAATATATACACAAAATCGTTGATAAAACAACGAAAAACATGATTGCGATAAGATGAAGTGTCAGTGGGACATGTATGGGTACATGTAGAAATGGTCCAATCATGTGAAAGGTGAGTAGAAACAAATAAAAGAAATCCGGTTTTTTTTGGAGTGGATATTTCATAATGTCATGTGGCGGTACTGATACTGAAATTGAGATTGGTCGTTACCCCAAAGCCAGGGGCGAAAGGCTACCCAGGACCTATAAAAAATATACATATACATACGCATACACATATACACATACATACACATATATATATATATATATATATATATATATATATATATATATATATATATATATACACATATATACATATATACCCCGGGAGCAACGGAGCCGGCCATACGACACAGGCTAATTTACACTATATATGTGTCACATGTCACGAATTATGAACTTGATGGTATAAACTCTAAATTCATCAATACAAAGGGCGAGATTACCCGCCAGCCTGCGTGTAAACCACCTCCTCGGTCCCGGGTTACTCCTTTCGGCCTCCAGCCCCGGGCGACCTCCCCCCCGAAATCCAGGGGGGGGGGGGCAACGACCAAAATCATCTGTATCGACCCCAGAAGATCGGTTGGGTACATATTGCTGCATTTATGCGTAAAACGCCACACTGTCATGTCACTTACACGAAAGGATGAGGGATTTATACATGTGCGGAAAAGCAGAATTGTTATATAAACGGGTTGCCATATATTGACTGTTTTATTATTGCCGGCATGTCGTTGATAATTATGTCAGAGGTCACGCCCGTGAAACACGTGCCGTTGGACGGGAAACTTTCGACAGACACATGGATCGGTGTACATTTCATCCAGTTTCTATTTATGATCATTTATATAATTCCATTGCCAATAGTTTAGATTTGTGCATAAATGGGATACTTTTGTGACATGACAGTGCATGCAAGATGCTGAACGGGGATCATTCACAGTACCGGTACCTACGGAATTATGGAGTTTTGGCTTCAGTCACTGAATTTATAGATGTGAATTTAGTGCTACTGTGCCAGCAAGGTTTGTTTTCTCTTTGCTAGTGATAGTGTTATCAATTTTGGCGTGATGAAACGCGTTACGTGTGTGTCGAAGGCAGTTCGAGCTTGTGGTATTTATATTTCTAATATATATATGGTGATACTGAATGAGGCGATGATTTGATGAAATAAATAAATTACAGATACATGCAAATCAGCAAAGTTATTTATCAAAGCATTTTATATAGTCATATTTTTGTTTTTTATTTATTTTTGTTTTTTAAATTGTATAGCCCATGATTCAGGGACGCGGTCCCGTGAAAAAAGGAGGGTGTATATATACGAGTGGAACATCAGACTGGCTAGTTTTATTTTATTTATTATCATTTATTTCTTTATTATACTTCCATGTTTTAACATGGAAGTATATTGTAATTCTTCTGGCTTTTATTATTATTATATATTTTTTCTTATTATTCCAATAACACCCTTATATCTCGGGAACGACTGAACCGATTCACCTGCGGTTTTTTTCTTCAGTATAAAACCTTGGAAGATCTCGCTAAATAGCCTATTGAGAATTTCGTACGACCTTGACCTTCGGAGTTATCGCCATTTTGTTGATATTTGGGGGGTTTTCGCGACACAAAAGTAACTTGCAAAATCGATGTTTGAATTCTTATATCGTCAAAATAGCTAGACCTATTGATTTGAA